>ML794273.1:120871-235220 GCA_009831015.1 Picea engelmannii
TCTGAGGGACTCGTCCGAAGGATGAGCTTATATCAACAAGCATATGTTATCCTCCTCAAGCTTGCGTAAAAATAAAGAGGTACTTGCCAGAAATGGTGGGGGAAAATTTGGGAAAGGGATATGTTTCATCTTCATATTAATTGGTAGTAAGTGTCACTCTTGAACATGACACCCCCTATTCATCATTTGAAGCCGGTTTGGGAAATCCATTTGTCTCTCATTCGATTTGCTACAAGGTCATTCCCTGTGTCGTCCTTGAGTTAATGTTGCCAAATCATTGGTCGTGTCGTTCATATGTTCAAGAGAAGTCCATCTGGAACCTATATTGAGTCGTCCATCTGCAGTTATCCATTCTCTCTGTGTCGGCCTTCCCTGTGTCCAGTCCAATTTTCAAAATGCTTTGTTTCACCTTCAAACTCTATTACTCATGTCGTGTCATTGATGGGGGATACATCAAGGCCCTCCTGTGATGAGTTTTGTTCCGTCGACTTCAGCTCATTATCCGGAATCAAGACTTAGAAATTATTTGGTACCTTGGAACTTGCATGCCTCAATGGCAGGTTTCCTCACTTTCGACAATAGGTTTACATCATTGACCCCTTATCGAAAGATTCCATCAGATGTTCGACATCAACTCATTTATTCACACTTGATGGATTGTACTACGGTACCTTGGGAGTCATTGACATCAATGGTGATTTCCCTCACACTTGTTAACGGTTTCATCATTGACCGGTAATCAAGTGGTTTCTACCATGTTCGACTTCAACACATGTAATCACATGGTTGGATTCGTACCTTAGGCGACGAGATTGAAGACCCTGGATATCATCTTTTTGTCCAAGTTGCGATGGAGTATGTATAATTTGCGACACATAGATCCACTGTGTATGTTTCGTGGCTATGTCCTCTTGATTTGAAATTTCTCGCATAGATCCACAGTGTATTCCGGTGGCTATGCTATATTTTGACAGCATGGATCCATAATGTATGATTGGTGGCCATGACCCATGTCTATAATGTCATCAGTCTATGATCTGAGTATGGGAATGCCTACCTCATAATTGATATAGATATTCTGCTGATGTTTGGTTGTTCGCAGTTTTCCGATTAGGTGTGCTCCTGGTTCCTGACACACACATGCAGCTTACAAAGTCTATTGGCTGTCACTGGTTCCAACCTCATACTTTGGGGGGAATTTTGTTACCTATGATTTTGGTCGTCATGATGATGTATTAATGATGGTGTACTCATGCTCTTCATTAGAACTTTCTCCTGAGAAAAGTTACCTTCATCTTTTTTCAGAAATCACATTTTTGAGGACTGTTCGCAGGCTGCTAGTATATTTGCCTGCGAGAATGCATGATTCTCGCAGGCTGCCTTAAGCCAGGGTGCGAGAATTTCACACTGTGTTGAACTGCTAGGGTGCGAACTCTTTCTAAAGCAAGGAAAAAGATGAATTCTCGATGCTTCTAGAAGGGAATCTTCTAGAAGGCTGAGATGGCATTCGAATGATTATCCTAGTATTGGATTCCCTGATATTTTGGGATTATTCTTATCCAAGTAACTAATTCATTCTCTCCTATATATTGAGTGAATTCTCATGGAAAAGGTTAAGCAAACAAAGAGAAGCTAGATTCATTGGAGAATTGGTGAAAGAATTGTGTGAAGGACTGATGCTACAACAGCTAGGAAACTCCAACAAGTTCATCCAAAGGAGTTGATCTTCTTCATGCAAGTGAGCAAGTGTGTGTGTCGGAGCCAAGGGCCATCGAAAGGAAGTTTGCAACATCAAGGCTCAGGTTGTAATCTTTACTTTTCATTAATATGATACAGTAATATGTCATTTTCCCATAAAGCTATTTCCACTTTATTGCATAACTCCTTGATCATATACATAGATTGACTGTTGAATAGATTATGCTTTCTTCACTTTGGTTGGTTTGTATTGTTGTGGTCTTGACTGTACGATATCACTGGAGCGAAGCAGGAGAAACAAAGACCAAAGGAAGCGATCATAAGGTATGTTCTTTGTTCTTGCCTCATATTTAATTCAATGGTTAGAATCTAGGGAAAGAGTCATATTCTGTCTTGCTTTGTTCTAGATCCAGGTGGATCTAGGGAGATCGGTTTGTGTCCGCACTTATGGATTTATCCAATAACAAAAAGATTGTGACAACATCTTAAACATGGAAAGTCACATCGAGGAGGACAATGCAAGGCCTCTCGGAAGGAACGTGGAACCTAGGCAGAATATGATTTCCCAACACTTGGCCACCAATTATCATGCAATATCACAGTGAGCAGCAGGTGGGCGAACGGAAGCAAGGTCGATACATTAGTAAGAGTCACGGGGAAAGCACGGGTGAATGGCTAGGAAACAAGTCGAATGCAACACATGACTTAAGGCATGAGGAGATGATGATAACCAGGAGTGGTCCACCAGCCCCAGTACAGGTACAAGGATAGGCACAGTTGGATCACAAGTGAGTAAGGGAAGTGGAAAGTACGGGGATAAAGGTGGTACCATCATGATCAAACGAGCCTTACAGGAAAATAATAACGGAAGTGCTCACCACCTCGGGAAAATCATGGAAGGAAGTATCGGCTCGCGGCAGGGGAAACACCATAAGAAGAGGGACAACAGGAGCAAAAGGAAACAGAAGGAGCGCAACAATAAGGGTTATTACAGTTTCAAGGGAAGAAAGAGTAAGGAAACTTGTGAAGTGAGGTACAGGCTGAGTAGCCAGAGCAGGAACTATGGCAGGAAAAGAGGGATGGCGCGACTAAAGCATATGTACAGGATGAGGAGCCCCCTGGGGAAGGAACTCCCAAAAATTTCGCGGCGGTTAACAAGAATGAAGCAGGCAGCAAAATATGCAGAGGGCACCTTCCATACTCTGGTTGCGTCGAAGGGGAAGACAGAAATTACCTGGTGGGAAGAGGAATTAAAGGACAAGCGCAAAGAAAAAGAGTTGGGTGACATGGTGTTGGAAGCGGATTGGGTGACTGATCTGGGGGCTACGTGACCCAAGGAAACCCTCTACCACAAAACGATAGATATGGCCTGGCTAACCAAGATGCTGATCGAGAAAGTGAATTCAGAAAAGGAGGAATCTAGACAGGAGGATAACCGGGAAAACAAGACATTGTTGGACGAGATCCTGCGTCGCCTCAACAGTCTGGAAACAATCATCAAAGTGTTAGTAGAGGTAGAGAAGGACCAAAAATGAAAGTTGGAGCGGTTGGTGACCCAGTTCCACCTTTACCTACACTATGTTCATCACATGGACATCACGCCTACGGATGGAGAAGGCGCACCAACACAAATCAGGAAGAACCGCACGGTCTCCCTGAAGGAAGATAACAAGAGCCAGGCAGATGACGAGAAGGAGCACCCCCAGGTGCTATAACGACTCTTAGTTTTGTCTTTTTGAATTTTGTTAGTCTAATGGAAGTTATGCCCAAGCAATGGAAGGTTAGTTCAGACCTGTTACAAACTCAGGTTTTGGGGGGGAAGTTTTAGTATTTTCTTTATGTCTGTGTTTTTCAAACTGGGTATGGAAGGTCTCGTCTGATTTCCCCTTGTGGCAGACCAGAACCATCCACCGCAACTATCAACTCTAGTAGTTGGGACCCCCTGGTCTGGTTTCCTTCTAGGCAAACCGAGATCCCCACTTTTTGTATCATAATACTTACAAGTAATATAGATTCCTACACTCACTTACAAAAAAAAAACATTTATTTGAATGAATTTTTTAAAATAATATTAGAATAAAAATTAAAAAATATTTGAGGAAAAAAAAAGTTATATATATATATATATATATATATATATTAATTTTTCTCTATAAATTTTATAACTATTTTAATAAATTAGAAATTTTGTAAACTTATTTAGTTAAGTTTATATTATTCTCAAAGTTTTATGATGATGTTTACTCTTCGTCTCAAGAATGATAACATAAAGTTTATTATATTTGACTTTCATAGCGAAACCCTATGTTTTTTTATTAAAAAGTAATGATTAAAAATAAATGTCAACCAAAATTAAAATAAGAAATTAAAATAAAAAATATTTGAATCTTTTGAAAATGCATATTATAATATATAATAATGTTATTGTGAAATAAATAATAAGAATAATGAAATTATTGTCCCCGAGGTGTAGGACAGTCAGTGACGGAGTGTGTTGTTAAGCCACTCTGTGATGTTAAAGTCACCGGTTCGAAACCTGCGGGGACAAAAAATCCAACCATGTTAAGGGTTGGTGTGGCTCAGGCCGGGTGCGATCCCCGGGTGATTTTGACAGCTTAGATGCCCCTGAATCGCGGTTTCTCAAGCCACAGGTTAATCGCGTAGCCAACAGGTTCCGCACAAATTAACAAACAAAAAAAAGAATAATGAAATTATTCATTTGTGTTAAAGCATCATCTTTGCGATAGTACACTCGTCCTTTGTGTTATATGTGTATTAAAAAGAATTATAATCCATCAATAACATTTCTTTGATTGAATTTTTTTAAATAATATTAAAAAACATTTAAGAAAAAAAAGTCATTTATATATACATAACTAATTAATATCATTTAATTTTTCTCTATAAATTCTATAAGTATTTTAATAAATTAAAAGTTTTATAAAGTTATTTAGTTAAGTTTATATTATTCTCCATGATTATGTTTATTTTTAGTTTCAAGAAAGATAACATAAAGTTTATTATATTTGGTTTTCATAGTTTTTAAATGAAAACTCTATGTTCTTTTTATTAATTTCTATAGCGATCTATAATTCATTGACTTCATATTAGTTTGTCCTTTGACCACAAATATTTGCATAATATTTATTGTTGGAACTATAAAACTAAAAATATTGAATTTTATATAATAAAAAATACCATATATGTCATGATCTATTGGATAACAGATTGGAGGTGTTATTGTCTGCTTCGCTATTCCCAATGTTTTATATGTTAGCATATCCAAAGTTTATGATCATACATTTTCTTATGCATTGCTCGAAGGTGGATTAATGCTAGCATTAGTTTGAATGTTTGTCTTAGCATTTTCTGCTAGCTAAATTTATCCTAAGTTTTGTTAATTATAAATAATTTTATGTTTGTTGTACTATTGTTATTATTATTATTATTATTTATTATTATTAATAAGTACTTAATGTACCTAAAGAGGTCTCTCACACACATTCTTTCTTAAATTTTTACACAAAGCTAGGCCCTTGGACGGTTCTCACAACCTTAAATGTTTACCTAGCATGTCTCACATCCTTAAATGTTTACTTAACAGGCGTGTTACAATACATTTTCCTCCAATTTTTGGATACAATCTTGTCTGTAGTGAATTTGGGCAGTGAGACATGTTCTTGCAGTTTGCAAGGTTGAGATCCTACGCCTTTGTTTGCTTCAACTTTGCAAGGTTGGTTTCTTGCATCCGCAGTTGGACCTGTTGTTATGTATCACACGATGCAACAACTATCGTCCCACAAAAATGTGAGAATGTCGTTGGCGATAGAACTTGGGATTTTATCTGCTTCATACGCTATGACAACTATGGTTTCATAGAAAAATTGGACACTAATGGAAAGTATATTTCCAGTAAGTCTGATGTCTCCAACCTTGATGCCTTTAACACGACATATCATGCTTTTAAGACATGATATGTACATCAAAGTGTGGCATGAAAGTGTGGGAGCATGGTGGATTGATTTACTTTGGTTACTTTAACTGAAATTTAGGAAATTACTGACTGAAATTATTGTAATTGCATATTTGAGTTGTTGGGTTTGTATAATCTTGGTGTGAAATAATTTTTTCAAGGTGTATAGTCTTGGTGCCTCAGAAATTTAGAGATTTTGCATGGTGTATAATCTTAATGTTTCAAAAATTTAAAAGTTTTTTAGGTGTTGTTTTAGAAATTATTTCATAAATTCAAAAAACATTTCAAGGTGTATAATCTTGGTGTCTCAGAAATCTAGAAATTTTTCATGGTGTATAAACTTAGTGTTTCCGCCTATAATTTTGGTGCCTCATAAATTTAGAAATTTTTCATGGTGTATAATCTTAGTGTTTCAAAAATTTAAAAGTTTCGGATTTTAAAAGTTTTTTAGGTGTTGTTTCACAAATTACTTCATAAATTCAAATTTTTTTTCAAGGTGTATAATCTTAATGTCTCATAAATTTAGAAATTTTTCATGGTGTATAAACTTAGTGTTTCTGTGTATAATCTTGGTATATCAGAAATTTAGAAATTTGTCATGGTGTATATTCTTAATGTTTCAAAAATTTAAAAGTTTCATTTAGGCATTCTATCAAAACAAAATCAAAATTCCAAATTTACATTTAAAAACATTAAAAATAATATTGAATAAAATTTAAATAATTGTTTATATTATTCTTTAAGTAAAAAGTGTTATAACATTATATAAATTACTATAAATCTTGGTAAAACGTTATAATATTCCGAACTGAATATAAGTATATTTAAATAAGTATTGTCAATGTCCTACTTTGGTGTTGTTTCAGAAATTATTTCATAAATTCATAATTTTTTTCAAGGTGTATAATCTTGGTGTCTCAGAAATTTAAAAAAAAAAATTATGGTGTATAAACTTAGTGTTTCCGTGTATAATCTTGCCTCAGAAATTTAGAAATTTTTTATGGTGTATAAACTTAGTGTTTCTGTGTATAATCTTGATACCTCGAAAATTTAGAAATTTTTCATGGTGTATATTCTTAATGTGATATTTAATATTAATATTATAGGATAGATATCATTAATTTAATTATATAGTTTATTTATTAATATTAATATAAAATAGTGTATACAAGTATATATCCATTTTAACTCTAGATTCAAGAAGGATCAATTTCTAGTTACAAACCTTTATTATCATAAACAAAATCAAAATTCAAAATTTACATTTAAAAACATTAAAAATAATATTAAATAAAATTTAAATAATTGTTTATACTATTCTTTAAGTAAAAGTGTTATAACATTATATAAATTACTATAAATCTTGGTACAATGTTATAATATTCTATAAATTACTAAATCTGGTGTTGTGGACTAAACATGACTATAAATGTGAACCCCCGAGTGTGTCACATCTATTTTGTTCTACTATATTTTTATAAGTATATGACGGAATTGTTGGGTACAAAATGTATATGACTGAAGTGTTGAGTGCAAAATGTATATGATGGAAGTGTTGGGTGCAAGATGTATATCACTGAAGAGAGTTAACATGAAAAATGAAAAATGAAAAATAAAAATAAATATGAATAATTAATTGAATTAATTTTAACAAAACATTATCATATATTAATAATGAATACAATATTTAATATTAATATTATATAGATATCATTAATTTTACTTTATATTACTTTATAGTTTATTTATTACTATTAATATAAAATAGTATATACAAGTATATATCCATTTTAACTCTAGATTCAAGAAGGACAAATTTCTAGGTACAAACCTTTATTATCATAAACAAAATCAAAATTCCAAAATTTCAAATTTACATTTAAAAACATTAAAAATAATATTGAATAAAATTTAAATAATTGTTTATATTATTCTTTAAATAAAAAGTGTTATAACATTATATAAATTATTATAAATATTGATACAATGTTATAATATTCTATAAATTTATGAATAATTAATTAAATAAAATTTAACAAAACATTATCACATATTAATAATAAATTTGATATTTAATATTAATATTATATGATAGATATCATTAATTTTACTTTATAGTTTATTTATTAATATTAATACAACATATTTTTATAGGTACTTATAGTTTTATGTGTATTTATCTTTTTTTTCCTCTTTTCTCTATACTTTATCTTTCTGGTTACTTCGTAGTTTTTCCGAAAGTTGTGAACACGGGTATAGTGAAGCTTGTGTTGTCTTAAATGTGTATGACATAAGTGTTGGGTGCAAGATGTATATCACAAAACAAGCCCGGCATGAAAAACCAAAAATAAAAATAAATATGAATAATTAATTGAATAAAATTTAACAAAACATTACCACATATTAATAATGAATAAAATATTTAATATTTTTTTTGTTTGTTAATTTGTCCGGACCTTTTTGGCACATGATTAACCTTTAGCTTGAAAAACCAAACCTGAGCCACACCAACCCTTAACATGGTTGGATTTTTTGTCCCCTCGGGTTTCAAACAGGTGACTTTTCAACATAGAGTGGCTTAACAACACACTCTGTCACCCGGATGTCCTACACCTCGGGGACTAATAAAATATTTAATATTAATATTATAGGATATATATCATTAATTTGACTTTATAGATTATTTATAGATTATTTATTATTATTAATATAAAATAGTATACACAAGTATATATTAATTTTAACTCTAGAGTCAAGAATAATCAATTTCTAGATACAAACCTTTATTATCATAAATAAAATCAAAATTTCAAAATTCCAAATTTACATTTAAAAACATTAAAAATAATGTTGAATAAAATTTAAATAATTGTTTTTACTATTCTTTAAGTAAAAAATGTTATAGCATTATATAAATTACTATAAATCTTAGTACAATGTTATAATATTTTATAAATTATTAAATCTCATGTTGTGGTTTGTGATACATAAGCATGACTATAAATGTGAACACGAACAAGTTGGACATGAAAAATGAAAAATAAAAACAAATATGAATAATTAATTCAACAAAATTTAACAAAACATTATCACATATTAATAATGAATACAATATTTAATATTAATATTATAAGATAGATATTATTAATTTTACTTTATAGTTTATTTATTAATATTAATATAAAATAATATATATATATATGTATATATCTATTTTAACTCTAGAGTCAAGAAGGATCAATTTCTATGTACAAACCTTTATTATCATAAACAAAATCAAAATTCTAAATTTACATTTTAAAACATTAAAAATAATATTGAATAAAATTTAAATAATTGTTTATAATATTCTTTAAGTAAAAAGTGTTATAGCATTATATAAATTGTTATAAATCTTGGTACAATGTTATAATATTCTATAAACTACTAAATAGTCAGTGTGGCATCTATTTTATTCTACTATATTTTTATAAGTATATGATGGAATTGTTGGGTGCATATATGACGGAAGTGTTGGGTGGAAGATGTATATGAGAGAACACTAGGGACATGAAAAATGAAAAATAAAAATAAATATGAATAATTAATTGAATAGAATTTAACAAAACATTATCACATATTAATAATGAATACGATATTTAATATTAATATTATAAGATAGATATCATTAATTTTACTTTATAGTTTATTTGTTAATATTAATATAAAATAATATATACAAGTTTATATCTATTTTAACTTTAGAGTCAAGAATGATAAATTTCGAGGTACAAATCTTTATTATCATAAAAAAATCAAAATTCCAAATTTACATTTAAAAACATTAAAAATCATTAAAAATGATATTAAATAAAATTTAAATAATTGTTTATAATATTCTTTAAGTAAAAAGTGTTATAGCATTATATAAATTACTATAATTATTGGTTCAATGTTATAATATTCTATAAATTTATGAATAATTAATTGAATAAAATTTAACAAAACATTATCACATATTATTAATTAATAATATATTTAATATTTATATTATATGATAGATATCATTAATTTTACTTTATAGTTTATTTATTAATATTAATATAAAATAGTATATACAATTATATATCTATTTTAACTCTAGAGTCAAGAAGTATCAATTTCTAGGTACAAACCTTTATTATCATAAACAAAATAAAAATTTCAAATTTACATTTAAAAACATT
This sequence comes from Picea engelmannii, assembly GCA_009831015.1. Taxonomy (NCBI): domain Eukaryota; kingdom Viridiplantae; phylum Streptophyta; class Pinopsida; order Pinales; family Pinaceae; genus Picea; species Picea engelmannii. The sequence continues at coordinate 130,748 of ML794273.1, forward strand.
AAAAATAATATTGAATAAAATTTAAATAATTGTTTATATTATTCTTTAAGTAAAAAGTGTTATAGCATTATATAATTTACAATAAATCTTGGTACAATGTTATAATATTATGTGAACTCACCCTCTCACATCTATTTTATTCTACTATATTTTTATATGTACATTTCATTTCCTTTGGTGCAATAGGTTAATATATAATATTGAATAAAATTTAAATAATTGTTTATACTATTCTTTAAGTAAAAAGTGTTATAACATTATATAAATTACTGTACAATGTTATAATATTCTATAAATTACTAAATCTCATGTTGTGGCCACTCGAACTCGTGATACATAAGCATGACTATAAAAGAGCTCATGACTATAAAAGAGCTCAGAGATTTTCCCTCCGACTACCTTAGTGCTATCTAATCAAAATAAAACTTTCAACTACTAAGCCTTATTACAATAAATGATCGGTACAGACAGATAAGAGTGAATGCTTCAGATCTGTACTACTATTAACTATATTAAAGGGAAATAACAATCTTCATCAATCTCACGTGATGGTTCAGCCTCTTATTATTTAAGAACTCCTTTAATTACAATCTTTTCAATATATTTTTGTGACATGCCATCTTTAAAATTCAAAATCACTTCAAAATGCGCGCTAGGGCGTTGAGTTGTCCTCCACTAGCATGTTGGTGATGATGCTCCTGCATCATACTCCTCTGGACAAAAATTCATGGACTCGTGTCCATAAGCTCCTGCACTGACTTTCCATGCTTCTGAATAATTGTTTCATTTACCCAAATGGCATCTTCTATTGGGTGTCCTTTCAACTTTACCAAATACTCAAAATAAATCCGTGTTCTGGTTCTTTTTCCAATCCTTCGATCTATGATCTTCTCCATCTGTGGATTTTCTGCTATAGGCATCTTCTTCTCCCACTAAATCTCTTTTTGATCTTCTGATCCTTTGGTGTCACCTTCCCTGTAAGGGTATAGGTATGAAATGTTGAATATGGGTGATATGCCCACATCCTCTGGCAACTCTATCTCATAAGCATTTGCATCAAATTTCCTTAGGATCTTGCACGGTCCTATCTTCTTCAATTTCAATTTGTTATATATTCCCCTTGGGAACCTTTCCTTCCTGAGATGTGCCAGAACTTGATCTCCCACTTTAAATTGAAGTTCTCTCCTATGGTGATCAACTCTGCATTTATATTCTCTGTTGTTGTTCTACAACTACTCTTTGATCTGATTATGAAGCTTCTTCATTTTTGCAGCGAAGTCTTCTACTCCAACGCTTCTGAATTCATTATGCTCCAAATATCTCAACTCTAATACTCCTCTTGGCTTCATTCCATATACTATCTGGAATGGACTCTTTCATGTACTCATGTTTGGTGATTCATTGTATGCAAACTCTATTTGTGACAGAATCTAATCCCACTGGCTATGATGTTCAGTGACTAGACTCCTCACCAAATTTCTTAAACTTCGATTTACCACCTCAGTATGTCCATTCGTTTGAGGGTGATATGCTGAACTAAATGAGAGTTTCGTCCCCAGTTTCTTCCACAATGTCTTCCAAAAATGACAAACAAATTTAGTGTCCCTATATGAGACAATACTCTTGGGCAACCCATGAAGTCTCACAACTTCCTTGAAAAACAATTTTGCAATGTGTGTTGCATCAACAGTTTTCTGGCATGGGATAAAGTGTGTCATATTTGAGAATATATCAACTACAACAAATATGGAATCACTTCCCCTTTGTGTTCTTAAAATCCCAACAGGAAATCCATGCTTATTACATCCCAAGGCCTATCTGGAATAGGAAATGGTTTATATAACCCAGTGTTCTGTCGCTTTCATTTTGCATACAGGAAATCTTACATCTGTTTACAAATTTCTTCACATATGCCCTCATACCTGGACACTAGTATGAGTTGTTCAACTGTGAAAATGTCTTTTCATGGCCAAAATGTCCTACTAGACCTCCATTATGTTTTTCCTTCAACACATTATCTCTCATCGAGCACTTTGGTATGCACAACTGGCTACCTTTAAACAATAATCCATCTTGAATCAGATACTTTTTCCACTGACTTATGTCTCTGAGCACAGGATCTGCACATGCTTCATATGCCTCTTTAAACTATGGATCATCACAATACATATCCTTAAGGTGTTCGAACCCTGAGGTTTTCACTCGAAATTCCTGCAGAATCAGACATCTCCTGGTCAATGCACATCAACTTTGTTAGCATTTCCAGAAATATGTTTAATGACAAAAGTGAAATTTTGAATAAATTATATCCACTTAGCATGTCTTTGATTTAACTTCCCCTATCTGGTTATGAATTGTAAATCATGGTTATCGTTGTACAAAACAAATTATTTTGGAACAAGGTAGTGCCTCCATTTCTTCAAGGCTTAAATTATTGCATAAAATTATTTATCATATGTGGAGTACTTCCTCTTGGTGTCATTCAGCTTCTCACTGAAATATGCAACAGGTTTATTGTCCTGGATTAAGACTGCTCCAATTGCTACTCCACTAGCATCACATCGTACTTGAAGCGTCTTCCTGAAATCTGGCAAGACCAGAATCAGTTGTTTTGTTACCTTCTCCTATAATATCCTGAAACGTTTCTCAGCTTCTTCTGTCCACTTAAAAGACTTGTGGCTCTTCTTCACTGTATCTATTACAGGTGCACAAATACCACTGAAATTTCTAATGAACTTCCGATAGAAACATGTTAATCCATGGAAGCTTCTCACCTCAAATATGCTCCTTGGCGATGGCCATTCTCTGATTGCTCTCACCTTTTTTGGATCCATCTTCAATTCATTTGAAGAGATTAAAAAACCCAAGTAAATGATTTTTGTTTTCATAAAAGAGGATTTCTTCATATTTATCAACAACTTCTCCCGCTGCAATCCTCTCATTACTAATGTTAAGTGCCTCAAATGCTCTTCTTCAATTTTACTAAAGACTCATATATCATCCAGATATACAATCACAAACTTACCAACAAAATATTTTAATACCTCATTCATCAACCTCATAAAAATACTTAGGGCATTTGTTAAGCCAAATGGCATAAAAATCCACTCATACAACCCTTTGTTCGTGTTGAAGCTTGTTTTCCACTCATCACCTTCTCTCATCCTTATCTGGTGATATCCACTCTTCAGGTCTATTTTTGAAAAATAATTTTCTCTGCTCAAACAATCCATTAAGTCATCCATCCTGGGCAAAGAAAATTTGTACCTGATGGTGATTTTGTTTATGGCTCTTGAGTTTGTACACATTCTCCATCCTCCATCTTTTTTCGGACTCAACATAGTTGGTACTACGCATGGACTCAAGCTTTCTTTGACTAAACCCTTGTCCATCAAATCCTGGACTTGTCTCTTTACCTCCTCATTCTCTTGAGGTGTCAATCTGTATGTTTCTTTGTTCAGTAGACTCACTCCTGGTATGAGATCAATGTGATGGATGATACTCCTAATAGGTGGAAATGAGTGAGGTAACTCATCCACTACTATGTCAGCAAAATTTTCTAACAACTCTTGAATTTCTTCAGGCAGATCATCCATAGAAGTACTTGCAAGGACAAATATGGGCTTCCTCACCATAGTAAATTGCATCTCATTTTCCTTCTTGACTTCACTTAGGAGTTCCTTCCCACTCATGAGAAGTATACTTGTGTTGGCTTCTTCCTTCACCTTCTTATCTTCTATTGGTAGTAGCATGTGTGTCCTACCATTCTTCTCCAGGGTATAAGTAGTTTTTCTCCCATCATGAATGAAATTTCGCTCAAACTGCCATGGTCTCCCCAACAAGACATGACATACATCCATGGGAATCACATCACACAAAATCTCATCTCTATATCCTCCTATCTTAAATTCAACTTGGAATTGTTTAGTTATGATTACCTGGTGTCCTTTTTGCAATCATGAGACTCTATACGGATTTGGATGTGCAGTTGTCTCCAGCTCCAATTTCTCCACCATTTCTGTGGATACCAAGTTATCAGTGCTCCCACTCTCAATTATCACCTTGCATACCCTATCTTTGGTCTTCCAAGCAATTCTGAAAAAATTGTTCCTCTGCACTGGCTTTTCCACTTCTTGCTCAGGCTTCAAGAGAATCTTCCTCATCATCAAGGATCTCACATCTTCTGCTCCTTATGCCTCAACATTCTGCCTCTGTTCTTCTGAAATGTGAGCTTTACATCCTCCATATTTCTTTCTCTCGGGGCATTCCCAAGACATGTGTCATGTTTTTCCATAGGCATAACACTTCACCTCTCCTCCTCTGCCTCTTCCTCTTCCTCGAGGAAAAGCATTCCTTCCACCATCTTGTCTCCCTCGGTAACTTCCTCCTCTTTCTGAGTGACTGTGTGGTTTTCCAGTCTCAACCTTGGGCTTGTGTGCCTTGTCATGGACAATTCCTATACCTCTGTTTAGACTTCTCCCTCTACTTCGTTGGCTCTATTTCATGGCCAATTTCTCTTCTGCCTTCAGTGCAATCTAATAAGCATCCTCCAATGCCCTTGCTATTATCATGATGATTTCATCCTTGATTTCATATCTCAAGCCATTAATATACCTAGCAACCTTTTAATCATCTTTCTCTCTCTGTCCAGCCCTGATGTTCAACTTATAAAACTCCTCTGTATATTATTTTACTATCAATCTTTTATGTCTTAGGTTCTGTAACTTCCTGAACAAATTTATCTGATAATCTCAGGGTATGAATTTAGCTTTTAACTTGGCTACCATTCTATCTCGGTTCTTGATCTTTTTCTTGCCTTTGCTTCTTCTGTCAGCCTGTAGTTCATCCCACCACAATGTTGCATGTCCCTTCAATATGGTAACAACATGTTTTACTTTCTTCTCATCGTCAACTTCTTCATAGTCGAAGTATTTTTCCATTGCTCTTATCCAATCCAACAATTCTTCAACATCTAAATTGCCTTTGTACATTAGGATTTCTATTTTTTCTCTGGCTCCTAATTTGACAACAGCTTTCAGTAAGTGTTCTTTTGCAGCATCCTCTCCTATAGCTTCTTCTACTTCCCTTTCTTCACTCTCTGCATCATTGACATCTCCAACATCAGGTTCTCTTATTTGTGTTGTCTCCATAGCATCCAATCTTGCGTGAAGTTCTCTCATCTCCATTTCCATGGTTGGGTTTGCTACAGGTCACTCAACACGTCTTCTAGGCAGCATGGTGCTAAAATTTTCCTTCACACAGAGCTCAAAAGAAACTTTGTCTCTAATACCACATGATGCAGACCCCCCTCTCTCCTCGTCGCATTGCGACCTCCCGGTCAAGGATCTTCAATTCACTGAGCCGAATCAGCTTGTTGGGCCTCTGCTAGACCCTGGATTTAATTCACACATGCCCCCCTTTTGTTACCCACGCAGGTTCAATTCCCACACGCACGCTTTCTCTTGTGCTCATGGTAAAACTGAATGGCGAGCGTTAGCTCCTCTGTTAGGCCCTTCCTCCTTATGACCACGGGCTGTAACCTCTAGCTCGCCCCCTTTGCGACTTCGAGCTTTGGCGGTTTTGAGTGCACCTGACTCCTTTTTCCCAGAACTCCAAACCAGCGAAATGACTCAGACATAAATCTACGGCTCACGCTTCTCCGACAACCAAGGGATGTGATTCACTTCAGGACTCCAATTCAGGAGTTCCGAGTGTTCCAAACACCTTTTTCCCCAAAGTGCTTCGTACCCATAGCTACAAATCGAGCACCACATTCTCACCTCGATCGACGGTTAAAAATCATTGTTTGTTTCCACTTCGGACAACTTCCAGTCAATCCTCCTCCACTCTCTTTCTCCCAGAGTGTTAATCATATGGATTAAATCTCCACTCTCCATGTGTCCCTTCGTTTATCAATGGCTCTTGTTGACTCCGACCTTTGGGACTTATGACCTTCGAGAATTTACTCTCCAATTTCCTCGAAGTGTCCTATCACCGAAGTGATAGATCTGACGCCACATGTCCAAACGACCCACATATAGGGTTAGCTTCTTACTTCTGGAGCTTCGAACGACTTCTAGTCAACGACTCCACTTCCTCCTTTCTTTTCTGGAGTGCACTCTTCCAGATTCCACGGTCTGATGATGTGTGTCTCTCTCAGATCAACGACCATGATTTACTTTGCTACTTCAGGATTTGGGATTTCTTAGTCCTCCACACAGAATTTTCTTCGAAGTGCTCTTCTTCTAAAGTACACGGATCTCCACCATGTGTACTTCTGGATCCAATGGTCCATATTTCTTCAGCCTTTGCGACTTTAGTAGAAATCTCTCTTTGCTCCATGCAAATCTCCTGGACTCTCTGATCTGCTGCCACGTATCCCCCTTGATATCAACGGCTTCGATTTAACTTCACTCCTTAGGGACTTCATTGATTTTTCTCCTTGAACACTACCAAACCTCCTAATACACGAAGTGTCGAAGGACTTCAAAGGCTATCCTCCATGCAACTCTCCCAGATCTCACGATCTGGAAAGATCCTGATTCCTCCGAATGGATCTTGCTCGTTGATTGAGAAATTTTCAGTGGGCTCCTTCCTACTGAAGAATTTCCATCTACTATCTCTTTTGAGCTTGTTCTTCCTCGAAACTTCTAAACTTATGAGAATGTTTATTCGACACTTACTCCTTGCACCTTTTCAAGATGACTTCTTTGACACTTATCCAAAAGTCAACCCTGAGCACACCTTGCAATAGGTTTCTCTCAATTTAAACCCTTTATGGGCGACTGTGCACTCCTTGCAACAATTCTTACACGACTCAATTGTTCCTCCTGAACAATATGGCGTTGAATGTGTTTCTGCCTATGCACCCCTTGTGTGGTCCTTTGCACTCTTTTGCAAGTAAAGATTCAAGTTATTTGTCCTGAGATTCTGGGTTAAAATAGACTATGTCAACGCACACCTTGCAGACACTATGCACTCATTTCATGAGTTTCACGTTATCTCTCCTGAGCTACTGAGTCAAGATAGACTATGTCAACGCACACCTTGCGAACACTATGCACTCCTTGCATAAGCTCGTAGAAGAGAAACAATTGAAACTTATCTACTCCTCACATATTCACACATTCAACCATCCAATGCATTCATAACATAAGAACAAATAATAATAGAAAAATGCAATTAAACAGAAATCCTACAATTCAATCAGATAGACACAATAACAACAATACCAAACATTTTGGATCAACACTTATATGTTATAGTCATTCAAATGATATGTACATGGGCTCATACAACTTCGAGAAGCTTCAACAGTATCGACAATAACAACTTCAAATAGCTTTCAACAGCCTTATTTGGGCAAAAAATACATATATTTATACAGAAAGAGCTCATAAAGATTTTCCCTCCGACTACCTTAGTGTTATCTAATCAAAGTAAAAGCTTTCAACTACTAAGCCTTATTACAATAAATGATCGGTATAGACATATAAGAGAGAATGATTCATATCGGTACTACTATTAACTATATTAAATGGAAATACAATCTCCATTGATCTCACGCGATGGTTCATGCTCTTATCATTTAAGAACTTCTTTAATTACAATATTTTCAAGATACTTTCGTGACATGCCATCTTTAAAATTCAAAATCACTTCAAAATGTGCGCTAGGACATTGAGTTGTCCTCCACTAGCATGTTGGTGATGATTCTCTTGCATTAATCCTCAACCAATAATTGACCAAGAAGGGGAACTTTTATTAATCGACGTCTCCTCCTCCACTTGTGAATATGATCTGAGATGTGAGTAGAAGAGGATTGTTTAAATGAACTTAAAATTTTTGTTCCTGTCTCATACTGTATCGGTAATTGGTAATGTGTCAAGAAACCCATAGCTAAGGTGTTCAAATCATTGAAGAATTCTCTTGGCAATTAAATGTACCATTTGGCAGTCGAACATGTAAGAGTGTGTTGGAAAAGACGTAATCGGATGGAGTCATCCATCAAGGAGTTGGATGAACACCAAAGATGAAAAGTCACGACGTTATTGTTTGGATCTTCTCCCGATTGACTGTTAAACTTAGGAATGTCTGATGGTAATTTGGCAGGTATAACCGGCCAATATGGAGAATGCCATATGGGATCATTCAAAATCCTAGATAAATCCGGTAAATCCAAAGTAGCTAGAAACGACAATTGTATGTTTACTTGAGGAAACTGGTAATTTTGGGGAGGCAATCCCGTAGGTATACCCGTAGGACCATAAGCAGTTTGTAAATAGTTAGAGGGTCCTGTCAAATTCAGTTGTGGAGGGTTTTGAGTCAAGTAGCCAACATTTGTTGGTTGATTTGGCATGCTGCCTTGGAAAGGAGCATTATATTGGAAAGGTTGACCCCAGGTAGGATTTACAGTGCCTGGATAAGGTTTCTTGGGATTAGAGGGTACAAAAGAATTTAATTGAGGATTTTCCCCCCCAGACGGTTGTTATTTCCTTGGAAAGAACAATTCCAAGGTTGGTTTTGTAATCCAGGCATATACTATCCATAAAATGGGTTGTGACCCCCAACTTGGGGTTGCTCCCCAACTTGAGGTTGACTTCCAACAAGAAGTTGATAACCAGAAGTAACAGAATGACTTGTGCCTCCAAGTAAATTGGAGCTACTTGCGCCAGGACGATTAGATCCTCCAAGTGGTGGAGGAATTCTAGGCCCTCCAGATGGAACTTGGGTAGGAGTGGGAACAAAACCGCTAGCAGCATTATACCCAGGTGGAACAAAAAGACTAGGTCCTTCGGATGGACCCTGGGTAGGATTAGAAATAAATCTATTAAGAGTGTTATACCCAGGTGGAAGTGATGGATTTGATCTAAGCGGAAGTGGCGTTCCAATAGGATCTTGAGTTGTTACCGAACTTCCGGCAAAAACAGGTGTAAATTGTGGGACTGTGGTAGAGCTAGTGAATTAGAGAGGAAGAATTGTGTGTACCAACCAACAACGGGTCTAAAGTCATAGCAACATTACTTGTCATGCCATTAAAATGATTCAGAGGTACTGTATAAGAATTTGAAGTAACAGGTACGTGTGATGACGTAGGTTGGTTTGGACTCATACAAAGTTTATCAAAAATATCGTGTCCCGAAGAAGTCCTCCAAAAAGAATGGACTAGGACTAAACTAGGATTAAAAATTCCAGAAGTGTGAACCAAAGTTCTAAATGACTCACTGTGAAATGGTGGATCATCCACACTGGACTCTATGAAAGGTCCCGGAGGTATTCTAGTGTAGTCTTCAACAACAACGTCTCCCGAAGAGTTAATTCGGAGAAAAATCGGGTCTTGTATAACATTCAATAACAAATTTACAAGGAGTGATGATTCAACCAATGGAGTAGAACTCCCGATATCAAAGGATATGTTGTTGTTGACTACTCCTTCAGGAGAAGGACCCTATAGTGAATTAGGAAGCAAGGGGGTGTATTCTTCCAGTTCTTCCAGAGGCAATCCATGCATCCTACGTGAACGACGAAGGCCGATGTTGGCCACACCCAACAAAGAATAAAAAATATCTATGGCCAACTAGAGGAAACAAACAACACTTCACTAATAAAAACTATATATCAAGCATACAAACAACCCTTCTTATTTTGAAACCACTAGTTGGTGATGAAATCCAACATCGTGAGATCAAGACAAGAAGGGGTTGCGGTAAAGCGGGTGGAAAATTTACGTTGATGACATGCTTAATGGACTTACACCCTGGTGCAAGCTCCCACACATAATCATGGGTATACCCTCCAAGGAGCTCGAGTGAGTTTGGCCAACATTGATTCCAGGTACCATGAATACTTTCCCCTTCACATTCACCTCGTGTAAAGACCCTAAATTGATAGTCTACTAAGGTTACCAATCACGACAATGATGCTTGGGGAAGCAGTCGACAATCTGATATACGCGCAAGGGCAGGGTATCTAAGCCCAAAATCTCCTCGAGAAGGTCCGCACAAGATTTTATTCTCAAGTGACCCCCAATAATACGTGTATTCACTACACTAAGACCAACAAAGTAGGGTGAGTAACTATGTTGGCCCTTTAAATGCAACCTTGTGATTGACCCTTGTGTTAGAAGGGCTTCCCAGGACAAAATGTAGAAAGTGGAATTAAATCTCCCTATCACAAGATACTATTGTGTGTTTTGATGCTTTGGAGAGTATTCCTCACAACCTATTCCAAAGCGCTATCCCTAGCTAATTTTGGCGTATGAGAGTTCTAGAAAATAAAAGTTACTAGTTAAATTTTAAAATTACGCTTAATTTTAATGGTTGTTGTTTAACTCAAAAAAGGAAGCGAAGATGAAACTGATGAAGTGCTTGACCTTGACTCAACAATATGCAAAGAGAGATGAGATGCAATCTTTTCGTTCGTGAACTCTAATTACATAAGATATAAGGTTTTCTTTTTCTAGAATACAACAAGTTGCAAAACACAATTCCTTTAATCTTTGAACAATCTTGATGCCAAACAATCAAAGCTATCAAATTTTCCAATTTTCTCTTTTTAAACAAACACTTGAATACAAAAAGTTTCTTATAAACACTATGAAAAGGAAAAACAAATTTCAATTCTTTTTCTTTTCAAATAAAAACAGAGATCTGAATTAAAAAGAAAAAGTTGTTCAAGAAAATGAATGCACTCGCAACACAATTTCTCAAACTTAACTCATAATGCAACCAAAAATGTAAAAAAAAGGAAACTCATTTGTCTAATGAAATAAAAAAACTTCTCTAATCAACAACAATCCAAAACTCACAAAATATCATTAACAAGTTAACTGACAAGCACTTAAGGATGAAACCCAGAGATTATAACCTTGCAGCGATAAGTCAAAGATAAAACTTTTGAAGCTTATGAAAAAGACTCTTAACACTTGAGAAATGATCAAATTTAGTTTAAAAATTACAAACCAAGCCATGAATAATCATCCAGCAGGACCAAAAATTCATTCCAAGAAATGATCACAAATCTGGGCAAAGAGGAAAAATTGACTGTCACTCAAAATATTTCTTCAGGAATCATCGCAGGCAGTAGAAGGACACAGTGAAATAGGAAATACATTGTGTGACCAAACTTGATTTTGGATTTTTGACCAAAAATATTTTTGATCTTCTCAACCACGCTCGTAAAACTATGAGAATGTAATCGAGTAAACTTTTATCACTTTTTCTGACTCGTTATGGCAATACGAAAAAGGAAACCCCTGGAGTCCCCTTTAAGATCTTTTCAGACTCCCTAAACATGAAAATATAGTTGAGAAACCTTGTTCTTTTCACGCTCGTAAAAGTATTTGAAGAAAACGTCTGATGAGCAGTAGATTATCTATTTTTCGGTCTCGTTAGACTAATTTGTGAAAAAGGACATTTTGGAATTTTCTTTAAGTGTTTTTCAGACTCTCTAAAGATGAAAAACCCTTGAGTTTTCTTTCTTTGGACTCATAAAAAAAACATCTAAAGGCCCATGGGCTTGAGAATATTGAGAAGATTGGGATCAAAAATCCAAAATTGGTGAACATACGAGGGTGACCAAAACCCTAGGAGAGTGTAAACCCTTTTACTCCTCCTAGTATTTCCTTATGCAACAAAGTATTTCAAGACAATTACAATGGACTTATTGGGGTTGTATTCACTTATACTCCCAAAAATCTTATGGAAATTAACCTTGAAACCAAGAAAAGAAGCAATGGCAACAAAGTTTCCTTACCTAGTCCAAGCATTAATAAAATAAACCTCTTTTTTACTAAGCAAATCCACCATAAAGAAAGAAATAGTCCTCCACTAGAGATAGCGCATCATCCATCCATCCAATAGCCAATGTAGAACCAATACAAGAGAGTAGCAACCAAGAGACAATGAGAAATTCCCAAATAGGGCACAAATTTCAGCCAAGTATCGTCTCACAAGAGGAGGGTTATGTTATGAAAAGAGATTCACATGATCTCTATTTATACAAAATTCTAACACATAGTTTGTCCACTTATCAAGGTTAAAACATAAGATAAGGGGTCAACAACCCTTATCTTACCCCTTGCATCAAACAATAATATTTATTTTTCACTTTAACACAATAGAAACCCTAAAAACAATATGGTGTCGCCCCTTTAAGGGACGTTTTGACGACTTGAGAAAATCATTGGAGGGTAAAATGGAGGTAGTTGGGGCTCCTTGAGCCTCCTCATCATATTATAGGGTCAATGCATGTCTCCTCTGGTCAAAATATGTCAAGTGTCAATGTTTAATGGATCCATCACCACCAAACCCCCTCAAGCATGACGTCAACCCTCAAAAGATGATGATTTTCCTCTCCTAGGAAAGTCGTTAGGGTACTAGGGGCTAGATAATATCCTCCATGATGCCAAGTAAGCCTCCAAAGGCATATCTTTGTTATCTGATGTGCGGTCCTACAACATCCAACATGTGGCCTCCTTTCCCCATGGAAGCCCAAGCTAGGCTTGTTCTCCCAAAACTGGCCACCAAGCAAGGTCCTACAAAACAAACGGTATGCTCTCCAAATATCTCAAGTCAAAGATATCATGACAAGTGTAAACCACATATAATAAGCAAGGCACCTAAACATTTGCATCAAAATTACCTCATTAAATTAAACAAATGCTCAAAAACCCTATGCAATTGACCAAGTTTAAGTATGGGAGGGGTGTCATAGAAATTATATTGGGTATACCAAAGCCCTCAATTAGGGGATGCTCCCAAGGATTTCCTTTCAAGGTTACGTAGTGGATGATGAGGTGGAATGGGTTTAGACTTCATAGGTTGATGAGTTTCATAACATACAAGGGCCTTTATTATCTCATTCATGGGTGCCTTTCTAGAGGGTATGTGGCACCTTCATTTGCAATGCATTTTTTTCCAAGCCCATCTTCATGTTTTAAGGAACAGGTTGAAGGCCATTGTCCCTGCTTGGTGTCCAGATAATGGCAATGTCATTCACAAATGCCTCGTTGAAATGTGGATGTTGGCTCATGATGAGACCCCCTTTCTCTCAGTTGTGTAATTGAGAGCCACTACCCTGGCTTGGTGACTAGATATGGTAATGTGATAGCGCTAAATACCTATGATCATGATAGGTATTCTCGTGATGAGACCTCCCATCCTCCAACTAACCTGTTAAGAATTTATTTTTGTAGGTCTCCCTTTTCTTACAAAGAAGTGTTTCATTTCTTTCTCATGGATCCCTGGGTGAGGCATTTGGAAGGTATATATTTAGGATTTTATCTTTTTAGCCAACAACAATCCCTCTGGGCCTTCAGCCCCTTCTTCCTATGAAATGAGGTACATGCCCTTCTTGGGTCACTAAATTCAAAGGGCCTAGAAGAAGACAATATTATGGGAGTGTAATGAGAGGAAATAGGTAAGTATGGTCTAGAATGATACGATAACCCCTCAAGGTACCCCCAGTTGCAAACCTTCCTCGAGGTTGGCCACTTACTAGGAAATCTATGACACTCACCAAGGTGAAATAGGGTAAAAAACATAACATCCAAGAAGGCTTTCTATAATGTAACGTAACTCAAATACAAGATGTTTAAATGCCTTGAATAGTAGGGTTTCTACCTACCACAATAATTGACTTGTACCTCGTGGAGCAAGACCCATCTGTCTTCCAAAAGCTAGCTGGTGTGGTGGATGCGCTGACAATGGATCAGAATGTGGTGATAGAGCGGGATTTTGTATGTACAAGTGGACATTTCTAGTCATGTGGTCTCTCCACACTCCATATCTACAACCTTAGGACCTCGAGACATGATCTCCTTAGTTATCCCACAAAATGGGGATAACAACGCCTATATGAGTCATTCCTTGGTAATTTTTGCATAGTTCACAGGGTATCATATTTAATCTAAATTACCATTGGGGTTAAATAGGGTTGTCCCATGTTCCCCACATTGTTTGGGATTTATATTGGTGAGTTAGAGATCTTTCTTCACGAACATATCCAGGACAACGATGGGTGCCTCCTCCACAAGGTTTTGATATTCATTTTTCTTTTCGCTAATGATGTGGTCCTCCTAGCCTTGTCTCCAAAGGGACTACAGAAATAGTTGGATGCCTTAGCCTTATTCTACGGCCTTCAAAAGTTGACGGTCAACCTGGGTAAAACTAAGGTTATGATATTCAACGAGTCAAAGAATTCCATAGACCTTCATTTCTTCTTCAAAGGGAAGGAGATTGAGATCACCTGCACTTACACATACTTTGGAGTACAATTCTCTGGATATGTGTATACAATTCTCTGGACGTTGCTTCATTTTTTGACCAGCCCTCCATCCATGGATCACCAAGGGCTATGGATATTTATCCCTTCTAGAGAGATAGACTTTTCATCATCGCTTTCAGGACATCTCATCCAAGATGTCCCTCATGGAATCCCTTATTTCACCCACGGTTCTCTATGGCTCAAATATTTGGGGGCCTTCATTACTGGAGTCTCATTGGGCCTCAGTTGAGAGAGTCTATACCCTTCTCCTCTGAGACATCATTAGATGCAAGAAAATAGTTCCTCAACACATCATCCTAGCATGTTTTGGAGCTCTCCCCTTCTAACTTGAGACAGTGTTCGAACCGGTCTCTCTTATGCATCGTATCCAGAGTTAGTGGACTCGATGAAGGGGAAATATTGGTACCCTCACTTGGTCTACTACTCATTCGAGACCATTTCCCACTCTAACTCATCGGGTCGAGTTCGATGTTGGTTCATGGGGGGTTCAGATCTTTTAGAGTTTGTGGGGATTCAAATAGATCGTCTTCCTCTCTTAAGATATTCTTTGGATGCACCTGGCCATCTCCTACCAATGAGACAAGTGTTGAAAAATATCATCAGGGATAACATTTACAGTTAGTTTATCCAGATCACTTTAGTTAATCCTCCTGGTGGGTTATGCCCAAAAATGGCCTTTCACGCAGAGCACTCCTTGGTGCTTAGGGAGGAGTTCGTCATTCAACCACATTATACACTTTTCCACTGGGCGCATTGTCTCTGGATTCTGTTATGATAGTTCAGAGTGGGCTCCCATAAAATTTGAGTTGAGACAGACTACCATATTGATAGACTAAGCAAGATTTGTTAGTTATGCTAGCTACAAGAGGTCGAGAGGGAATATCACTTCATTTTGGAAAAACCCCATATACTATGAGATTAGGGGCAATTTCATTGCTTATTCAAGGGGGTCAAATCTTCATTGGATTCTTCAACTATCCCAATCAATGGTGCTTACCTTTATACACACAGGAGGTCATCAAGTTATGATCACATACTCTTCAGCCTCCTATCAAACCAGACCCTATTCGATGTATCACCTCCTTCTTCATAGAGCCACCTTCTAGTAGGGGCACCAAGAGATGAGCCAACACTAGAACAGCTCCGGACACGAGATCAGTGCAGACCCATGGGACCTAACTCCATCCCACAAGATTTGATGGACAAGACTAGCCTAAATCCCTTCCCAGGAGATTGAAAATCTCCCCCAAGCCTTATTGAGGTACTACATCTTCCATTCAGCAGTGCAACAGATGATTCATGCATCCCACTAGTTCCCTCTTTGGACATCTTGTTGACACAAAGTTTATTTTTCCTTATCCTTGAAAACTAATGCTTCATTTTTCCTAAGTCATGGAGACACCCTTAATCAAAAGAGAAGTCTAAGCTTTCTGTTCCTTTTCGGGTTTTTGAGATTCAGCTTTTCCCAAAGTATAAGTTTTAGATATCCTTTTTCCCAGTGCCGAAATCCCGAAAAGTTTTAACATATTAAAAAAGAGTTAAAGGGGGAAGAATTAAAAGTTTTTTCATCACTTTACACAAAGCGCTTTTTAAATACATAATTAATTAAGTTCCTAAACATAATTATCTTCCCCTTAATCTTTTGCGATTCGGGTTTTTCTCTATGCTGAAGAGCTTAACAACTCTCAACCCTCAGACTCTTGATCCTCATTTTACCGAAAAGTTAAAAGGTTAATTAATCATTAACCTAGATTTATTTAAGCCCTAATACGTGTCTTAGCGCCTCACTAATCTATTCACAATTTCGCGATTCAGGGATTGCTTGTGACTTATCCCTTGACAACAGGATCCCCGAAGTTCCAAAACGTGAAATCGCGTTTTCTCTAAACAGGGTTTAAGTTTCAGGTTAATTCGTTTTTAAAACAGGGTTAATGACAATTAATCCACCTTTCACATTTCAGGAATAGAGGAGGGTGGTGTTTTTCGAAACTTCACTTTCGAAATCGCCGATATACGACAATATTAATAACGGATAAGTGAAGATATTTTTCGACATGAAAGCGTATCTACAGGTATATCTTTCCATTAAAAGAGCATTAATTTTTCATCGTCTACGTCTGTACACTCGTTTTAATTCGAAATCGAAGGTTAATAACTCTTATTTTTCGAACTTCATAAGTTATCCCTTACATCTGCAACTATTCAGGCTTTCCTGGTTTTAAACACATTTCTCTGTGAACAGATCTCTGATATAGCACCGATATCATGGCACCTAAGAAGGCACCCAAGAAAATCGAAGAGGTTGCAGAAAGCTCGAGTCCAGATGGAGAATTTATATCTGATACAACATTGCATGCCATCGATTCCATAAAATCATGGAGACAGATTTTCGAGACTCTGGATTACGAAATAAAAACTTTCCCTCATGACGCCGACAACAAGCTTCGGGATATAGCGGAGTCTGAGCTCCACAAGATAGCTACACGGCCACGACTTACGACTTATAATGACATGATTAGTTGGGCCTTAGAGCGAACTAATGTAAAGACGAGGAGCATTTTGGATAGCCGAGGGGTCTTCATTGGCTCTTTCAGACCAAAACATGTACAAGTAATGTATAAATTATCCCCCAGTCCCAAGTACGTTTATAATCAAGATTTTGTGAGTAATTTTCAAAGAAAAGAATATTTTGAGGCAGACCAAACCTACCCTGATATAATTAAAGGCTGGTGGAGAAATGAGGGAAAATTCAGGGCTGACACTCATGGCATCTACGCCACAACCTCATTGAATGAGTATATGATTTATGTCGCGATGATGTTATGTAGACTTTTCGGTAAGAAAAGTCCCACACATTTCTCTGCAAAGTGGGTACCTCTTTTGCATGAGGCAGCAGAAGGTTACAGCTTTAATTGGGATAAGATTTTATCTGATAACTTGGAAAAGGAGGTCATAGACTATCAGACTGCAAGATCAAAAGGCCGACCAGTAGCCTTTTATATGTCGGCATACATCATGGATGCGATATGCTTCTCGACTCCTTTCCCTTTGATGAGTTGGAGTTGGAATCCTACTTACTTGGAGCCAATTCATGAATATCATTCTAAACTTTGGGAAGAAAACGCCAAGGATTCATTCTATGAAATTTGTCATTTCGTGGCGATACCACTACATCAGATGTTGTACGGCTGTGTGCCTCCCCGCATTTCAGAGTCGGTCACAGGAAACCTCAGGGCAGTCACTGACTGGTTCATAGAGGAGAATTTTTCATACATTAGAGTTTTTGGGTGTTCAATCCCCCCACATGCCCTCCCAAAATTCCTCCCTGACAGACTGGTGTTCAAGGAGGTGGCTCGTCAAATAGTAGCAGGTGGAATTGGAATAGAACTAAAAGTGGCACAAAAGAAATTTTGGCCAATTTTTCCCGTTCAAATTGGGAAATTTTCATTGCTCAACATAGGTCATTCCAAAGTTGAAGTGGCAATGCTAGAAGAGGTTAAATTGGTAAACCTCGAACATAGGAAACATGATCCTTACCAGCTAGTGGGAAAACACATGGCCCATTGTAATATGAAGACCTATGAGCATGAGAAGTCCCCTTGTGATGATCTGTTCAAAGGGACTAGGACCAATGAGGAAGTATTACAAAGAGTACAAACATTATCATATGACTTACAAGCTAATTTTCAGACCTTCCAGAAGCACAGACGGAGCAGCCTGCCCAAATTACTACAAGGAGAAGCAATTACCCCTCCTCGAGAACAAGAAGATATTCTTCCAGTTTCGGGACAAGAAGCGCAAGATAAAGCCAACCCTGAAGAGTTTCCTCAGGAGACTGAAGGCTCTTCACAAAATGAAGAGGCCTTACAGACAAAAGATCCAGAGATAGCCTTACAGACAGAAGATCCAGAGACAGAAGCAGAGAGGAGGCCCATGACACCTCCCAAAATCGGTAAGTCTACTCCTCCTTCATCACCTGTTGTCGATGTTATTATACCGGAGACCATGGGAGGAACAAGGTATACAGAGCTAGGAAGTCCCATAACTTCCTTAACCCCTATACAATCCACCTTTGGACTCCCACAGATGGGAGATATATATGTTGGTGACCTTACCCCTATTTCCAAATATGAGATCCCTCCTTCCGATTATTTTTTCAGCAAGAAGAGGAAGACGATCATAAGGTAGGAAATGTATATGAGAGAAGGGGGTATGGTGAAAAAGCATAGGGTCTTGATAGATGGTTAGAAACTGGAAGAAGAGGATTTCGCTACAGAGATAACAGGCTCCATGGGTGCCATGGCAAAAACAAACATTTTCACTGTGGAGAACATGAGAACCAGGATAAAGAAGAGTAACCACATGATAGCCCAATTGCAGGATCAGTTAAAGAATATTGAACGAAACATTAGAGAAGAGGTAAATAAGATCCTGGAGGAAGCGAGAGACACTAAAAGGAAAGAAATCCAGTCACTCAAAACTAGCCTCGACGAAATGAACCAGAGAATACAAGTAAGTCAGGTACAGGTTACTCAGCAAAGAGAGCTTGTTAAACAATTACAGGCTAAATTGAATTTGACAGAAGGTTGGGTTGTAGACTTGAAGTCTTTTCAAGCCCTCTCGTTAGAAGCCCATACAAAGATAGAAGTTGAATAGCAACAATTGATCTCTAAAATAGAGATCATCCAGCGTTATTTTCAAGAGGTAAGCAAATCTCTCGATAACATTATTTTATTAGAAAAGGAGGCTAAATAAGCAAGGAATACTTTTCAGAAGGAAGTCGCATGTTCAGGGAACATGGAGATGTCGAAAGATTTAAAACTTTCTGTCACAGAACAGATAAGAGGAGATGTTATGCTCAAAGCATGGGAAACAAATATAGTTGAAAATAAGAAGATAGTCAAAGAACTCAAAGATGACTGTGAGGGAATCTTTGATTCTTTGGATAAGCAAGCTTTAGGAATCGAAAGGAATGACTGCTCCGGACTACTTGGGCAGATAAACATTGTGAAACAACAGTTGGACCACAAAGAGATCTTGCAGGAGGTTTAGGCAGAAATTTCACAGTTGAGCGAAATCAATATCAATCAAATAGACAGATGGCTGGTACAACCTAATTTAAAGCTACAGACGATCAGATCTGCTGATAAAGGTTTTGAAGACTAGTTTCCAAAGATACAAAGAAAGTTTTATCTATTTGAAACTAAAGATCTCCCGACACCACCCAAAATTTTTGTTCATTTTTTAGAAAAGTGTGTTGAATGTATAACTTCAAAAGAGGGAGAGACTTCAACTAAGCAGTGACGTATCATTCGAAGTCTTATACTTTTGAAATGATAGATCAACGAAATATTAATCATGCAATGGTTAAGGTTGCAGTTTTGTAACTATTTTTCCTTCTTTTTCCCGAAAAAATAAGAGATCACTAACGATCAAGTAGTGATGATTTTGTATAAATAAAAGGAGAGAAGACTGACAGGAGGGATTTTTTCCCTCTCTAACAAAGGCATTGTGACAAAGACATCAAGAGAAACTCTGAATTAATAGAAAAGCAGATTAAAGATTCCGGATTTTGTCAAGTTTGAGTTATGTGTTCCCTTGTCTTTTCATCTTTCTTTCATATGTTTATATTAATGAATGCCTAACTACAATTTAGTACAAACTCTACTGTGGAAATAAATTATTCTTGTTATCTAGGTCATTTGTAGTTTTTCCTCTGTATCGGTTATCAACCGGTATAAGACCTGCAAATGTTTGGATTACAATATCATATGCTTCATTAATATCTTTCTTGTTTCAAATCTCCTATTACAAAGTGAGATTCCTCTTAATTTGATGCCTCACCTTGTTAATAGTTATGTGTTTTGCTTCATATCATACATGTTTCCCTTCTTTTAAGTTTTAACTCAGATACAAGAAACGACCTTTGATTTACTCATCTCATTAATTTGTGTTTTTAAACCGTTCTCTTTACACTATGGATTAGAGATAATTAAGCCTGAAAAGAAAGTACATATCTATATCTCCCTTACCTTATATCCCTCATGACAGTACCAGTTACAAGGAGGCCTAACGTCGAACCTGGTCTTTCGGATCAAACAAGTATTGCTCTAAATTTATTCAACACCATCTTGCAAAAAAACAAATAACTGGGCTGAGTTAGAACGTTCCTGGGCCGCAATTGAGAGAGATATCAGCGTTCAGGAAAATTGGGAATTTCGACAGAGACAGTTGAGAAACCAACTTTAATCTTTCTCTTTTAATTAGTTATCTTTTCTATCCTCTATTCCCACTATATTTCAGATGCCTTGACAATATACTTTAGAGCCTTAAAGTATAAAATCAGTAACAACATATTTTTGGCAACGTTGCCGGGGATCGAAGTAACGAATGCCCTTTTCCCTAGGAAGAAGGACATTGACACTTTCCTTCTTTGGTAGTGAACAAAGTTTGGAAATCTAATAAGGCTAACCTTTATCTTTCACTTGGTGACTCCACACTATTTTAAGCTGGCTCTAAACCAGAAGAACACCCGGAAGAATCCAGACGACAAGCAGATTTCACCTCCTTCCAACCCAGAAAAAATTCTAAAATTAAGAAAGTAGTTTCGGCAACCTTATCGACGAATAAATATTATCAACTTAAACCCACACAGTCTGACTCCGAAGATCAACATGGAAAATCAAGTATTCCATCCCCTAACAGGAAATACTCCATTGGTAAAGTTACAAACCCGGAATCGAATTTGGTTCAGCCTGTTTTTAAGACCGAAGCTTTCTCAGTTGTCTCCCATACCAACAGAAAATGAAGGTCTACCTCCCTTCCTGTTGCGACTGACTCCCCCTCGCTTCTCGAGGTTCGTTTTCCCATCTCTCAAAACTCAAACAATTATCATATTTATCACGATTTGACTTCTATTGACTCTCCTATATCTTCATCCTGTGGTTCTAAAAGAACCAATCCATGTTCCCCAAGCTCCTTTTCCTCAAATTTTGTCCCCACCGACAACCCTTTTCTTCAAACCCTTTGTGACCCCCAAAATTTTACTGCTAAAGCCACGATGGCTGCAGCTGGAGCGGGTGGGGCAAGACGTGCTACCGCAAGTGGTCTAGGAGGAGGAGCAGGTGGCCAGGTACCGCCTCCTCGGATATTTGCAAAGGTTGCTGCAAGATATGCCCTTCTAGTTTTACCAGTCCCTCTCCATGACTTGCCAGAAAATTACATGAAAAACCTGCCCAAATTCACAGGAGAGGGCGATTTAACGGCAGCTGAACACTTAAATTTTTTCGATCAGTTCGCCGACATTCTCGAATTAGAACATGAGGATGTATATTCCAGACTCTTTGTTCAAAATTTTGAGGGGAAATTCAACCTGGTTACGAGGTCTACCAGCCGGATCAATACCTTCATATGGGGAACTTGAAAATGCATTTATCAGACAGTGGAGTGAACGGAAAGACCATCTCTATTATCTAACCGAATTCGGAGCTCTGCAAAAGAAAAACTCTGAATCAGTCCTCGAGTTCACCCAACAGTTCAACAAATTATATAATAAGATCCCAACCGAGGTTAAACCCTCACAACCTGCAGCAAAAGTGACTTTCGTTGGTGCTTTTGATCCCGACTTCGCCTTTTTACTAAGAGAGAGAAGATCAATTGATATCCCCAAGATGCAATATGATGCCTTGGAAATTGAGTCTAACATGATGGCATCAGGTAAGCTCAAAGCCAAATTTGAGACTGGAAACAAAGAAATAAGGAGACACAAGGAGCAAGGAGGGCCCTCTGGATTAGGGAGATCCTCAGAAGTTAAAATAGACGATATGGCTAGAATTATCAGAGAACTGTCAAACAAAATATCTAGAATGGAACTAGATCAAGCTAAAAATGAACATTACCCTAGAAAAGAGTTTTGAAAAAACCCTAATCCTCAAAACCATAAAAAACAAGTTAAGAATGAAGATCCAAAAATTCAAACCCCTTTTAAAAATGAAAACTTTATAGGAGGGCAGGACGTTGAATATTTTAAGGAGTTAGAAGAGGACATGAACAATCTCGGTGATGACTGCTTACAACCTTATGTAATGGTACATGATTACGAAAAGTCTCTCACTACAGAGCATCAGACTGAAAGTAATAAGAACAATAGTGTTACTGAAGATTCAACTTATCACGGAGTAGCCGATGGTATAATGGCCAAGCTCCACCAGAAGTACAACCTGATACCTAGGAACACAACTTCCACAACCGCTCCAGTTAAAAAGATACTACCGAGGGTTGAAACTGACCAAGCGGTCGCAAAAAGCACTGAAAAATAGACCGTTAACGTACTGCCAATCAAAACAAAGACAACAGAAACGTCACCCTTAAGCACACAGAACATGAACGCCCATGTTACCGAAATGAAGGCCCCCCAACCTAGGAAAGTTGAAAAGAAAGGGCTGGAGGCTCAAACCATAGAAACTGACAAACCCATTGAAATATTTAATCTTGAGAACGAGATCAACAAGATCAAAATCCCTATCCCCCCTTGTTGAATTGGTCAAAAACCCGATATACTGAAAACAAATTGATAAAATGATTAGTTTTTCGGAAATCGAAAGTCAGGCCGATGCCATCAACCTAGAAGATGATAATCCCAACATAGTTTTCGGCCCACATTTTGAAGGTGCTAGAGACACCGTTGCCCCTTTATACATCACTTTGACAATGTTTGATCATCTACTCCATAATTGCATGTTAGATTCTGGAGCCTCTCACAATGTAATGCCTAAGGCTATCATGGATAGACTCAGCCTAGAAATCACCAGGCCTTATGGAGATTTATATTCATTTGACTCGAGGAAAGTCAAGTGTTTAGGCATGATAAAGGACTTAGTTGTAAATCTTGCACAGGTACCTACAAAGAGTGTTTTAATAGATGTAGTTGTCACAGATATACCTCTGAAGTACGACATTCTCTTGTCTCGGTCCTGGGGTGCTAAACTTGGAGGCTCTCTTCAAATTGATATGACGTACGCAACGATTCCAGTTTTCGGAGGTCAATTCACTCGTTTGTACAGGGAAACCAGATTAGCGTTTACTGTTAGTGATCCTCTCAGCCCAAATAATTACCCTATATACATTGTTGATTAGGATTTAGGTAATTGTATATTATCTATAGATGATGATGTTGATGCTTGTGTAGAAGAAAATTGTGCAGGAAATAAAAAAGAAAAGGAACAAATAGAACAAGATGTATATAGCACTGGTGTGTGGAAAATGTTTTTTGACAGCGCCTCATCTTATCTTGGAGCTGGGGCTGGAGTAATTTTTGTATCACATGATAACCAATTCGTTATCCCTTTCTCTTATAGGTTGCAATGGAACGTTGACCACACTAATAATGTTTGTGAATACGAAGCTCTAGTTTTAGGATTAGAGGCCGCCAGGAGGATGAAAATTAAAAACTTAGAAATTTTTGGTGATGTAGAGTTAATCGCGAAGCAAGTCAATTGCCAGTACCAGGACAGACATCCTAGATTAAGGTCTTATCAAAATTGTGTTTGGTACCTAATCAAAAAAAAAAAAATCTCTTATGTTAATATTCACTCCATTCCGAGAGCTGAAAATCAACAGGCGGATTCCTTAGCCAAAGTTGCCTCGAATTTCGCACCTCCCACTGCTTTCAAACTCAAATACCACATACATATGAGACATAGGCCTTCCATTCCCAATAAAATACAGCATTGGCAAGTTTTTGAGGATGACGAACAACTCAAAAAAAAATTGGAAACGGTAGACGAGTTTGCCGAAACGCATGTTGACCAAGAGAACCAAAATGATCCTATTTGGATCATGCAGGAAGGGGATGACCCCCAAGAGTTCCAAGATAAAATTGCAAACCACCGTATGCTGGTTTTGAAAAATAATCAAATACCATAGGGCTTGATTCCTCTAGAAAGACTCTTTAATCATGATGACATCCCTTTGAAGGCTACCTTGTAGCCTCAACCCGAAGAGGTCGAAGATTGCAATATAGGTTCCAAAGAGAGTCCCAGGTTAGTTAAAGTATCCAGATATCTATCTCCCGAAATCAAGAGTAAATATGTTGAATTGCTTAAAAAATACAAAGATGTTTTTGCCTGGTCCTATGATGAGTTGAGAACTTATGACACGACTATCATGGAACATAAAATTCCATTGAAACCAGGTGTCAAACCTTTTAGGCAAAAACTCATACAGATTAACCCTATCCTTTTACCAATGATAGAAAAGGAGGTCAAAAAACTCATGGATGCTAAAATTATAGTCCCACTGAGATATTCCGAGTGGGTATCTTACTTTGTCCTAGTAAGAAAGAAAAACGACAAGATCAGACTGTGCGTCAATTTCAGAAATCGGAACCAGTCATCACTCAAAAACAATTACCCATTACCTAAGATGGATCATGTGTTAGAAAAAGTAGTTGGAGCTAACAAAATGTATTTGATTGATGGTTTTTCAGGATGCAATCAGATCGCAGAGCACCAGGACGATAAAGAAAAAACTTATTTCACTACCCCTTGGGGCACTTTTCTGTACGATAAAATGCCTTTTGGTTTGATGAATGCAGGAGCTACTTTTCAGGGAGCCATGGATATCGCTTTCATGGGTGAGAGAGATAGGTTCGTTGTTGTCTATCTTGATGACCTAACTATTTTCTCCAAATCTGATGTAGAACATCTAATGCACCTTAAACAAACCTTTGAAAAATGTTGAAAGTTTGGTTTGTCACTCAATCCCAAGAAATCCCATTTCGCAATGCAAGAAGGTAAACTCTTGGGCCATATCGTGTCTAAGGATGGGATAAAAATCGATCCCAAAAGGGTTGAAGCAATAGATACAATAAATTTTCCTAGAAATGTAAAAGAAATTCAGTCTTTTTTAGGAAAAATAAATTTCTTGAGGATATTCATCCCTAACTTTGCTGAAATTGTGAAATTGATAACATATATGCTCAAAAAATACAGTGAAGTGAAATGGACGAGCGAAGCCAAATCCTCCTTTCAACGCATCAATAAAGTAATAAGTGAAGCACCAGTCTTGGCCAGTCCAGATTACACAAAAGACTTCTTAATTTTTTATTTTGCTTCAGAGCATACTATAGCAGTTGTATTGTTACAAAAAAATGAGGAAAGTTTTGAGCGGCCTATTGCATTTTTTATCAAAAGTCTCAGGGATGCCAAGTTGAATAAGGCATTTTGGAGAAACAGGCCTATGCAATGGTGAAAGCCCTCAAACCTTTCAGAACTTACGTATTGCACTCAAAATTCATTGCTTACGTGCCCTCTAGCTCTGTTAAAGATATCCTGGTGCAACCAGACATCGACAGAAGAAGAGATAGGTGGTTAGCTAAGATCCAGGAGTTTGACCTAGAAGTCAAACCAACTAAAATTATTAAAGGTCAAGGTTTGTCCAAATTGCTTGTCGAATCAAACTTAAAAGCACTAGGGATAAATCAGCTGCAATAGACCAAGGTATTTATGGAAATAGACGAGCTTGATGCCACTGCACCTATAACCGAAATTCAAGACAAGTTTTCTACTTCGACCTGGTATCGTGACATCATTCATTACCTACTTACGCTCAAATTTCCTACTGAGTTAACCCCATCTAAGGCTAGGATGTTAAAGTTACATGTTGTAAAATACTGTATCATAGATGCAAAATTGTATTGGAGAGACCCCTTGGGTTTCCTATTGAGGTGTTTAATCGAAACTGAAGCGGAAGGCGTTATAGATGAATTCCATGTCGGGGTATGTGGAGGACATCATGTGTGGCGAGAAACAACTTATAAGATCTTAAGAGTCGGATACTATTGGCCCAATTTTTTTACAGAAGTGAACACTAGAGTTTGAAATTGTGTCCCTTGTCAGTTGTTCACAGGAAAACAGAAGATCCCAGCTTTTCCCCTTATGCCAGTTAAGACGGAAGCCCCATTTCAGCAATGGGGACTTGATTTCATTGGAGAAATTAATCCACACTCCAGTGCGCAACACAAATGGATCCTAACGACTATTGATTACTTCACTAAATGGGTGGAAGCTATCCCCACAAGAAATGCAACCGATTCGGTAGTAATCAGTTTCTTGGAAGATAATATTTTGTCCAGATTCAGGTGTCCTCGAAAGATAATCTTTGATAATGCACAAGATTTTAAATCATTGGCCATGATAAATTTTTGCCAAAAATATAACATCATACTAGGACACTCCACCGCTTACTATCCACAAGGTAATGGTTTGGCTTAATCATCTAACAAAAGCTTGATTACCGTGATAAAAAAGGTTTTAACGGAAAACAAGAAAGTGTGGCATATACATCTAAAATATGCATTATGGGCCAACATAATCAGTACAAAAAGGTCAATTGGAACTTCCTCTTTCTAGATGGTATATGGCACCGATGTCGTTTTACCAATAAACTTAGCTTTTCCGGTGATGAAGCTCTGGCAAGATTCGAATGAAGAACCCAATGATGTTACCAGAAGGATAAACCAACTAGTCGAAGTTCAGCAAAACAAGACCGAAGTGGATGAAAGGTTACAAAGATATCAAGATAAAATGAAGGCCTTGTTTGATCAGAAAGCTAAAGATAGAGAATTCCTCCCTGGTGACTTGGCCCTGAAATGGGAAGCCAGGAAAGAGGATGCTGGAAAACATGGCAAATTCGATCCAATCTGGTCCGACCCATATAGGATTTCAGCCTCGAAAGGAAAAAACGCCTAGTTATTAGTAAACCTAGATGGATTCATCCTCAATGCCCCTGTGAATGGGCGACATCTTAAACACTTCATGCAATAATGTTTTTGTAAAAATTCTCATTGTACATATCGGTTTGTTTTCATGCTTTTTGTATAGTTTTCTTTGTCTAAAAAAAAAAGCGGGGGCGGGGGGGGTGGTAAAAAACTAATTAAGAAAGTCTCTGAGAATAGTCACATGTACAAATTTGTTCTAATTAACCCCTTTACCCCCCTTTACCACAGTAAATCCTTTTACCACTTTATCATGAAGGTCCGATCTTAAAGTTTCCTGACAACAGAGGGGTCTCGCTCTGGTCTTGAAAACTCTTGAACAAAATCTCAAGAAAGAGAGTGGGTTGTGTTCTTAAGTTCTTTGACTTTAGCTGGATTACAAACATGTCTAGGTTAATCCTGACCTTACTAGTTATTCTAACAGGAAAAACTGGTTAGTTTTGCTCAAGGAAGTTCCCTGGACCAAAGGTCAAAAGTTTCCCTTAAGGAGTTCTTTGAAGCCTGTGATTTTTGAAGGCAGAGGAGAAGATTGACCCATAGCTATTTAAATGAGTTGACATGATTTGATTCTTTTTCAAACAGATATATTCCCGAGTATATTGTATACGCATTGATTGCTCCCACTTCATAAATATAAAAGAGTAAATATAGACAGATGGTGAAAGGAAATTCAATATTGATTGCCCCCATCTAGTCCAAAGAGATGAAGAAAGGAAATTCATTTTATTGATTGCCCTCATCTCAACATTTAAGTGCTTGAAAATAATGAAGTGGTGAAAGGAAATTCAATATGGGAAGTCAGATAACTTCACTAGGGTACTGAACAAGCTCGTTGGTAGTGAAGCAATATCCTCATATCTGATAAAAGTTGTCATACACGAATTACAAGAAGTTCTGGTGATTTCTTTCCCTTTCAACTGAATTTTATCATAGGTTTCAGAGATATCCTTACTGGACACAACACAAATACTTACCTTGATGCAAACACAAAATCACATAAAACCTGATAATATGATTAGTTTGGTTTTGATTATCTTACACAGTTTTGAAATCAGTTTCAGAATAAGAGGTTTATTGAAAAAACCCACTCGAGATGGTCAAAATTTTTGTTTTGGAGAAATTTTCAAGGCTAATGTTGAGACCCTACTCTTGTTCAGTTTTTGCTCCAAAATCTATTTCACAGAGCTAAATCACTGACTCCATTTCCCAATGAAGGCACTTGGTCTACATGTTCTTCCCATCCCACAAGGAGACGAGATCCCTAGATGGAGCCTAATGTTGACACGAAGTTTATTTTTCCCTATCCTTGAAAACTAATGCTTCATTTTTCCTAAGTCATGGAGCCACCCTTAATCAAAAGAGAAGTCTAAGCTTTCCATTCCTTTTTGGGTTTTCGAGAATTGGCTTTTCCCGAAGTACAAGTTTCAAATATCCTTTTTCCCGGTGCCGAAATCCCGAAAAGTTTTAACATATTAAAAAAGGGTTAAAGGGGGAAGAATTAAAAAAAAATTCATCACTTTACACAAAGCGCTTTTTAAATCCGTAATTAATGAAGTTCCTAAACATAATTATCTTCCCCTTAATCTTTTGCGATTCAGTTTTTTCTCTATGTTGAAGTGCTTCAGAACTCTCAACCCTCAGACTCTCGATCCTCGTTTTACCGAAAAGTTAAAAGGTTAGTTAATCATTAACCTAGATTTATTTAAGCCCTAATATGTGTCTTAGCGCCTCACTAATCTCTTCACAATTTCGCGATTCGGGGATTGCTTGTGACTTATCCCTTGACAACAGGATCCCCGAAGTTCCGAAACGTGAAATCGCGTTTTCTCTAAACAAGGTTTAAGTTTCAGGTTAATTCGTTTTTAAAACAGGGTTAATGACAATTAATCCACCTTTCGCATTTTGGGAATAGAGGAGGGCAGTGTTTTTCGAAACTTCACTTTTGAAATCGTCGATATACGACAGTATTAATAACGAATAAGTGAAGATATTTTTCAACATGAAAGCATATCTCCAGGTATATCTTTCCATTAAAATAGCATTAATTTTTCGTCGTCTGCATCTGTACACTCGTTTTAATGCGAAATCGAAGGTTAATAACTCTTATTTTTCGAACATCATAAGTTATCCCTTACATCTGCATATATTCACACTTTCCTGGTTTTAAACACATTTCTCTGTGAATAGATCTCCGATATAGCACTAATATCATGGCACCTAAGAAGGCACCCAAGAAAAGCGAAGAGGTTGCAGAAATCTCGAGTCCAGACGGAGACATTATATCTGATACAACACTGCATGCCATCAATTCCATAAAATCCTGGAGACAGATTTTCAAGACTCTGGATTACGGAATAACAAATTTCCCTCATGACGCCAACAACAAGATTTGGGGTATAGCGGAGTCTGAGCTCCACAAGATAGCTACATGGCCATGACTTTCGACTTATAATGACATGATTAGTTGGGCCTTAGAGCGAACTAATGTAAAGACGAGGAGCATTCTGGACAGTCGAGGGGTCGTCATTGTCTCTTTCAGACCAGAACATGTACAAGTAATGTATAAATTATCCCCCAGTCCCAAGTACGTTTATAATCAAGATTTTGTGAGTAATTTTCAAAGAAAAGAATGTTTTTAGGCAGACCAAACCTACCCTGATATAATTAAAGACTGGTGGAGAAATGAGGGAAAATTCAGGGCTGACACTCATGGAATCTACGCCATAGCCTCATTAAATGAGTATATGATTTATGTCGCGATGATGTTATGTAGACTTTTCGGTAAGAAAAGTCCCACACATTTCCCTGCAGAGTGGGTACCTCTTTTGCATGAGGCAGCAGAAGGTTACAACTTTAATTGGGATAAGATTTTATCTGATAACTTGGAAAAGGAGGTCATGGACTATCAGACTGCAAGATCAAAATCCTGACCAGTAGCCTTTTATATGTCGGCATACATCATGGATGCGATATGCTTCTCAACTCCTTTCCCTTTGATGAATTGGAGTTGGAATCCTACTTACCTGGAGCCAATTCATGAATATCATTCTAAACTTTGGGAAGAAAACTCCAAGGATTTGTTCTATGAAATTTTTCATTTCGTGGTGATACCACTACATCAGATGTTGTACAGCTGTGTGCCTCCCCGCATTTCAGAGTCTGTCACAGGAAACCTCAGGGTTGTCGCTAACTGGTTCATAGAGGAGAATTTTTCATACATTAGAGTTTTCGAATGTTTAATCCCCCCACATGCCCTCCCAAAATTCCTCTCGGACAGACTGGTGTGCAGGGAGGTGGCTCATCAAATAGTAGCAGGTGGAATTGGAATAGAACTAAAAGTGGCACAAAAGAAATTTTGGCCAGTTTTTCCTGTTCAAATTGGGAAATTTTCATTGCTCAACTTAGGTCATTCCAAAGTTGAAGTGGCAATGCAAGAAGAGGTTAAATTGGTAAACCTCGAACACAGGAAACATGATCCTTACCAGCTAGTGGGAAAACACATGGCCAATTGTAATATGAAGGCCTATGAGCATGAGAAGTCCACTTGTGACGATCTGTTCAAAGGGACTAGGACCTATGAGGAAGTATTACAAAGAGTACAAACACTACCGTCTGACTTACAAGCTAATTTTCAGACCTTCCAGAAGCACAGACGAAGCAACCTACCCAAAGTACTACAAGGAGAAGCAACTACTCGTCCTCGGGAACAAGAAGATATTCTTCCAGTTTCGGGACAAGAAGCACAAGATAAATCCATCCCTAAAGAATTTCCTCAAGAGAT
Source organism: Picea engelmannii (assembly GCA_009831015.1). Lineage (NCBI taxonomy): Eukaryota > Viridiplantae > Streptophyta > Pinopsida > Pinales > Pinaceae > Picea > Picea engelmannii. The sequence continues at coordinate 161,590 of ML794273.1, forward strand.
TGAAGGCTCTTCAAAAAATGAAGAGGCCTTACAAACAAAATATCCAGAGATAGCCTTACAGACAGAAGATCCAGAGACAAAAGCACAGAGGAGGCCCAGGACACCTCCCGAAATCGGTAAGTCTACTCCTCCTTCATCACCTGTTGTCGATGTCATTATACCAAAGACCATGGGAGGAACAAGGTCTATAGAGCTAGGAAGTCTCATAACTTCCTTAACCCCTATACAGTCCACCTTTGGATTCCCACAGATGGGAGATATATATGTTGGTGACCTTACCCCTATTTCCAGAGATGAGATCCCTCCTTCCAATTATTTTTTCAGCAAGAAGAGGAAGGCTATTGTAAGGCAGGAAATGTATATGTAAGAAGGGGGTATGGTTAAAAATCATAGGGTCTTGATAGACGGTCATAAATTGGAAGAAGAGGATTTCGCTACAGAGATAGCAGGCTCCGTGGGTGCCATGGCAACAACAAACATTTTCACTGTGGAGAATATGAGAACCGGGATAAAGAAGAGTAACCACATGATAGCCCAATTGCAGGATCAGTTAAAGAATACTGAACAAAACATTAGAGAAGAGGTAAATAAGATCCTAGAGCAAGCCAGAGCCGCTGAAAGGCAAGAAATCCAGTCACTCAAAACTAGCCTGGACGAAATGAACCAGAGACTACAAGTAAGTCAGGTACAGGTTACTCAGTAGAGAGAGTTTGTTAAACAATTACAAGCTAAATTGAATTTGACCGAAGGTTGGGTTGTAGGCCTGAAGGCTTTTCAAGCCCTCTCGTTAGAAGCCCATACAAAGATAGAAGCTAAACAACAACAATTGATCTCCAAAATAGAGATCATCCAGCGTTATTTTCAAGAGGTAAGCAAATCTCTCGATAACATTATTTTATTAGAAAAGGAGGCTAAAGAAGCAAGGAATACTTTTCAAAAGGCAGTCGCATGTTCAGGGAACAGGGAGATGCCGAAATATTTAAAACTTTCTGTCATAGAACAGATAAGAGGAGACGTTATGCTCAAAGCATGGGAAACAAATATAGTTGAAAATAAGAAGATAGTCAAAGAACTCAAAGATGACTGTGAGGGAATCTTTGATTCTTTGGATAAGCAAGCTTTAGGAATTGAAAGGAATGACTGCTCTGGATTACTTGGGCAGATAAACATTGTGAAACAACAGTTGGACTACAAAGAGATCTTGTAGGAGGTTTAGGAAGAAATTTCACAGTTGAGCGAAATCAATATCAATCAGATAGACAGATGGTTGGTACAACCTAATTTAAAGTTGCAGGTGATCAGATCTGTTGATAAAGGTTTTGAAGACCAGTTTCCATGGATACAAAGAAATTTTTATCTATTTGAAACTAAAGACCTCCCGACACCACCTAGAATTTTTGTTTATTTTTTAGAAAAGTGTGTTGAATGTATAGCTTCAAAAGAGGGATATACTTCAACTAAGCAGTGAAGTATCATTCGAAGTCTTATACTTTTGAAATGATAGATCAACGGAATATTAATCATGCAATGGTTAAGGTTGCAGTTTTGTAACTATTTTTCCTTCTTTTCCCGAAAAAATAGGAGATCACAAACGATCATGTAGTGATGATTTTGTATAAATAAAAGGAGAGAAGACTAACATGAGGGATTTGTTCCCTCTCTAAGAAAGACATTGTGACGAATACATCAAGAGAAACTCTTAATTAATAGAAAAGCAGATTGAAGATTCCGGATTTTGTCAAGTCTGAGTTATGTGTTCCCTTGTCTTTTCATCTTTCTTTCATGTATTTATATTAATGAATGCCTAACTACAATTTAGTACAACCTCTACTGTGGAAATAAATTATTCTTGTTATCTAGGTCATTTATAGTTTTTCCTCTGTATCGGTTATCAACCAGTATAGGACCTGCAAATGTTTGGATTACAATATCATATGCTTCATTAATATCTTTCTTGTTTCAAATCTCCTATTACAAAGTGAGATTCCTCTTAATTTGATGCCTCACCTTGTTAATAGTTATGTGTTTTTCTTCATATCAGACATGTTTCCCTTCTTTTAAGTTTTAACTCAGACACAAGAAATGACCTTTGATTTACTCATCTCATTAATTTGTGTTTTTAAACCGTTCTCTTTACACTGTGGATTAGAGATAATTAAGCCTGAAAAGAAAGTACAAATCTATATCTCCCTTACCTTATATCCCTCATGACAGTACCAGTTACAAGGTAACCTAACGTCGAACTTGGTCTTTCGGATCAAACCAGTATTTCTCTAAATTTATTCAACACCATCTTGCAAACAACAAATAACCGGGTTGAGTTAGAATGTTCCTGGGCTGCAATTGAGAGAGATATCAACGTTCAGGAAAACTGGGAATTCCGACAGAGACAGTTGAGAAACCAACTTTAATCTTTTTCTTTTAATTAGCTATGTTTTATGTCCTCTATTCCCACTATCTTTCGGATGCCTTGACAGTATACTTTAGAGCCTTAAAGTATAAACTTGGGAACAACACATCCCACTATACTTAGTTTTCTTCACTCGGCCTCAGATGATATGAGAAATGGGTCCATTCCATGATTGGCCCATTCCATCACCTCTAGTTCATATCATTATTGGATCTTATCCTATAGTACATCTCCTCTTCAGAGCAGGTCTTTATGCTCGGTATCAAGGGTTCTTCATGTCGCAACATAGATCTCACTATCTACAGCTTTACCTTACCTTATTTTGTTTTCATTTTGCTTTATGAATCTTGCCTTTATAGGAGACCTCTCAATACTACTGCTTTGTAATGACATCATTGTAATCAACAATCCCTTTGATCTACTTTTGTGGTTATTAGTCATACATTAATAAAATTATTTTATCTTATCTTATATTAAGGCATTTTGTTCATGCAAAATAATCAAATTGGCTAGAGTTCTTGGATGCAACCCAATTTAGTTTCAACATGCAAAAGAGTTTAGTTTTAAGGTATAATACATTTGAGTTGGATAATGGCAGAAACCATTGGGACCCCACATAGTGTTGCAAGGATATTATGGGTGCAACCCATCATCCTTGGGGTTCATCAAAGGATGGCATGACAAGCTGGAGTTTCCCCACATACAATTGATGGAGGCAACCAAGAGGATGAATCACTTGGAAAATCATGGAATAAGAGAAATGGAGTTTCAAGTTGGTGATTTACTCTTACTCAAGTTGGGTAGAGAGCATTTCAATCCATTAGTTGGCATGTTCGGGGCTTTGTGGTGATGGTTTGAAGGACCATTTAAGGTGCTTGAGAATATTGGAAATGTTGCATAGAAATTGGAGCCATTATAGCACATGGGAGTTCAATATTCAGTTTTTCATGTTAGTCAATTGAAGCCTTGTAGTATTGATAAAGGTGATCCTAGCAGAGTAGGCCCATCTAGATCTAATCTATGGATCACAAATACATCGAAAGTGGAGGAAAAGATATTAGTGCATATAACCACCCATTTTGGCAAGAATCGATGGCATGAGTACTTTCGTTGTTGGGTAAACATGATTGAAGAGGAGAATAGCTAGGAGAGGAAGGAGGCACTATGGAAATATCAAGACAACTTCTGATAATTCAAGAAGGAAATATCATCTCACACTTAAGCAAGTGTTGATTGGGTGTTTTTTGGATAGAAACAATTTTAGTGGGGGAGGATATATGGCCTTCACTTTCGTATGTTGTTGGCCCCCCTAACTGATTATTTCAAGCTATTGAATGGATTGGAAACCATTGGCAAGAGTTTCCTTTATATATACTTTGGAAACCTTGGGTGGTCATGCACATTTTGATTAGAATGTGGATCCAAAGGGGATGAACATTTGAAGCCTTGGAGGACTTTGAGGAGTGGGTGCACATTGAGATGGATCGTATTGTATTGTAGGTTTAGTTTTGATTGTCATGGGGCATGGTAAAAATCACCTTGAAGAAGGGAAATGGTTAGGAACCTTCAACCTATATAAAGAGGATGCAAGAGTTGTGCAAATCCATTAAGTAATTGATGAGGAGTTGTTGAATAAGGAATTTTTAGGTGCTAAGTCTAGGTTTTGGCACATTGAACAACTTGGGGTTTTGTTAGTGTGATCTATTGAAGAATGAACTTTATAGGATGCATGTCAATTGGTAATTCAACGGTTAGATTGTGCAAGTGTTGTAGCAATAAGAAATCGTGCCTTGGATCTTTGTACTTATTTAAAATGAGTCATAGCAAGTGGTCAGACTCCCTTGTTGTAGTTTTGTTGTTGTAACACTATTCATAATAAAAGGTAAGGCATCCACCTTGGGTGTTGCCTACACTTTTGTGTTGTAGTCTCTTTAATTGATGGACATTATTGTTCCTTGCAATGTTTTTTTTAGCTAAGTGTTGATGAATTTTTGCTAAGTTTTAAGAAGTATCATTAGGATGTTTTAATACCATAGTTGGACATGAGTCTAAGTGCTAGAGAACGTTTTTGCATATCTATCAATTGTAGCTTAGGGCATAGTTATGGGTAGACCCTAAGTGAAGATGCATATGGTTGTAGTAGGTGCAGGTTGGTCAAGCCCCTATGATTGAGGTAAGGTAATGTCTCACAACTAAGATGCTAAAAATAAATATTTCAAGAAAGACTTTTAGGTCCATGACAACCTCCCTTCTCTCGGTGTATTAAGTGTCAATGTTTTATTAATTTTAATTAACCCAAAAATTTGTATTTTAAATTATATTTTTTTCTTACTTACAATATTTAAACAACAACTACAAACGAAATCTAACTTAAGCCCCAATATATTAAATCTCTAAAATAAAATACACCCTAAATAAAGATATGCTAATATATTAAACTTTTATCATAACGATATGTGTATTCTATTAAAAAAAGGTAAATTATCGTATTAAGGCCACTTAACCAATCTAGATAGTTTGAAATGTCCTAACCATTCTTGATGATAGAGGGAAACCAACTCCATGAGGTTAACTTGTCATTTCTCATGTGGGTTTTACCATTCTTGGGTTTCCCACTATAAATGTTGTTGTTATGGTTTGGTTACTTTCTGCACATGTTATGTCAATGGTGTAAATAGTTAAATGTTTTGAATATAATAATTCATGAATGATCTAAGTATTGTCCTTGGTTGTGATGTTTAAGTAATACTTCCATTGGGAGCTTGACCAGGGTAGCTATGATGTTTGGTGAACGTGCATATAGTTTAGTTGTTGAGGCCCAAAATAACCAAGCCCCAACAACACCATTTTATAGTGGGAAACCCAAGAATGGTAAAACCCACTTGAACAATGATAATTTCACAACTTAAAATGGTTACAACTTCCACATAAGTTGTACATCATTGATAATTCTCGCTACCTAATATCAATACAACATTGCAAGGTTTCACCTTCATTCGTTGCTTTGTTCAACAAACGATTGTTCCCAAATTCACCTTAAAGTCCAACAACCCAATTAATCTACACCTTATTACTCCCCTGACCTTGGACCCCTACCAAGTAATGAACTATTACTAGCTTGTTCTAGTTCAAAACTCCACATTTCATTGTGTCCTCAAGTTATGTCTCACTTGGATTTTATACTTTCTTGATATGGTTTAATGTCTCCTTCATTGAATCTAGGTTCACCTCACAATAACCACTTCAATGGACCCACTTCCATGTCATGTCGACGTGGTTCTATTGAGTGGGCCCATGAATCGTACTTCTTTCCACAGGTTGTACACTATCTATGTGGGTTGAATATTCAACCCAAATGGCTAGACTCCACATCTTATAACTATCTCATTACCCAGTGTCCATTGAGGCTACTTTTCCAAATGTAGGAAGACATTCCACTCAACATGGTAAAACGACCCCAACAAACTCCTCCAAATGCGAGAATGTATTCCATTCACCAATGAAAAAATGATTTCACCACAATATCGAAGGAAACTCCTCACCACATATTGAAAAGTGATTTTGTCAACAATTATCTATCTTATTCATCACTCCAATATTCTTTTTACTTTTCCTTCTATAAGGGGGGTGAGTTTTCTCCACAAAAATTCATTCCATATCCATTAGCACTTGCCAAATACTTGTCTCTTAAACTGACTCATCTAGTTAGACAACTCCTCCAATGAGCAGTGGTTACATCAATGGTCTTCACACACTACTTTTTCAATTGTTATTGACAACTCTGTCAATATGTCTCACTTTGTCTCCACTACAAATAGTGACTATGTTTACTTCATTAATTGTCATTGCCATACTTGTTGAAGGATTGTCTATTTCCTTCTTAACCAAGGGTATGATCATGCATCTTATACATTCTCAATTGCATTATGGCTTTGTGTCTCAATGTTGTCCACTATATTTTGTTCCACTTCATCTAGTGGTCACCCACCAAACTCATCTCACTTGTCTTAGTGGAGTTGCACCATGATCCACAAAAAATCATGTTCTACTAAGTCCATTATTAACACTCCATCCAACATCTATTGGACTCATCTCACAGACAATAAGGTTGGGTGGTTTTTCATGACTAAAATGATGAACCTTAGAATACCCCCCTCTCAATTGTTGCAATTCTTGACAATGCCATGCTATCTTATGACTAGTGAAGAGAATTGAGAGCCCATTGTTTGAACTCCTATGTCTTATCTTAAAACTTCCATCTTACATATTTCCTTCCACAACTATCCTTATTGGATAACCTTTCCTTCCAACTAACCAAGTAATCTTATTGCTTTGTTTTCTAAAACCCATCATCCTATGAGAAATTTCCTTCTCGACTTCTCGTTCTGATCTATCCACCATCATAGTTGGTGCACAAGTCAGCTAGACACGAGCCAATTCATTTGGATCTATCTAACATGGTCTCAACTAGCTTACATGGAACACCAAATGGTGTGCCACAAGGTGCCTTGGAAGCTTCAACTGGTAAGCAACCTCCCCTCTTGTTGTCACCAAAAACACAGATTCAAACCTTCGAACGAATAAATAGGACATCTTCAATTGTGGTTTGAATTGTCCATGGTTTAGTTTAAGTAGAACCAAATTTCCCACCAAAAATTTTAAGTGTTAGTTATCCTTATCAACCCATTCCTTCATCCATTTAGTCATAGTGTTCCAATTTATCTACACTCAATTAACTTGATTTTACCATCCTTTCAAGAATTCCAATGCTAACGAACACACTCCATAAAATATTTTCAACATGTGTGAGGTGAAAGAGGTCGTTGCTCCATAGCCACTCAAACATGCTATATTTTGAGGCAAAACTCTTATGTGAATTTCAATTAAAATGAGATACATTCAATAAAATCAACAAATTCATTCGGTACATGAGAACAAAATGTCTCAAGTAAGCCTCTAATGGTCCATTCATTCATTTAGTCTAGTCATCTCTCTAGGGGTGATAGTTAGTGCTCATTAACAACTTCATCCAATAAAATTGAAAAAAAACATCCAAAATTTGTCTATAAACTTGGTATCTTTGTCTATCACAATGTTCAATAAAACACCCTAGTACTTAACCACAAACTTAAAAAATATTCGGATAACATCCTCTACTTGGCAAGTTACACTAATTGGCAGCTAGGTATCACATTTGGAGAAACAATACACTACCACCATAAATCCATTAAACCCTATGTAATTGGTGATTGAGTTAGGAAGTCCATTGAAACACTTACCCATGGTCTCACTGGAACTCAAATGGTTGTAATGATCCAACATGTTTCCTCATCTCAGCCTTGTCTCACTAACTAATAAGACATGTTTGCACATACTCAATGTAACAATGCATACTACTCCGATATTAGCCACATTCCAACAAAGCCAATGTTTTCCTATGTCCAAAGTGGATGGCCCACAACTAGTCATGACACTCTTCCATGAGCTCTAACCTAATGTTGTCTACCTTTGGTGCATAAAATCATATTAGGACAAATAATAAAAATCCATCATATATCTAACACCTTTGTGTTTTTCAGCCATAACATGTTTGGATATCTCCATTGCCACCATACCATGTCTTGGTGTAACCCTTCTCTAATTCTTTTGACTAAAGATATCAAAAACCCTTGATTGACTTCCAAAGGACATAAAAAAATGATTCAATTTTCATAATTTCCTTTGTTATTGCAAGTTAGGTCTTCTATGTCAATGCATTCCTAACAATATTCAACTTCCTCTTCTTATACTCTATCGTAATGTCAAAATCAAAGAGAAATCCTACCAATGGTACTATATGGGGAACAAATCTATTCAGGTTGTGATACCCCCCCCCCCAAATTCCTAGGGAAAACCAGAGGAGATCATGTCTCATGGCCTGCAGTGGAGAACGCGATCTCAACCATGATGATGATAGACATCATGTCCACAGATGGAAACCCATCAACACCCCTCATTCACCTTTACAGCTATAGGTCGACCAAGGCTCATCACATCCAAGCAACCTAGTGTATGGGAAATGGTAATCCAACATCACCATGAGGTATGTTATTCCTTCTTTCATGCAAAGTGTTATTCTTAATTAATTGGGTATATGGATGAGGATCTTTGGTTGAAGTTGGATAATGGATCATTAGATTGGGAAATTGTGTCAGTTTCCTTGTTTCACCTTGGTGGTCATATTTTATTCCCTAGTCCTGTGTTGTCAATGTCTAGGGAAAATGGGTACTATTGGGGGGCCCTCACAAGGGTAATGTTCTGTTCCCCACCATTCTTAACACTTTCCATCCTAAGGCCTATAGGTCAATGCAGTTGCTATATACTTGCATGGCATTGCTAATTGATAAAGGCCACCATAAAAGCATCAATACAACTTGAAATCTACTCCCTCTAATTGTAATTTCCCATGTTCGGATGCGAATGAATGCACCAAATTATAAAGGACAATAATCAAGAAAACAAATGAAGGAATGAATCTTGAAACCTTATAAAGGGGACTTGCAAATGATAACTTGGCATCAAAAGGTAAAATAAGGGGTTCATAATCCAAAAAGTATTGAGGAAAGGGTATCTCAAGCAAGCAAGCGCTTCCTCTACAAAGGCGCTCATAGAAATGGATTCAATGACACCATAAGCCATGAAGTAAGCCCTAAAACCATATCACTATTACACTTCCTCTTGAAGGGTTTCTTTCTTTCTCGCTTCCCTTAAGAGTTATCCCTGTACCTGGGTATTTTATTTCCTATTTAGGTTGGCACACCTAATAGGGTTGGATGAAGGCCCTCCCATACTTAAACTTGCCAACTCACATGAGGTATTGAGCCAGTGTGATGCTTGAAGGGGATACTAGGGTCAATTGTTTACATGGATTATAACTTAATTTGTAGATTACTTTGCATGATTTAAGGACTAATGTTTCTTGTGAACCTTGGATAACCTTGTCTTATACTTTGATTTGTCTTGGATGGCCCTGACATGGTTCTTTGAGAGGCATCCTTGGATTGTACCTAAGACGTTGTGTCTTTATTGCAGGACCTTGGTGCGTGTGATGGAGAGAAGTGGGTCATCCAGTGACTCACCACCCTCAGATATCAACTCTCACATCCTTGGAACCTTGGATGATGGAAAAATGGGCTTGGTTTGAGCAGATTCAATCATGATGGCACATAGATGGGCTGGAAATCCATAGGTTGGGAAAAGTACCCCAAATCCTATTTATCCACTAGACCAAGGATGTTGCAGTAGTAGATAGCTAGATACCTTGCAGAGACAAGATGTAACTCCCTCCAGCCTGGATGCAACACCTAGATCTTAGACGTCAACCCTATTTTGATGTTGATGTCATCTTCTAGGGTTTAATGGAGCTAGGGTTTGGTGGACACCCAGGGTACCGATGATGGTTGGAATGGATTTGAGGGAGGAGAGACATCGTTTTCTCCCACCTCACTCTGGATTGGTGCCACGTGGCCTTTGGAGGTCTCCTCCTTGCCCAAGAGGCCTTGACCTCTCACACGTGTGGCTATTATTGATGTATATTTTGTACTTTAGCATTTGTAAAGGGATAATGAAGGGTAAACCCCACTTGATTCAATTTTATGTTATGTTATGTGGGAAAATATGGTAGGCTAGCCTCATATAAGAAGACCAACGCTATCTTTCAAATGCAATGTGATGTTTTTCTTGTATTAACATGCCTTCTATGACATACTTTAGTGCATTCATTTACATCTCAATTGCTTAGTTAACATTGACAAAATTCAAGATGAGCACTAAAATGATCTATTGTTTCAACTCATAAAAATATATTTGGTACTTCTCTAATCACTTCCATAGTTGGTCTTTAAGAAAAATTGTAGGTGGAGTTGCAATATGGGAATAGTGGTCAATATAATTGTGGTAGTAATTAGGAATGTCCATAAATTCTCTCACCTCATGAATTGAAGTTGGTTCCTCCCAATCTTCAATAGCTTTCACCTTATTTGGGTATTTCCAAATCAGACTTTGGTTGATCTAATGGTCAAGTAATGGGATCTAGATATTACCAAAGCCGCACTTAGTCTTCTTCAAAGTTGGTTCTTACTAAGAGCCTTAAAAACTTGAGCTAAGTGCATTTCATGATCTTCAAAGATGGAACTATACACCATAATGTCATCTAGGTAGACCACTAAAACATTATACTAGAATGGTTTGAATGTTTCATTCATAAATATGTGAAAGTTTGTGGGTGTGTTACACAAACCAAGCAATATCACAAGAAATTAAAAACTTCAATATCTTGTTAGACAAGCCATTTTATATTAATCTCCTTGAATGATTTTCACCTTGTAATACCCCGACCTCAAGTCCAACTTCAAAAATACTTTGGCTCCTACAAGTCTTTTGAATAAATATGTGACCAGATGCATTGGGTACTAGTTCTTCACCTTTACTTTATTAAGTGCGTGATAGTATAGTAACATCCAAAACTCTAGAGTGTTCGTGTTTGCATGAATTAGGACTAGTGCACCTTAAGGAGAACAAAACAAGTATATGAAGCCCGCATTTATTTATTCCTTCAATTACTTCTTTAGTTTAGACATATCTCACCCCGATAACCTATATGGTGAGTGTGTCACTAGACAAGCGCTTCACTACAATTCAATATTATGATTGATGGCACATCTTGGTAGGATCATAGTGGGCAACTTCTCTTACATCCAATGTATGAACTCTTCAAGCATGACAACTAGTTTTGGAATAATAAGCATCCTCGTCCTTCCTTCATTCTAGTCACTAACCAATTTTTCCATGAACAATTTCTCATGTAGGCACTTAGCCACCTTATTTATTCTCAACATTGTAACCAACTACATCAAAGACTCTTACTTTCATTTTGTCATGTGATCACACATGAATTCACTTCATCAAATATCATCAAATTTTATAATTTTGTCATGGGTGTGAATTTATTTTTCCACAAGAATTTTTACCATAATATTACTTCAAATTCTTCCATAGGGATGACAATGAAGTTGGGTAATCCTTTCCACTCACCAGTTTTCAAAGGATCATGATGTACCAACCTCGTCACCACATGAGCGCTTCAGTTAACCACCTTCAATGATGATTCACTTGGCTCAAGTTGCACGTTCAACTCCTTGGCTTTCTCTTCCTTAAGAAAATTATAAGTGGCATTGTTGTCGAACATGTCTATTGATGACCTCCTATTCACAATCGTGTTCACATAACAAATATTATTCACATCTAGTTATGGGAATTCCATCACTTGGGTGCCCACCAAGGGTCCTAAATATTACAACACTCATGTGGTTAGTTGTTGTTCTACTTCTTCCACCATAACAATTACCTTCTTCTTTAAGGGATATCCTTTGCCATATGATCTTTAAGTCAAATATCAAAAGATATCTTCTAAGGATTACCTTTGTCCCTTTTCTTGCTTTGTTATGGTAGTTTTATGGTCTACCCACTAGTATTGAATTGATCGATCTTCTTCATCCATTGCTTCTTCTTCATTTGGTCATTCTTCTTCACTCCAAATTTTCTATTATCCATCATAGTATACTTATTTGACTCTACCTTAAAGTCAAGCAATTGATTAGCTACAACAATTTTGATTAGTAAGATCTTCATGTTCTACCTATGCATTTTTCCTTGTGCCCAAGGTTGCAAACTCTCCATTCTATTGAATAATTTATCTTCATCTGACATCTCCTTAATCTCCAACACAAGTCTAGAAAACACCTTGATGCAGTAATCCTACACTCATCATGTCTACTTCAAATTCATTCAATGGCTTCCTACATTCCATGGTTGGTTACCTAGAAATAACTAATCCCTTAGGATTGTGCTCAACTCCTACTAGTTCCTAACCTCAACACACTATTGCTCATCATGCAATCCTTGTTTTCATTATCACCACAACTTTTCATTTCTTATGAAGAACATTGATATCGTGTTCACTTTGGATTCATTGTACATTATGTTTAGCTATTGGAGGAACATCTCCACATCCCAAACGAAGTTCCCCAACATCTTTACACTTCACGTTGTGTTATAAGGATATGCCTAATTCACCTTCATCTACATAGGTGCAGAACCTCCACCGCCAAATTCAATGGCACACTTCAAAACAACTAGCGCTTTTGTAAATATCTTCCCTTTGTTGAATATGGACTTTGTATTCACATCTAATTCTCAGTAGATCCCTATGGCTCTTTGAAACTCGGTGAATATATTCCATCCATGGTCCTCCCTAATTTAGTAGCCACATTTTCATCTTATGCTTGGGATTAGGGAAAACAGTTTTATCTTCATCTCATTTCAACCCACCCTAGGTTAATGTATCTTCATCAATTGATAATGACATTGAAAAACTCTCTCCTTTCCAATTGAGATCAATTTAGAGTTGAAGTGTTTCTCTAATAGAACCTATCATAACCGCAATTGAGTACCTTGTTTTTTCATTGAGTTTTCCTCGAGTTAGTTACATTAATCATTTGGCACCAACTCATTTTGTTTTTTTTATCCCCCCTATACAACTGGACAATGCTTATTCATCAAATGGGTTTCCCACCTTGGCCAAGCTCTCAATGAGAGTTTTACGTAACACAAATAAGAAAAATGCTTAGATGATTCAAAAGTTAACATACTCAAAACACTTAACCATTTACACCATTAACATAACATGTGTGGAAACTAACCAAACCACAACAACACCATTTTATAGTGGCAACCCAAGAACGATAAAACCCACTTGAACAATGATAAGTAACAGTTCAAAAGGTTATAGCTTCCATTCAGGTCTTCACTATTACAAGGCTTCACCTACCAAAGCCCTTCTAGTTCACTAACTTGTCATCCACAACTTTGTCTCAAATTGTCACAACCCAATTCATCTGCACCCTATTGCTCCTAGAACCTTGGCCTCGTGCCAAGTACTAAATTTTTATTGGCTTGATCTAGTATATAACTTGACACTTCACTATGTCCTCAAGCTAAGCCTCACATGGATTTTATATTTTCCTAAGACATTCCAATGGTTCCTCTATTGAATCTAGATTGACCTCGCCATAAACACTTTGACAAAACCACTTCCACGTCATCTCGACATAATTTTTTTGATATGTACCATTTTTTAAACTTAATTATGCAAGTTGGTGCACCTTCGCGGGTCCATTGTGCCACTCAAATAGGCTATCATAGCTAAATCCATCGGCTATCTTATTACCCAAGGTCCAATGTGACCACTTTGCTAAAAGGGGGTGTGTGTCCCACCACCAAGGTAATATCAATCCAACAAACTACTCCAAATTCTAGTGGGAATTTCAATCTTAAAGGAAAAATTAATTCACCACAATGCCTAAGGTAACTCCTTAGTGCACATGAAAAAGTAACGTTGTGAACAATTGTCTATCTCATCCATCATTCCAGGAGTCTTTTTACTTTTTCCTTCTATAAAGGGGATGTGTTTTCTCCATGAGAACTATTTCCATCTCTGTTGGCACTTTCCCAAGTCTCATCTCCCAAAATGACTCATCTTGGTCAACTCTTCCAATGCACCCATGTTATTCCAATGGTCTTTGTTATCACAAAATCTAACGCTTGTGCAAAGCCTTCACAAGATGTTAAACTAATGTAACATATGGAGTAATTACCATTGTCACTAGGAAATAAATTCCCTCATTTTAGTGATGGATATAGATCCAACACAAGGGAGGATTCCCTAGCAACCTTAAGGGATCCTATAGTAAGCTAAGGGCAAGTCTACAACCCCCTATATCGATTGCTTGATTAGCTAGGGTTGAGTTAGGGGCAAGGTCAAGGTGAGTAAGGCAAGGTAACCAATTATATGAATGTGTAGGGAATTATTAAGATGATTAAGGATGTTATATAAGCTAAGAGAATGAATCAAATGCCCTAAAACACTAGCTATCAAGAAAAAAGAAAGAAAACTAAAATAAACTTCCAAGGAAAGATTATATATTTGAGCATATAACAAGTTTACAACAACAACATTATACCAGCTCTAAAATTAGTAATAAAGTGAATGAAAATATGCCAAATAACAATGAGAAGACTTGTAAACCATTCACCAATGATTGCATGTAGTAAAGAGCATGAAACTATGTTAGTTGAGTGCAATATAACAAGCCCTAATGGTTGAAAATGCAGAAATTGCAACAATGGCTATGTTAGGTGATGAATCTAGGTTAAGATACACAATGTTAGGCTAGAGAATGATATTAAATGAAGATGCAAATGCAAGGGTCCTAAACTAACGTCAAGTGTTGAGAGAGAGAAGGTTTTAAACTAAACCTTTATCACTTGCAATAGAAATACTAGTGTTGTCTTCAATTCTTGGGAAAATGAAGTCAATGCAACAATCCTCTATGGATACTAGGAGGATGAGAAGATGAAGATAAAACCCTAAGACTATACCATCATAGGCCTAGGATTAAACTTCTAGGAAGGAAAGCCTAAGGTTTATACAATCATAAACCCTAGGTATCGTCCTACTTCTTCTAAGGCATCTAGCAAGAAATTCAAATGGAGAGAGGTCAAACCCTAAGGTTTATGCAATCATAAACCATAGATTTAAACCAATAATAGCAATTTTATGGGGATAACCAATATTAATCCCTAAATTTACCTTATAGGTAATAAATTATGATGGACAAGCAAGGGAAGGAGACAAACAATCTTAAATTTTCCATAGGGTTTCTAACAAAACCATTCAAAGATATAATATAACATGCAACTATTAACCATGTAATAGAGAATACATCAATATATACCATGAAAAAACACTTAAAATTGGAATTGAACACTTACTATGCCAAATCAATATGCATGAGGAAACCCTAGTTTCATGCGCATCCACCAAAACAAGAAAAAGCATCCATAAGACTATCCTCCAAAAGGTGCGCACAAGTACTCCATAGTAGAAAAGAAGAGAAGAGATCTATATAATTGATTCTCCACAAGTGGTGAGTTATTATTTACAATTATGGAGTGCTAGCCTCTTTATATGAAGCAACCCTAGTGTTATATCCCTCAAAAAATCCTAAAAACATAAAATATCCATGATACATGGTGGATAGGTCATGGACGACCCCAAAAATAGCCTCAAATAATAATAAAACATGTTAATACACCAAAATGTCCCCTCAAATATAAAATGTGTGAGTTCAAGATGCTCCAACAAGGGTGACATCCTTCTTTAGAAGGGTGCAAGGGCCTCCAAAGGCCACATCTCATCATCAAAAGGTGCAAAGCATGGTGAAAGGTCACACCTCCTCGTCAAAGGTCATGTCTCATCGTCAAAGGACCCCAAATCATCATCAAAATGGATGCCATAGTGGTATGGTCAACCCCATGATCATCAAGTTATCACAGTGCATGATGTCATCATCAACATGGTCAACATCCAAGGTGGAAAATGTCAATGTCCAAGGTGGAATGAGGTTCCATCATCTCTCCAAGGGGTGTCCAATCATCTCCAAATGCAACGTCCCCAAATCAAAACATAATCTGGCTCCAAGGTGCATTTTCCAAGGTGTGGGATTCATGCCCATCTGATATCCAATTGGACTATATATGCAATATCTGAGCTCATTTTTCCATCGTCCAAGGTATTGGAGGTATGGGAAGGTGCCCCAATACATTTCCAACAATCAGGAGGTGCAACATACTCTATGCAATGCAAAATTTCACAGGTTTCATGATCAAAATGTCCTCTAAAGGACCATGTCAAGTGCACCATGGTCAAAAAAATCCAAAGAATTAGGTAAGACCAACAATGATGAGATACAAGAGTCATTAGAATAATACAAAGAAAGCCATCGTTAAATACAAAATCCAAATAAACAATTCACATTAGGCATCTTCTTTAAACTTCACACTAGCTCGATACTTTATGTAATTTGAAAAATTTAGGTATGGGAGGACCATAAAAAGACCCTATTAGGTGTGTCAGTACCCAGGTAGAAGGATAGTTCCCAAGAAAACCATCAAAGTGTAAGTATGGTGAATGAAAACATTCTGGGGTTACTTCACGGTGATGGAGTCATTAACATGCAAGGCATGATGCATGGTCCATTTCCATGAGTTCCTTTGAAGAGGGAGTGCTTGTTGCTTGAGATACCCTTTCCTCGGTGGTGTGCGTATTCCAAACCCCTTTATTGCCTTTTGAAATTCATTTTATGTATTGCAAGTCCCCTTTCCAGGTTTCAAGCACTTTATATTTTATTTTCTTTCTTATTGGGATGGAGTCTTTTTAATTGATATGCATTCAATGCATTGGGACTAGGGGTGATTGCCTCATAATGAGTGGGTAGAGCTCAAGATGACATTTTCCTTTTGAAGTTGGTAATTTATTCTTTCTTTTACAACATTGTTTTTTTTTGTTATTCATTTTTTCTAGCAACTGCATCAACCTCGACATGCTATCCCTTCTTCTCATAAGAGGATGAACTAGGGGCCTTTTTGGTGTACATGTAGCAGCCATTACCGAATTTTAGTACACTACAGAAGGCCTCGAGGTGGAAAGTGTTAAGTATGGGGGGGAGCGGTACATTACTCTTATCAAAGCCTTCCATTATTACCCTTGTCCCGCAAGAGTGATAACATTGGACTAGGATAGAAATGAAGGGCACCAAAGTGAAACAAGGAAAAAAGCATAACTTCCAAGCTTATGATTCATTATTCGACTTCAACTCATGATCCTCACCTAAATTCCTAATGCATTAAATATAACACTTTATATGAAACAATGAGTAGTGTACCTCACATTATGGTGGACCACCATCATCCAATGAACCATGTTGATTAGGTGTGATAAGCTTAGCTGAATGAGGAGGGAGGCATCTAAGGGGTTATTGTTTATAGAGAATATTGATCATCATTATCATCGATATCACTATCTTCATTGTGGGACATGAGACATTATCTCCTATAGTTGCCCCTAGGTGAGAGGGGGTGATAGTCTTAACACTCTATTTTTTCCACTATCACCATATTCTACCCATCTTTGTTGTCGTTGATTTGTCTCATTTCCTCTCCACTACAACTGGTGACTCTGTTTTCTTTCTTTTCCACTATTATTGATCGATGTTGCCATTATTGCTTCTATTGAAGACTTGATGAATTCCTTCTCAATGAATGGTGCACACATGTAATGCCCACATGTCCAATCAAACTACGACCTCATGCCATAGTGTTCGTCAACCAAACTTTTTCTCCACTTCATCCAATGTTTGTACACTAATATTGTCTCACTTTGCTTGAAGGAAATTGTTATCACAACAATTTCATCCACATGGGTCAATTACGTGATTTTATCCAAACAATTCCTAAACCAACATTAACCACACTTAATACACCCATCGCATGGACTATATACCCATTACACATCTTGAATATCAATCAAACTTTTGGGTAACTATCACATCGGTTGTGTTACTTGTCCTTTATTAGTTGTGTGATCATACTATAATTCTCTCAATACTCGTGTGGTACCTATAGTAGCATGACTTGAGAAATTTTACCACCCATTAATGCCTATAGTCATCTCATGAACTTGATCAGACAGTAAAGAACCACACTAATGGTCACTCCTTCATCAATGAGAGGGTACTTGGCCATCCCTTTATTCATGTCAAGCACATGGGTTCCCATACTTAGCTCTCTATCATTCACATTGGAATCAATTCACCTTCCATCTTTTCTTTGGCTGTAAATGTAATACATCTCCATGCATTATAGAAAGCTTCTTGGTGTTAATTTTATGCATTTCCTTTATTTCCTTTTACTCATGCTACCCAATTTTCCTCCGAAGTGCTATTGCATAAGGGGAAGTGTCATTGATTTGCTACCATAATAGAGAGATTCTATTTGGAGGAATCAAAGAACCCTCCCACATAAAGGATTGGAGATTGTTACCCCCGAGTCTAAGGGTAACTAAGGAGATGATGTCTCAAATCCCATAGGTAGAAGACATGGAGTGTCGAGATCCCAATGCATAGCATAGCCCCAAAGCCCCTCTATTTCACCACAGTTCATCATCATCATCATTTCAATAGAGAAACATCCACTACATCGGCTTGGCTCCCAAAAGACAACAAGTCTTGCTTCATGAGGTAACAAGTCCAGTCTCATGGTAAGTGTCACTTTAATATTTGAAGCATTTAAGCATGTTGCAAAGAGTCATTTCTTGATTATGTAACATTTGCCTGAAAATTATACCTTTTGACTAATTTCACCTTGGTGGTTGACATGGCATCCTAGTAAGTTGGTCACCCTTGAGAAAAGGGTTGCTATTGGGGGGTTCCTTGAAGGTTCATCGTACCAATCTTCACTCATACTTACCACTTTCCACACTACTTCCTCTATGTTTCCTCATCTTTTGGGTTTTCGAGTGCATTGACCCCAAGAAGGGATTCTACCTCATTTCATGGGAAGAAGGGGTTGAAGGCCCAGAGGTGTTGTATCTCACATAATACATAAATGCTCACCCTAAATTCCTGAGGGCCATGAGATGCTTGTATGAATGAATAAATGACTTTTGATTGAAAAAATGAATAAATGATGTCCCACTTCATGGGGGAATGCATTGCAAAGCCTTTTAATTTCCAATGCATATGACACTCAAGGTGTTCTAACTTCAAGTGGCATTGCAGTTCTCCTTTAATTTCCATTGCACATAACACTCAATGTTCAGACTTAATAAAAAGGCAAATAAAGGGCTTGGGAAAATGTTGCATTGCAAATGAAAGGAACTTAAGGATGTAGCACACCCTCCACAAAGGCACCCATAAATGAGACAATATGAATCCTTGGTATGTAAAGAACCTCATGCCAAAAATCCTTCCCCAAATCTGCCTCATACTCATCACATGATCTAGATAGGGTATTATTGGGAAACATTCCTTGACTTGGGGATTGGCTTACCCAATAGGGCACCATGACATCCTCCCATACCTAAATTTGGAAAAACTTATAAGGTCTTAGAGCATTCGTTTAATTTGAAAAGGGGGGATTTGATACACATTTTTGGGTGGTTCTTGTATTAAATGTGGCTTAATTGGCATGATTCATGTGACTTGTGGACCCTTGGAGGGCGTACTTGTTTGTCTTTGTAGGACCTTGCCCGTAGGATGGATGCCATACCCCATTTATGGGTAACCATTGATGATGAGTATTGAACTTTGAGAGTGGAGGACATTTCCTTTGGAGGCACCTTGGCATCACTAGAGGATGAGGTTGCACCCTTCTCCACTTGGACATTGGCCTTTCAAGGCCTAGGACATCACTTCTTAGCCCTTGACATCACCTTGGAGGGATAGGGTTTGATGGATGAGATGGTTCCAGAGGTGGCTTGAAAGGAGGAGACCCATGGTAAGACACTTTGGCACATGAGTGCGTGACACATGGCCATTGGAGGCCTAACGTCTCCCTCCTTCAAGTTTGACGTTGCATTTTGAGAGCCTACATCACCCTTCTAGGGTGTGACGTCACACTTTTAGGGTTTCATTTTATTTAAATTTTTATTTTGGCATAATGTAAGTGCAAATTAAAGGGATCGACCCTCTTATATTTTGTTGTTGACAATTTTATGTGGACAAATAGGTCAAGGTAGATCCATATAAATAAATCACCTTGACATTTCATTTTATCATCACATCTTCTCACCATTTTTGAGAGAACAAGTTTGAAATTTTCACTATATTCAGGTTATTGGCTCTTTTCTCTCATGCGCTATCTCTTGGAGTTCAAGTGTGGATGCTTGTTTGCTGATTTTTTTGGATGGAATTGCTACAATTAGGGTTTAATATTGAGATATCTTAATGAAGTAAGTAAATTTCCAAATTTTTATTTCATGCTATTAATGTTCAAGGTAAATTTTACTTGTTCATGCTAGACGTCTTGATTGGTGAAACCCTAAGAGAGGAGAATAAGTGCTTCCTTCTCTCAAAAGGTTAATTTTATCCAAAATTTGTGAAGAAATACTAGCTAGGGTCAGACTCCTAAAGTCCTAAAGTGCCAGCACTTTATGATTTTGGCCCTAGACTCTTGATTGTGACCTAGTTGAAGTACTTAAGAAGGGAGAAAAGGTTGTTAGAACCCAAAAGTGATTGCACTCTATCAATCCTTCTACTTAAGGCTTAAACCCTAAGGCCCTAATGTGCTATCACCTTAGAGTTTAATCCCTACCTCTTAGTATTTGCTAGCTTCATCTCCAAAACTTATTGTATTGTTGTTGTAAAGACTCCATAGCCCTCAAAGGCACCAATATTTAAGCTCTCTTATGGTGAAAGTGATCAACAAACTCTCTATATTAATTCTCTCAATATTCCTACTAACTTTACTAACACTAACTTAAGTTAGTTGACTAATAAGCTTGTTGTTGTTGCAAAAGTTTGCTACAACCATCTTAACATACTCTAATTTGTTACATACATTGCTCTAATGGTAGTATAACATGCTAAGAAATTGTTTGAAGCAATTGGATATTAATCTATTGGATATGTGTTAAGTTTTCCTTGTCAATTGATGCATTTATGATCTTCTTTTATTATTGCTATCACAAATGTCTACTTGTTGTTATAAATTTTTGTACTACTGCAATTTCATAACAGCCATAGTAATTTTCACTGTCTAGTGTCTTAAAGAGGCATTATTTGCATGCTTGTACTTGGAAATAATTATATATATGCTATAAGTGTTCATGTTCTGAGCAGGTACTCAAACATCTTTATACCTACTAGTTCTCCTTGACCTAGACCTTTACTTAGGTGATCAAGGGAGGGGGTGGTAGGCTTGGCTAACAAACTTTCTACTTTGATCCCTTGAGGTCACCGGGGAAGCCTCCCTTGTGGTGAAATTC
The DNA here is from genome assembly GCA_009831015.1 of Picea engelmannii. NCBI lineage: Eukaryota > Viridiplantae > Streptophyta > Pinopsida > Pinales > Pinaceae > Picea > Picea engelmannii. Next base: position 182,922 of record ML794273.1, read on the forward strand.
CTCCATCACTAAAACGCGGGGATTTTTTACTAAGGTGACAATGGTAGGATTTCCTATAGTTACACAAATTTGGGGATTTGCACAAGTACAAATCTTATGATAACAAAGACCGCTTCTGTGAGCCCCACTCAAGTTATATTTGTTTAGTTGTATTGCTTTTCCATTGGATTGATACAAAAAATTTCTCTTCTTTTCCCCCTCAAAAGTTGTTGTATTCCTTTAAATTATTGTTTTGATTGGATATTTGGTTAGTGTACATGCAACTCAAGGATAGATTTGAGTGTGTTGTTGTATTGTTCACTCACATATTTTCCTTCTCTTAGCTTTATAGTTAGTTGAGATAGGTTTTCGGTATAAACACACATGAAAACTACCACAGTAGAATGGTAATCATATTGGGGAATTTGAGATAATATATCTTTCCTTGGTTGTTTTAAGACTTTATTTCTATTTAAAAATAGTTAATAGTTTATTTTAGATTGCTATTAAGACCTAGCTCACAACTATGCGGCCTTACTTTAGTTTAATTCTCAATTTTTTCAATTTATAGCATTTTAAGGAAATTCTACAATAATTTCTTAAGTTCCTGCACATATCACGTGGCATTTTCCTCGATAGTTGCATGATTTAGTGGTGTCAAAGGATATTTTTCTACTCATGCAATCAAACCACTATGGCTTGTACAAACCAATTGACCCTTGTCAAAATTGGTTTCTTGACATTATTCTTCTTTACTGGGAAATTGGCTTTACTATATTAAATTTTCCATAGATTATTCATTGCTTTAAGTATGTTATTTTTGCAAAATATTGTTCAAATTAAGGATATATGATTGGTAAAGAGAGAAACCTTTATTTTTAGTACTTTTCACTTCCAACTTTTTCTTATCTTGCAATTTAATTTTCAACATTTCCATTTTAGTTGTTCACGCCACTCGTACACATGAAGAAGGACCTAAAGACTTTCCCATATCAGAGTATTATCTTCACCTTGTGTGATAGCAATATAGGTTATTTAGAAACAATTGAGAGAGTGAAATACCTCTTAGACGCTCCTTGAAATATAATAGGCTTGGTTCATGCCACAAACCAAGACTATTAAAATCAACCAACTTAATTTAACTAACTAAATCCTCCCATGAGGACCAGAACAATTTATATTTTAGTCTAGGATCATGGAGTTAACCATCCAAACAACACTCTACAAATTTTTATCATTAAAACATAGATGTTCTCATAAGGAACATCAAATCCTTTCTAGCAAAAGTGTTTGTTAACACAAGGGACACACTCTCATTTGAGACTCAATACTTAGGTAATATTTGTTGGATTACTGAGGGGGGGGGTGAATCAGTAATGATCAATTAGAGTACTTTTAACCACAGTTTATTCTTTAACAAAATTCAACATTTTATCATTAGCATTCAATATATCATCAGCGATATAATCATAAACAACATCACATCACAATAGATACATAGTACACTAGAATTTACGTGGAAACCCAAACGGGAGAAAACCACAGAATGATTTTCTTATATATCAAAATAACACATTCATTGGAAGCACCAAATTCTGATTCTCCAGCTACAACTGGAGGAGGCTCCAACCCCTTGTTCTCAATCTCCAACCTGAAGGAAGCTACAACTCCCTGAATTCCTTGGATCCAACCAGAAGGAGGCTACAACCCCATGAGTTCTCTGACTCCAACTGGAAGGTGGCTACAACCACCTATCCTTGCCCTGTCCAACCACCCTATAATATAAATGTAGACCAATTGTCACTATCACAAACTCTTCCACTGTCACTATCACTCTGTATCTATCACTGTCACTTTGTCTTTGTCACTGTCACATCAACCTGTATCTTCTCATAAACCAACTAAACATATACCATACCATGCATCAAGTGTATACCAATATACATACTATCTCATGCATCAATCATGAACCAAAAGATACATCAATAACAAATAGTGAATCATGAACTAGAGCATCAACCATGTACAACCTTTTCCATATACCATATCATCAACCATACGCAAATATGTACCATATAATCAATGGAGTATCTCAAAGAACCAATGCATGCCCCTCATGCATATGCCACCATACAGCATGAATATGCCGCAACCATATATAATCAAATCAAAGATAAGAACCATAAAAACCATGTCATGTGTTGAACCAGATATAAGAATGCTCCTCACTCAACCAAGCAACCAAGATATACCATATCCAAATACCAAACCAACCATACTAAGTATTCCTCAAGCATACACCATACCATGACAAGAAGTAACCATCAAAACAAGGATATAACCATACCAATACCTTTGTAGCTGACCTGAAACAGTAAGGCGCTGACATGTAACCTTCCTTTAAGACACTAGGGACCTGGTACCAACATCTACTCAAATTTTCATGAGCTTTTCACATGTACGTGACTTTCCCTTCTACATCCCCCATATACACACTCTTTCCCCCATTGTAGCCCACGTACATACGCTCTCGCACAGGCCTGTAACTCACGTATACCTCAGAAACTAGGGTTTTGTCTAAACTCCAAGATTTTCATCGTTGACCCTTCTTTGCTACTTCAAAAAATGGCGCTACAACCTTAGTAAAATATCACTACATGACAAGAAAGATAAGCAATAAATAAGTGTGTGAGTGTGCTTGTGATTGACTCCTTGAGGTGCTTATATACTTGTGTTAGGTAACTCCTCTCCTTAATTTATGGCTTCGAGGGTTTTCTTGTTACAACAACTTTACCCTTTCATTAAAGAGTTGTAACCAACTAGGGGCTTCTTGACCACTTCTTCGGGGCTTACAACTTCACAAAGTCATATCTCCCTAACCATGAGGAACTACATGGCATTCTGCATATCATCAGAAACGGCACGACAAGTATTATCCATCTATGAGGGTATTTCCTACATTCACACTATCCTTTCTATCCATATTCTTCACTCAACTTTGGGTACAAAAACCATACCATTTGAGCTACTGGAAATCTTCAAGGGTTGACATCAATATCTAAGATCACTCTCCAAGGGTTGACATCAATTACAACCAACTTTCCAACAATATCCCCCTTTGGTATTGATGGAAACACTTAGGCATGGAAATCCTTATGCTCATACTTCCCCTGTGACCATTGATCCCCCTGACTTCATGCCTTACTCTTTATCTCTCCCTCTTTGAAATCGATGGAAAAGAGTACTCATCATCTGAGGTTGGTCCCCCTATTTACAAGCCTCTGCTAATTCTACATACTTTTCTCTTCATGGTGCTTCCTCGTGTAATTCCTTGATGTGTATATGAAAAAGATTCAAAAGTTTCATTATTTGAAGTTCTTCAAGACTTTAGTTTCTCTCCCCTTGTCCAGTTAAGCATGATACTGAATGGATCATTGTGGGGCAGAAACTACTCCAAGTTTATAATGTCGCAGATTCTCGAAGGGTTCCCTTTCAAGTGGTTTGGTGAAGATATCTGAAATTTGCTCATTTGTCTATGTTGGCCCTTGGCCAAGTTTTGGAGATCCTTGGTCGGGTTTGACCTATTTTGGGACTTCGACAGGTTGTCGAAGGCAGAGCGTAAGTCGAAGCGAAGATCGCGAGATCTTGGCCCCTTATTTAGGGATTTTTGGGTGTTGGGCTTATGTAATGAGTATGGGGATGTTGACCCATGGGTTTACCCATGTCAAGGCCCTTTGGTAATATATAAATAGATATCTAGGCGATGCAGGAAGTGGCGAGTGTGATAAGTGCAAGTGATAGTTGTAAATGCTTTGTGCATACTGTGTGAGGCTTGCAAGGCTAAGTGCAAGTGACTGTAAGAGACTGTGTAAAGGCTTTGTGTTGTAACCTAACTCGGGGAGGGAGGATCTGGAGGAGTGCGCGCAGATCTCCTGTCCTATTCGGAGTAGGACCTTGTGGCTCTGTGCATGTAGATGATTGACAGGAGACAATAAAGAGAAGAAGAGTTGGTGGACTTAGCCACGGGTTGGGGGTGAACCACGTATATCCTGTGTTGTGGTTGATTTGTGCATTATGGTTGTTTTATGGTTCATATGATTAATGCTTAGTGTAATGATGTATGCTTAGATGAATATGATAGCTTAGTGCCTAATGATGTGAATAAGATGTTATATCTGATCTATATTGATGTGCTTAGTGCTTGAATGTGTTAAATCTTGTTGAATACTATGTTGCATTGTAATTAGGGTTTATCTGTGTTGTAGACAAAGGCTAAATACTAATGAATGACAACCACTAAGTGATTTGTTAAGGTGCTATAATCACAGATCTGTGTCCCAGCTAGGTTGCAGACATCTGAGTCCTGCAACCACCCCTGCCTCTACCTTGGGTGAGACTTCATGTACTTCGCAAGTGTTGCCGAAAGGGCCGGTAGTTAGGGTTTTGTTGGTGCATTGTTGAAGCGTTGAACCCTGGGTCTTCCCCTGTGCCAACAAATGGTTCCATTGTCGGGACCTGAAACTGTGATTGTTGGGAACTAAGGAAAAGAAAGAAATCTCTGTGCATAGATATGTTGCTTTAGTGCGCAGTACTCTACTTGACTTACAAAATTATGTACTAAGGGAGGAGGCAGATCTGAAGAAAAGAGGTAAGATCTAAAAGCCTTGTGCTCTGATAAAGGTAAAGTGGATTTTTTTTATTAAAGAGGTAAGATCTGAAAGCTTTGTGCTTTGTTAATGGTAATATAAGTGGAATTTTTTTTGAAAGTATGGATCTAGGTATGTTTGATATGAGTAGATCTTATAGAAATAATGAAAGATATGTTATTCCTATGCATAGAAAGAAGTTTGGAATAACAAATGGATGCAGGATCCTAGGAAGAATTTTCTGCAGGTTAGCCACCATGATCCTAGTGTGCAGTACAAGAAAGGTTGGGGTTCATTTAAGCGAAAGAGAGGATTAATTCTTTGTTACAATTGCAGAAGACCATGACACCTTGCTATGGAATGCCCTGGTAGAAGACCTAGTTGTCTTTGTTGCAAAGTTATGGACCATGACGTTCTGGATTGCCCTACAATGATTGCTAAGGTTGAAAGTGTGACATCCCCAAAAATAAAATATTTTTTGAAATTTAAAATTGTTGGAAATTTATTCTGTTTTTAGTAAATTCGAATTTGGAAAATTTTTACCATTTATGGAAATTCCGAATTTGATATTTGTAATTAATTACTGTGACTGTTGGGCAGAGATCTGATCTGACTCAACTAACTATTTGACTATGACACTTGTATAAAAACAGAATATTTATATTAATTGCAGGAGGACAAATGGAACAACCATGTTAAAATCAGCTGACCATGACTCCATGAGTGGGGAACATGTTGGAACTACCTCTGGGATGATTATTACAAGTGGAAAATCAGAGATTTGGCCATTGGGAAACCCTGAAAATTAGGGATTTAGAAAGTTGCGAAAATCCCCAAGGGAGGGAAAAAGACCTGGGAAAAATTGATAAATAACATATGTGAGGAGGCAGGACGCTGCCAAGTATGCGGAGAAAAGAGACTACGGATTTTCCTTGTTGTTATGAGCACTGCTGAGTAAGTGTGAGGCAAGAGGGTAGCTGCTGGAATTGAAGGACACTGCTGAGGAGGAGTTTCCAAGTTCGCCCTCATGGATTCATGGTCAGGCTAGGGGGTGAATCGGGTAAGTGGTTTTGGCTGCCCTATTCTACGGTTGGGAGGAACGTGGTTGTTCCATTTGTTTTCCAACGAGTTAATTCAGATATGTCCTCTTAACCCTCCTCTATTTAAAATCGTTAAATGGCTGGTATAATGCATCTGTTAATCATGAATTGCGTAATATTATGGACGAAAGATCGAAATCAAATGTGATTATCTTTGTTGCATTTTATTGCTGGGTAAATACTAAATTTCCATCAATCTACTAGTTATGAAAATATGCTTGGTTAAGTCCTGAAGAATAATTTCCTATGGGTTAACTGATTGTTGTATTAAAGTAAAAGCGATGGACGAATTTTCCCAACTGAATGGTACTTACCGTAATGAACTAATTTAAGTGTACAGGGTAAACAGAAATTGAATAACGAAAGTATGCATACATATACAGTGTAAACAGAAATTGGATAACGAAAATATGCATATATAGGCGTATATTTATATTTTCCTGTAGGTTATGACCTATACAGAAATTATTGTATATGAAGGCATTAAACTAATTAAGCCAATTTTAGCGCGATTTTTTTCCTAAGAGCTCTACCTGCCATGAGGTCTTACACCTTTAAATATTTGAAATCATGTAGTTAGACTGTTGTTTAATGGCATAAACCGTAGAGAACAAAATCGTGTGAAATGCAGAGGTCAATCGGTTTTTCGGCAATTACAAACGCCGAACACAAAAAAAAAAAAAAGACCACGTTGTTTGTCGAATCGCGAAATGCGAAGAGACTGTGGGCCCAGTATTTCGGGGTTTCGAGGTTCGGGATTTCAGGGTTTAGTAAAGCAAAGGAACTCCGTGCATATGTAACAAGCAAGTCATGAATGCCAAAATGTCAACTTTGTATTTAATCTCCTTTTTAAAATCACATGCTCCAACAAATGGGATCCTTCGAGTTAACTATGCTTTGATGTGTAAGTTACTGGTGTGTAAGAATGAGACCCAAGTTAGGTAGATATATTTGCATGTTTATATTTCTGTAGGTAAAGATGCAGGACCATAGCATGTAACTGAGTTTTCCCATTTCTTAAACCAGAATCAAGATGAAACTATACCTATTGTTCTAGCAGTCATGAGGATCCAACCTTGCAATTAAAAGCATAATTAAATGTGTAGAATTGATTACTTTGACCATCTAAGACTCCCTTCCTTCTTTTTTTTAAATCTCTGTATAGATTCTCTTAGATGATGATAATGATCTAAGAAATGTTGATGTATAAACAGGAGCGACAATGACTGAGTATTTGTTTATTTCTATAATAAGCTATACAAAGTAATAACATTACTAAAGTATTGATGCATGACCAGGATACGCATTTAATAGGATTATAGGCATATACTTGTATATTGTTGGATACCTGTACAACAGTTTAATATTCTAGAGCCCCTTTTCTTTTGTTGAGATGTGATTCAAAATATTTGGGCCTTTGGAATACATAGATTCCATACAATGCATAAAATTTCAGACTATACAGACAACAAGTAGTCAAAGCGCTACCGGCTTTTCACGACTCGGGGATTCGTGATGCATGTGTTCCTCTTGTTCTCTGTCCTTTGAAAAGGCCAAAACCAAAAATAGGGCCTAACGGCCCCTTATCTCCTCCCTTAAATCGCTTCTCATACGACCAGTCCTATGATTTGGGGCTATTCCTCCGAGTGCTTTCGGGGTTTCACGATTCGGGATCTCGCAACTTCGGCTGCAACGATTCTAGGCCCTTCGAACTCCCGGGTCCCGAAATGCCGAAAAGGGCTTAACAGGTTTTGGCTCTTCCTTTAGCCTCTGTCCATGCGACCACACCCTATGACATGGGGCTAACTTCTCTGTGCACGTCGCGATTTCGGGGTTCGTGAAGTTGCGACGCAACTCCAACCTCTCCTCCTTCTAATCCCCGAAGTCTGAAACTTCCCCTCTGTTTTCCCCGAAGACGAAATGTCGAAATATCCCCCTTGAGAAATCAACGGTCCCAATTCTTTTGGGATTTCGCGAACTGGGAGTTCACGATGCAGCAACTCCAAAATCCCTTGCTGCTCCAAACCCCGAACTCCGAAATAACGAAACTCGAGCGCGAGATCAACGACTCATGTTGCTTCTCATCCAACAGTCGCTACTCCTCCTGAGCTTCTGAACAGTAAAGGACGCTCAGTCTTAACCTCCTCACAGGTCTACAAGATCCAACGGCCCACAGGATTTCGGTACTTCCCCATGAAGAAATTTCACCGTTCATTCACTCTTCTCAAGGATCTCTAGCCAAAATGACTTGGCGTTCTTCCACCTGAACTTGACCTCTGCGAGCCGATTTCGATCTCCGCCTCCCTTTGAATACTTCAAAGGTGCTATCCCTTTTGAGCTTTATCTCTCTGAGCATCAAAGGTTCCTTCGACCTGAGTTTAGACATTGCCTATATACATATAAGTATGTTGGACTAGTTTGAGAGTCAAGGGAAGTGATAGAATTATGGAAAGGATTTACCCACATAAGCTTTTCTGTTCAAAGTAAACTAGACTGGGGTAATAATGACATTATGGACAGAAATGAATCTTACCTTCTCTTAAATGCTAAGCTTAAACGAAATTGAATTATGTCATAGAAAAAAAAAATTATGGTGAATTTGAGGTACATTACAGAAAGAATGAATATGAGACAAGAAAACCATGAGGAAGGCCAAGAAACTGAGACCATGGAAGAACCCCATAAAGAATGAGAGACTATATTACTACAAATGAAAGAAACCCTGAATGATCACAGAGATACCAACTTATCAGAGATATTCAAAGAGAAAGAGTGCATAGAAACAAGAATAGGAGACTTCGACATAGACTGTGTCCTAGATGAGGAAACACAGGTGAATATTATGACAGAAAGAACTTGGGAAATTTTAGGAAAGCCTGCTATGATTCCTTCATTGGGAGGAATATGATTATTTAGAGGAAAGTTGATAACCCTATGTGGAATACATACCCAGACATCTATGAGTGCTCATGGCACTTCGACAGAAGAAGAATTTGAGGTTGTTAAATTTATTGAGAACAACGCCCCATTTGCTATGTTACTAGGAAAAAATTGGATTGAGAAAGATCACACCCAGAGAAAAGAGGAGGAAGCTCTAGAACAGAAAAAGTAAGAAATAAGAGACTTCATGGCTAAGAGAATAACACACTTACTCAAAGAACAAGAAAACCAATCGAAGCTACTGAAGACCAGAAATCTGGATGTCAAAGTTGAAAGAACACAATAAGATTTGAAACACCTGTCTGTACAAGAGAGTAGAGCACCTACCCCATACAGAGAAGAAGTATTTCCCTTGAACCCTTGTAAACACCATCACCAACGCGAAGTTACTATGCCAAGAGGAGATAAGAATCAGAATGGAAAGAGGAATACGGAGACGCGGATCACAGGGAAGAAGGCTAGAAATCTCAACAAGAAGAAAGCAAAGCTAGAGAAATTACAGGAAGTTCCAGAGAAGACTTCGCAGAAGGAAGGTCTCCAGAATTTGAACTTCGTCGGAATATCACAGCAACTCAGAATGGCACTTCACCATGGCAGAGCGATATGACCGTTGGAGGCATTCTAACCGTTAGATTGATGTTCTTGAATGATTAGAACAACATTTATGATCATAAATCTCACCATCGGACCGTTGGGACCGTGCAATAACGGACATAACTGCATTGATGAAGGCCTCTTGTCCGTTGGAGGGATTCGTTACATCGATGTCTACTTATTCCATCGACTATTGCACCGATAACACTTTCATGAATTGTATCCGAGACAACAAGAGAACTCATTGTTATTGTGTTGTGCTTACTGAGACTTCGCCACCTTTTCTATTGCATTGAGAATTTGTTCATCGACCTGAGTTATCCGATCTCGAGCGTGCATGCCGGATGAACTCAGCGCCGTAGAAAAGTCTGTCGAATAAGTTCTAATCGGCCTTATGGCTGAGAAGGTGATGTCTGTCGAAATTCAAGCTTCATCGACGAGAGGAGTGCAAGCCTCCCTGTCGACTGCTCGCGGATCTGGACCATCCTGAGTTACGACCGAGAAAAGAACCAAGCATCGAGATGACTTGGCAAACGCAAATTTAATCCCATCCATCCTTCCTGACTACATTCTGCCACTATCCGGTGTGGTGAATCATGACAGTGTCCCCAGGGACTTCGACTACACCTTGGTCATTGTGTACCTCCCAAAGGGGATATGCACAGGCAAGCCTCAGCCAGATAAGATCATGACACTAAAGATCAGTGACTTCAACCTATTGGATCGCAAGAAATTCAACATGCTCTCCCCTCATAGGTATTTGACTAAGACGAAGGGGAAGACGCTGAGGATAATCCCCCAACCATGGACTATGGACCTCGCGCAGTCCACTATTCTAAACGTGATGAAAATACCCCATTTTGGAAGGCACCAGGAGGTTAACGCATGCGTTAAGCTCCTGCTGTCGAGATTCCATGGAGGCTACATCTGGCTAGATAGATGCATCACCATCGACCCAGTGTTGATCCATCATATCACTGGATTGAGCATGCAGGGACCAGACCCACAAGACTTTTACCCAGGGAAGGTTTTCGACCACGCCCTGGTGCAGAAAATTAAAGATAGATATGGCGATATGGAGAAGGGGAAGCGATGCTACAAGGTAGCCTCCATCTAGAATGGCATAGTGCACCTTGTTTTCCAGTTGATTTTTGGTAAGCTAGTCTGGAAGAAAAGACCCACGCAGGTCACAGGGTTTGGTGTTGACCTCGTGGGGAAATGCGTGGAGGGGCAACAGATGAACTGGGCAAAGTACTTAGTGAACCAGTTAGACCAAGACTACCGTGAAGCTCAGGATCAAGGCAATGAGTTCCATTTTAGTTGGTTGTTAATCCTCATCGTGTTCATATCTTGGGAGATGCCGAAAGGTGCGACCTTCCCTGAACTAGAGCCATCTGAACCCTTAGCCGCAAAGTTCACTTCGCTCTGGTATTCGAGTGATATGGGAAAAATATGGCAGTCAAACGTGGTGTTCCACACCTAGTACCTGCAGTTAAAGAGGGCTATTGAGGTTGTCCCTCGTATAATGCCAAACACCCTGCACAGGTTCAAGCCATTTGTGAAGTTCCACGCAAACAAACATTTTATCTACATCAGTGCACGTGGAGACGAACACAAAGAAGTACTACAGATTTATTACAAACTCACAGAGGAAGACCTAGAAGAAATAACTAAGGAATGGCCTACAGAGCAAGGATGATTTTAAGGATGGAAATTTATTTTAAAATGTAGAAACCTTGGTGAATATTACTAATCCTTCATTTGTCAACTATAAATGTTTGGCGATATTTTTTTTTAAATATTCAAATTTCTAAGTATTTTATATAGTTTTTATAAAATTTTGGCGATTTTTAAGGTAAAATAATTTTATCCTATAAAATTTGGGCGAATCATTTTTAAAATAACGAATCTCATTTTTCGAAAAACCATGGAAAATTAGCCCATGAATGAAATTTAGCCCCTAAAATCATCCTTGCTACAGAGCTCCTTATCCTTGTTGACCCCGCAGAACTATCCGATCCTGAACTAATCGGAAGCCCGATGGTCACTCATGAAGGGCATGATACACCTGGAACTAGCAGAAGGAAGAAGACAGAAGAGGTCCATCATCTTAGTAGTGCATCAGAAGAAATTGCTTCAGAATCACCAGGAGGAGGAGGTGATGACGAAGTAGATAAAGAAGAGAACAATGGAAAAGAATATCAACAGAAGCAAGGTGAAGTAAAACTGCCACAGAATCCCCCTGATGATGCAGAGTCCTCTAAGAAAAGAAAGGTTTCTCCCACGAAACCCACATCGCGGAAGAAGTCAAAAGCTAGTAAGACCAAGATGCAGACTGTGCTCACGCTCAATGACTTCGACTTCATCATCACAGTTGTATCAGACACCTCAGAAGATATTTTGCAGAGAAATGAAGCTAAGAAAGAGACCATGTATGAAATAATTGAAGAAGAACTGCGAGGGGTACAACATGCCCTTCACTCCAGCCGCGCAGTGTCCACTGCGCCCCCGCCATCAGAAGAAATAGATTTGGGAGATGAACCTACCTAAATCCATAGACTAGCCAATGCGACTGAAGCTCGCCTTCGTCATGCACAAGAAGAAACAGAACAGGCCACAGTGGCCCTGAAGAAAGCACAAGAGGAAGTGATAGAGCAAGGCCAAGTTGTGCAGTAGGAGAAGGACGAACTCCAAGCAAAGTTCAAAGAAGAGAAAGCGCAGATCCGGCATGAGAAAGAATAATTGCTCGCGGAGCAGGTTGGAGTAAAAAAAGAAGTTAGCAGAGCACTTCGCTCTGTGACAGGCTTGGAGCAAAAGGAGGAAAAACCAGTGGAGCATCAAGTAGTGCATCTTGTTGAAGCCATCCAACAGCTTCAACAAAAAATAAAAGATCTAAAGCTACAAACAGTTCCAAGTACTCTGCAGGACGTGCGAGACCAAAGAGAAGCCATTGCACGGAGCGCAGTTGAGAGGATCATGGCATTAGCTTTGGAATGTAAACAACTTAACAGTAGAATTGTGCAGACTTATGAGCGACTTACTGAGGACCCTAAACTAAAGACACTGGAGTCACAGCTCCAGGAGGAAAAGCAGCGAGGGGCGACAGTATAGGTGCAGTTGAAGCTCTTGTCAGCAATTGAAAGAATGAAAAGATCCCAGGAACAACGCATTTCTCAACAGCAGGTCCACACCATAAATATCAAAGTCATGGAAGTGACTCAGAGGATCAAACCAGTCCAGGATGAAGCTTTCCAACTGTTTGAGGAGATTGAAGGTCGAGGAGCAGAGATGGAACAAGTAGTCACTTCAGTAGAACAACGCTTAGAGGGACATGTGAATGAGGCAGTTATTCAAGAGTTCGTCGAGAAGGAGGCCTTGGCGAAGCAGCAGGTGGAAGCAGCTCGAGCCAGGCTCAAGGATTTTGAGGTGAAGTTACCCAGATCAGAGTGAGTCGGGACAAGTCACAGGTGAGTGTTGGGGTCATGTTGGCCCTTGACCAATTTTTGGAGATCCTTGGTCAGGTTTGACCTATTTTGGGACTTTGACATGCTGTCAAAGGCATAGCACAAGTTGAAGCGGAGATCGTGGGATCTCAACCCCTTGTTTAAGGATTTTTGGGTGTTGGGATTATGTAACGGGTATGGGGATGTCGGCCCATGGGTTTACCCATGTCTAGGCCATTTTGTAATATATAAATAGATATCTAGGCGATGCAAGAAGCGGTGAGTGTGCTAAGTGCAAGTGATAGTTTTAAACGCTTTGTGCATACTATGTGAGGCTTGCAAGGCTAAGTGCAAGTGACTATAAGAGACTGTGTAAAGGCTTTGTGTTGTAACCTAACTCGGGGAGGGAAGATCTGGCGGAGTGCGCACAGATATCCTGTCTTATGCGGAGTAGGAACTTGTGGCTTTGTGCATGTAGATGATTGACAGAAGACAATAAAGAGAAGAAGAGTTGGTGGACATAGCCCCAGATATCCTCGACAGGTGGATATCTTTCACTTGACAGGACACACTTATCCGTTCCTCAGAATGGAAATAATATCATAGTCCTAAGGGAAGGAAGAATCTCACCGTACATAGAAAGTATTCCACAACCTAATGTAAACTATGTCGAGGAGGATTTAGGAGTGTACTCCATCTTTGCAGATGAAGATAATACTAACCCGAAACAGGTTGATCTGGAGGATGGTATGTGGCATATGCACTTTGATGGTTCATTATCCAACTAAGTTAATGGAGTTGGCATTATCTTGTACTCACCTATACGTAAAATTCACAACTTTTCCTATAGGTTAGAATTTGCTTGAACAAACAATGTCATCGAATTTGAAGCATTATTGTTAGGCATTGAAAATGCCTGTAATTTGGGTTGTGGACACCTTACAATTTTTGGGGAATCTGAGCTTGTTGTGAACCTTGTACGTAAAATATATTCTCCTAGCAACAAGTTAATGAAACGCTACACCCAAACTATTTGGTTTCTTATCTCAAACTTATTATCATTTAACATCACTCATGTTAAAAGAGAATTGAATTCAATGGCTGACAGGTTAGTTGTTTTTGCAGCCTCTCCTACTCGGCAACTTCGGCCACAAAGACCTAATTGTACTTTTCAATCTTTATATCGTCCTCATATCCCTGACAATGTAGAGTCATGTCAGGTCTTCCCTGGTAATGAAATCATCTGCGCTTTCATACAAAATGAACCATATAAGCCCAAGGAGATTATATCCATGGAAAATAACAAAATTATGAAGGGCTTGACTCCTCTAGAAAGTTCATTTTCATCGAGTGATGTAGGAAACAAAGAAAAGAAAAAAGAAGAGGAGTCAAAAAGGAAAGTGGGTGAAACCATTTCCTTGAACATTGGAACACCCGATTCTCCAAAGAATGTTAAGATAGGTGCCCAATGTACGATGAAGAAAAGTTGAAATTCACTGAGTTACTTCATGAATTTCAAGATGTTTTTGTTTGGTCTTATGAGGATCTTCATGGTTTTTATCCTGCTCTTATACAACATGCCATTGCTATCAAGGAGGGTATAAAACCAGTTAGGCAAAAATAAAGACCCATTAACACCGCACTCGAAGCTACTATTAGGAAGGAGTTGGAAAAACTCTTGAAAGCTGGGATATTTTTTCTTGTTAAGTACTCCAAGTGGGTTTCCAATTTGGTTCCCGTTCAGAAAAAAACAAGTCAAATCCAATTGTGCGTTGATTTCCACGCATTAAATAGAGCGAGCATAAAAGACCATTTTCCTCTCCCTAATATGGAAATGATTTTGCAGCAAATTACAGGGTCACAAATGATGTCCTTACTTGATGGTTTTTCTAGTTATAATCAAATCAAGGTAAAAAGGACTGATAAATACAAAGCCACTTTCACTACACGTTGGGGCACATTTACTTATGAACACATGCCTTTTGGTTTATTTAATGCAGATGCTACCTTCCAAAGATCTATGCAGATAGCTTTTGATGATCTGATCAGTAAAATTATTCAAATTTATCTTGATGACTTGACTGTGTATTCAAAGAACCGATTGGATCATTTTGGTCATCTTCGAAAAGTTCTCATGCGATGCAAAAAGTTTTCTTTAAATCCTTCTAAGTCTATTTTCGGCATTACCAAGGGCAAGCTCCTTCGGCATATCGTTTCAGATATAAGAATAGGCATAGATCCTGAAAGGAGCGTTGTTATTCTAAACCTTCTTGCTCCCACTTCCAAAAAGGAGGTTCAAGCCTTTATGGGCATTATCAACTTTGTCCATAGATTTGGTCTTGATTTTGTTGTAATAGTCAAACCAATTCACAATCTTCTCAAGCAAGATCGCTCCTTTTCTTGGACTGAAGACGTCGAGAATGCTTTCATAAGGACTAAGAAGGCAATCAGTTCCACACCAATTTTGGTGAAACTGGACTTTGAGAAAGACTTTATTATATACATTAATGCCACGAAAGAAGCAGTTTCTTCTATTCTTGTACAATGTGATGATCAAAATAATGAAAAATGAGTATCTTACATGAGTCAAAGCTTATCAGATGATGAGTTCAAATATTCTTATATTGAAAAACATGCTTTTTCTCTTGTTAAAGATGTGGAAAATTTTTCCCACTTTATCTTAGGCAAACACTCATAAAATTCCCGTTGCCTGCTATCAAGTTTTTTCTCTCACAACCTTATCTTTCAGGAAAGCTTGCACATTGGCTTGCCAAGATCCAAGATCATGATTTAACCATCATGACTTCAAAAAAATTAAGGGACGAGACTTAGCCCTTCATGAGGCTCAACATGTTGAAGCAAGTGAAGAAATTAATGAACGAGATAATCCTCTTTCAACACCATTTTACATTGATAGTCGAATCCTTCCTATAGTTGAACATTCCTAGTATAAAGATCTGGTGTATTACTTGCAAAATTAGAAATGTCCAGATAGCTTAGATACTCATCAAAGGAGAAATCTCTATCTTGAATCTTCCAGATATGTTATTTTAGAATGATTCTTATTCAGGAGATATGTCGATGGTATATTACTTCATTGTGTAAATAATGAGGAAGCACATAAACTATTACAAGAAACCCATGCATCTTCGTATTCTTTTATTCATGTGGGTGGCCACTTTTCTGCTAAAACTATTGCTTTTATAATCATCGGAAAAGGTTATTACTGACCTTCGATTTTTCGAGGTTCTTATAATTTTTCAAGATCTTGTGACAAGTGCCAAAAATTCGTTGGTAAAGAATGTATGTCTGTCATGCCTTTGCAACATGTCCTCCCTGATTTTCCTTTTTCAAAATGGGGTATGGACTTTATCAGTCCTATTAATCCTCCATCTTTAGCAGGGCAAGTTTTTATCTTGACAGCCACAGACTATTTTACAAAATAGACTAAAGTTGTCCCACATAAACATCCGCATATGAGCAAGTTATTTCTTTCCTTGAAACTAATATTTTCTCCAGATTTGGCATTCCTTTAGAAATGATTACAGATAACGGCCCCGCTTTTATTTCTACTAAGTTGACTCAATTTCTAGCTAATCTGGGAGTTAAACATTTCACTTCATCAACTTATTACCCTCAAGGAAATGGGCAAGCCGAGTCTACTAACAAAAACCTGGTTAGAATTATCAAGAGGCTCATTGAAGATAATCCTTGTCAATGGCACACCCTCCTCACTTACACCCTCTAGGAAGATCGCACTACTACCAAGGTAAGCACAGGTTGCACTCCCTTTCAGCTTGTTTATGGTCAAGAAGTTATTGTTCCTACCGAGCTGGAACTTTCTTATCTACGGTTGATGCTACAGATTGAAGAATTAAATTCTTCTAATGTCCCTCAAAGGATAATGCGTTGTTGGTTTTAGAGGAACAAAGGATGTTTGCCTTGGAGAACATAAAGAGAAAACAACAAACCGTAAAGAAATATTTCAATAAAAGCGCGAAAGCTGTCAGACTTAAGGTAAATAAGAAAGTCTTGCTTTGGGATTCAACTCATGTTGATAGAGGAAGGCATTCTAAGTCTCAAAAATTATGGTTGGGTCCTTTTAAAATCGCTTTTGTCCTGGGCGCAAATTCTTATATTCTAAAGGACTTGGAAGAGCAATTATTTTCTTATAGCACTAACGGTTCCCACTTGAAACACTATGTGGAACTAGTTTGAGAGTCAAAACGTTGTATGGAAATTACTTTGGTATTATAGTTTCTGTTTTACTGCTTTGATTTTGTTTTGTTGTTTTTATTTTTCTATTGTTTCATTTCTATTGTTTTTCTTTTATTAATTTATTTTCTTTTCAGAAATAAACTTTGGATCAGTTTTGCCACAACGATGTTATTCTGTAAGTATTGTTAATCAATAACAGTTAGATGTTATGGTGTTCCCCTTGAAGACATCACTGAAATTGATCTCTGCTTCCAGTATTGTTGTTAGATAGATAATTGGATTTTTATCCTTACTTTATGTCTTCCCTTTCTTCCCTCCACCCTAAGATTCAAAAAGAGCGCACCATAAGTTTTTCTCCTTTAAGAAATAATTATTTCACTGTGACCAATTGAATGTTATGCATATAGGAATAAACCACTCATACATAACACTTTCCATGAGTTATTCCCAAAGTCCCAGATCATTTTTCCCCTTAAACCACCTCACTTCCCCTTTTGTATAATCATTTTGGTATATAATTCTTTGATCTAATATTCACCTGGTCTACAAAACCAGACATTATGAGTTCTTAATTTGTTGGAAACAGATTTTCCTGTGGAGTCACCAGTTTGTTGACACTTAAAAACACAACGATGAATATTATGCTCGAAAATGATTTCCAAGCTCTATTATTTATTTATATTAATATTAAACTAGTAGGTGTGATCCCCTTGTTGGAATTGTGGCGCAATGGTGGATATGATGCGCTGATATTGTGTTTGATTATCTAATGGTACCTGCACAGTATTCTACATTTCATTGTTTCAAATCATGGTTTAAAATGTTTTGGTAACATGTGATGGTTGGTTGATTAATACATGACACTGGATGGCTTTGATGACCTCTCACAGAATATGTTAAGGTTGCCCTGTGGATGAAAGAATTATTGGAAGTTTTGGTTTTAATATTGCATTAAACATGGCACTAATTGGTTTAAATGATCTTGATAAAAGATAATAATTGAGCTCTTTTGAATAAAAGAACTATACTCAAGCTCTAATGTTATGTATTATTGTGACAAAGGATGGGTGCGCTTGACCCTTGCTACTATATTTATGTGCCTTGTTGAGTTTCATAAGTGGTTTCACATGGGGTAATGTTTCTAGCACATTCTTATTTTACAGAGTTTGACATTACAAAGGGGTGGCGCACTATGCAAAAGTGATATGGCAATGGATATGTGTTTGATTAATTATTTAGTGCTATGGTGAACTAGCTTGGTGCATACTTTGAATTGAATGAGGTTGGAAGGGAGAAGCAATGTGCATTTACTGCACGTCACTCGAACTCCCCCTTAAGCCCGTCACCCTAGTCATTCTTGCATTTTTGTTTTGGCTCTGGTGGTTGTTGTTGTTCTGCATTGTTCGGTTGTGAAGGAGGTATACAGTCTAGTTTTCTTCCACGCGTAAGCTTTTCTAGGTATGGGGTTCTTACTCTTCCATCCATGATGGTTACTCTGCCCTTTGAATCAAATTTTGGCTCAGGATTGCTCGTGGTCTATGTTTTTCTTAAGCTGTGATGAGATATTTGAACCGTGTATTGGTGTTGTGTCCATGGTTTCTTGTGGTGATTATTTTGGACTGTTGGCACTTTAAAAAAGAAATGGTTATGCTCTCCTTGCTACGTGTAATCTTTGCATGGGTTTATTGATAAAAATGGCAGTGAAGCCTGCTTGGTCATAGATTGGGTTTTGAGTCTGGAACCTCTATTGAAATTGAGTATCATGGCTTGCCAAAGCTCTAAGCTTTGCGCGTATCCCACTTGTGGATTGGCATAACATGTCTCTGTGTTTAATTTTCCCACTCCATGCTCATCTCTATGGTTAGTATTTTCGGACATGTGGATTGCAATGTGAAGTGATGAAAGATTAAATTAACACGTGCCTTGTCTGGATAAAACTAAACATTGTTAAGCTACTTCCTTATGCCCTCACTGACATGGTTTCCTAGAAAGCATTGCACGGTATGAGTTTAAGCTCACCCAGAAGTTGATAGAAGCATTATGGATGTTTTCTGGTCAAAAATGGATTTGTGCTTGAACGCTCATATTATAGTGTTGATTAAGAGATTGGCTTTATTTCGTTTTCCTGTTGGAATTGACAGTCTGTCATTTTGGGAACCCTCACAGCCGAGAGTGTTGTTACATGTTATGGTTCTGTGGTAAATGGTTAAAGGCATGAGTTGTTTGTGCTTGTCGAGGTCTTAACCCTTTGGTTGGACCACCTTTTCTTACCCTCCACTTGTTGTTTTTAAACCCTAAATATTAGATTGATATCATTTTACTCCAGTCAATGGTTGATGGAGCATTGTGCATGCTTGGTTATTTGGGCACGATTTGGTTGTGTTCCTCATTTGTGAATTCTGAAAGAAGATTGTACCTAATTGTTTATGTGAGTCCTGGACTCAAAGTATTGCATGTTATTTGCTTCAAATGTTATGTTGACCATATTTAAAAGACACATGTGTGTGAATTGATTAGGGCCCGATAAAGAGTTATAACACACATTTTGATTGCGTTGAACAATGTTTAAATAATGAACATAAATGGTTGTAAGCATTGTGTGTATTCCTGTTTGTTTTAAAAGGATTTAGCATTGGATTTATGAATGGTTGTGGCTAAAAGGGTTATTGTGGGTTATCATATTGATTGCAATGTTGTTTGTTATGACTGTTATATAAAGGTTATATGGATATGAAGGCTATTGTAATTAAATATTTTTGGGTATATAGATTATTGTTTGGAAGTCAGCAAGCAATTTGTAAAGGAAGTAACAATTTAAATTGTGGTTTTGAAAAGTGAATATTGTTAAAACTTGAAGGTCGCAACAGAGATATGTTTGATTTCATGTTTTGATTTATTTTCATTTGGACAGTATCAATATTATTTACCTAACATTCTACCACTTTTTCCCTCATTACATCCCCCCTCATAATCCCAATTTCATTTATGACATCCATGTTCTGTGAAATAAATTAAAAAGAAAGTCTATGCAAAAGAGACAAAGAGATAACACAACAATGATCGGTGACTAATATTTTGATATTTTATTACACAGTTAAATTGTTTAATTAATTGATGAACAATATTTGTGTATTAATCCCCTATTATTATACCACTTTTCGCTAATTACACTCCCTCCATGTCCCATGAACCTTATCACCCCTTGTTCACTTGGTGATTGTTAAATGGTTTGTTATGGATGGATTTACATGTATCTCGTGTCAATTTATGAGCCAAATTGTGATTCATGCAAGCAGAATGTCATGTATGGTTTATTAAGGACTTAGTTACTGACAAACAACTGCTACAGGATGAGTTTCTTCAGTAGGGGCAGCCATGGAAGAAATAACGGAGGCCGGGGAAATTGGAACAGAGGTCCTAGAAGGCCTAGATTTTCCATTCATTTTGATGTTGATCCCGAAGAATTGAACCAGTTGTTCCAAGCGAGGTTCTTTAAATGGATTGGTCATGGAATAGAACACCCTCGTCTAGAGAGACCCCCCTTTCAACCTTAGAACATCCCTGGCATTCTCGTTCCTCCACATGTGTCCTTGCAACCAGAAGTCCCTATAAATGATGGATGGGAAGAGATTGTCAACCCGAATGTCTCTCGCCATCGTGGCTGGCCCAATATGTCATTGCCTCTCCCACCACCTGACAATCCTAATGTCTATATTTTCCATGTTGATTCACCTTTTCAATCCTCACATGCTATTAAAAGACTAAAAACTGATGTTCCTCATGTGCAAGATAAAGACAAAGCAGTTGCCTCCCCTTCTTCTCCATCAGATGATTCCTCAAAATCTTTGTCTTCCCGCATGCATTTGAAAGATGATTGTTCCCATGTTATTAGTGAGATACAACCCCAAGGTTCTAACCAACCACGGGCTACTTCCAGGAAATCAAAGGGGGATAGCATTGAAAAAAGAAAAATCGCCTCCCAGAGTGGCAAGTAGGGCTTTTAAATTGTATTTTTTTTATGAATTGAGGTGATGAAGACAATTTTAATGGTTTCAGAATTTTGGGACAACAAACTCAGTTTTGGTATTTTGTGGATCATATGGATAATATTGATGATGTGGATATTTATATATTTTTTGGATATGATATCAATCATTTATGATATTTAAAAATCTAATTTGAAAGATATTTAAGGGAGCTACAAGGGTGGCATGTGATTTAAATTATTATACTTTTTGTGTTATATTTTATGATTTGAAAAGAAGATATTTACGGAAGTCACAAGGGGTCCCACCTACCTATTTATTATTAATTAAAGACCCTTAACTATCTTATTATTATTTACCTCTCCTAAACTAATTAGTTAAGTCAAGCTAACTTAACTAAAGAAGTAGTCAAACTACTTCAACTTATTTGGAAAGAATAAAAGTTGAATGAGAAGAAGAAACATAAGAGAATAGAAGGAGAAAGCAAGACTAAGGTTTTCTCTTTTGATTTCACAAGACAGTTTCAGTTTTCATTCATTCTTGAGTTATTCAAAGCCTAATTCTCTTTGTGACAGCAGGGTCCTATTGTAGACAACAAGGTTCAAGACTGAACCAAACCTTTCAGATGCTTGGTTTAGAGGTGTTGATCCATCCTTGATAGTATGTGTATTCTTGTATGTTTGTGAATTAAGTTTCATGGTTGATAAAGAATATTTTGTCGAGTCAAATTGGCAGTAGTTTGTGGCAACATGATCCAGATTATAAATTTCAGTTTTACTTAACTGTCAGAGTCTTTTTGTATGGTGTTCATCGGGGATCTCTAAATCATACTTTGGTCCATGCCCTCACCGGGGTTTTGTAAAGAGAAAAACACTTTTGATATTTCAAATTGAAATAAATCAGATTGTTATTTTGTCTTATATATGTGTAATGATGACTTGGTTACTTTTCGCATTTTGATCTCCATGTTAACTTTCTGTAATCTGTATATATTTCAAAAACTTATATAAATTTTATTTTATACTGCAACATTCTTTTCATTAATAAATCAGCCTTAATCCTAGTAATTAATACTTACGGATTGAGAGAATATTTTTGAGGCTATAAAACAGAGGGTGATATTCCCGACTATCTTGTCCTAGACAGGCAAGATTTGAAAATGATTGAGTAAGGTAATTCATACCTTTTCCTCAACATTTATTTGGAGACCATACTGGGGAGATCGTCCATATCCCTCTGGTTGATTGTATTCGTGATTATCATTGAATATTTCTGCTTTTATTTTTTATTCTTTGACTATTTTCTTTTCCTTGTGACAATACCTATTACAAGGAAACCCAATATTGAGCATGGTCTTAAAGACCAAACCAGCATTGCTTTTACTTTATTCAATACGATCTTAGAAACCGCTAATACCCGGGCTGAGCTTGAACGCTCGTGGGAAGTAATTGAATAAGACATAAGTGTTCAAGAACATTGGGAGGCCAGGAAAAGGCAGCCTAGGAATCAGTTGTAACTCTCTTTTTCCTAAATTTTTTTATCTTCCTTTCATGTCCTTAAACCCTCACATCTCTAGGATAAGAAGAGGTTTATATCTTGAAATCACTCCTATCGCTAAAATAGGAAGAATAAACATTTTTTTTTCAACTCAACAAGGTACTCTAAGGAGAACTTTGTCTGATTCGGCTAGTTCATATTTTTCGCCCTCACCTATCATTTACAAAATGGCATATGTGGTTGGATCTGGTGGCACTGGAGGTGCTTATTCATCTCAACCTTCAGCCTCGCTAGTGATTGGTAGCTTGTATAGCCATCAGGTCCCTATCCAATTTACTACCAACCCCACCAAGGTCATAAAGAAGTATGGATTTTTTCAATTCTAGGAAGATGTTACTACTACCTCATGGCATGTATCCTCCCCTTTAAACCTAGCCCATGCCACTCGACCATTACCAAAATTTAAAGAACATATTCCTAGGTTTTCAGGAAATAACACGGTCACTACAAACGAACACTTGGTGGCATTCTCTAATGCCTGTCACAATATAGGAGCTAATGACAATGATACTTGTATGCACCTGTTTGTCAACTCTCTCGAAGGGAAAGCAATGGAGATTTCTTTGATCTCCCTCCCAAGATTCTTTCCACTTGGGAAGAGTTAGTTTACTGGTTCAAATCCACTTATGGGTAGTCTAAGAGCCCATTCGAACAACTACGGGAATATAATAACATTGCCTATAAAGACGGTGAGACTATCAAGTCTTTCAACCTACGTTTCACCAAGTTGTATAATCAAATTTCCGAACTTATTTTCCCCCAGAAACAAGCCACTTTTATGCATTATTATAATGCTCTACCTCCCCCTTATCATCATAGGCTTGAAGAAAAATCTATTGATAATCTTGGTTCCGCTCTGCATACTTGTCTAGAGTATGAAGAACAGTTGGAAAGAACAGGTCTTCCCAAGGGAGACCCAATCAAATAAATGGACATGTCTTCCCTCTTACAACTTGTACAAGATATGAATAACTAAATGATAGCATACGAGCGAAAGGAAATGTCCCTTCACTTACTCCTGGGGCCTCGTCTTCTTCTTCGCTATCTTTTAGGAATCCCAATGAAAATAAATTTCAACCCAAATCCATCATACCTCGTAGTTGGTGTAACTTTTGCGAGGAACATCACGAGGAAAGTAATTGTGAGGTAAAGAAGAGTACCAGAGATGAAATATTTGGAAAAAGGCATGAAACTACCATTGTTGTTCTAGATTGGGCAGAACCAAGGGATGTCATGATCATAATACCTAGGAATAAATCCTATGCTTCAAAAAGAAAATATGATCCCCCTCGTACTTCTTCTAGCCAAAGCGCATGTTCGCAATTTATTGTTGAACAAGCTACCAAGACTCTTGACAGTCAAGGAACTCCCTCCCCTCTTCCCTCTTCCAAATATAACATTCTCAACCAATTGGCTAATATCAAGGCCGATGCTACTCTTTTGGACATGGTTGTCGTCCCTGAGCAACAAAAGCATCTAAGAAATTTCATGGAAGGAAAAACTTCCACCATAGAAAATCTCTCTGAAGAGGTAAAAGAAGAGGATTCTAGTGTAAATAAAGTAGGTGTAAATAGCTTTAGACACCCTGTAAAAAATCCCCCATTTTTCATTTCTGTAAAGATTATGGACAAAATAGCCCATTGTTGCCTAATTGACAACGGTTTTGGGCCAAGCGTAATGTTCGAAATTATTATGGAAGAGCTCAGCTTGTCTTGTACAAATGAAAATTATATAAGCATGCTCTCATATAATAGTCTACAACAGTGTACTATAGGCGAAATAAAAGACATGACTTTGGTTCTGTGCGCACATCATGAAATCAGGACAAACCTTAATATCCAGGTAATTGATATGTCAGCAAGTAATTATTCTATCATCTTAGCAAGAGACTGGCAAGCCTTGACATGTGGATATCTTTCACTTGACAGGACACACTTATCCGTTCCTCGTAATGTAAATAATATCATAGTCCTAAGGGAAGGAAGAATCTCACCGTACATAGAAAGTATTCCACAGCCTAATGTAAACTATGTCGAGGAGGATTTAAGAGTGTACTCCAACTTTGTGGATGAAGATAACATTAATGCGGAGCAGATTGATCTGAAGGATGGCATGTGGTATATGCACTTTGATGGTTCATGCTCCAACGAAGGTAATGGAGCTAGCATTATCTTGTACTCACCTGTAGGTAAAATTCACAACTTTTCCTATACGTTATAATTTGCTTGCATAAACAACGTCATTGAATTTGAAGCATTATTGCTAGGCATTGAAAATGCCTATAATTTGGGTTGTGGACACCTTACAATTTTTGGGGAATCTGAGCTTGTTGTGAACCTTGTACGTAAAATATATTCTCCTAGCAACAAGTTAATGAAATGCTACACCCAAATTGTTCAGTTGCTTATCTTGAACTTATTATCATTTAACATCACTCATGTTAAAAGTGAATTGAATTAAATGGCTGACATGTTAGTTGCTTATGCAGCCTCTCCTACTTGACAACTTCTACCACAAATACTTGATTGTACTTTTCACTATTTATATCGTCCTCATATCCCTGACAATGTAGAGTCATGGCAGGTCTTCCCTAGTGATGAAAGCATCTGCGCTTTCATGCAAAATGAACCATATAAGCCCAAGGAGATTATATCCATGGAAAATAACAAAATTTTGAAGGGCTCGACTCCTCTAGAAAGTTCATTTTCATCGAGTGATGTAGGCAACCAATAAAATCATAAAGAAGAGGAGTCAAAAAGGAAAGTGGGTGAAACCATTTCCTTGAACATTGGAACACTCGATCCTCCAAATAATGTTAAGATAGGTGCCCAATGTACCGATAAAGGAAAGTTGAAATTCACTAAGTTACTTCGTGAATTTCAAGATGTTTTTGCTTGGTCTTATGAGGATCTTCGTTGTTTTGATCATGATCTTATACAACATGCCAGTCCTATCAAGGAGGGTATAAAACCAGTTAGGAAAAAATAAAGACCCATAAACCCTGCACTTGAAGCTACTATTAGGAAGGAGTTGGAAAAACTCTTGAAAGCTAGGATAATTTTTCTTGTTAAGTACTCTGAGTGGGTTTCCAATTTGGTTCCCGTTCGAAAAACTACAGGTCAAATCCGACTATAAGTTGACTTCCGCGCATTAAATAGAGCGAGGGTAAAAGACCATTTTCCTCTCCCTAATATGGAAATTATTTTGCAGCAAGTTACAGGGTCACAAATGATTTCCTTACTTGATGGTTTTTCTGGTTATAATCAAATCAAGGTAAAAAGGACTGGTAAACACAAAACCACTTTCATTACACATTGGGGCACATTTTCTTATGAACGCATGCCTTTTGGTTTATCTAATGCAGGTGCCACCTTCCAAAGAGCTATACAGATAGATTTTGACGATCTGATTGGTAAAATTATTCAGATTTATCTTGATAACTTGACTATATATTCAAAGAACCGATTGGATCATTTTGGTCATCTTCAAAAATTTCTCATGCAATGCAGAAAGTTCGACATTTCTTTAAATCCTTCCAAGTATATTTTCGGCGTTACCAAGGGCAATCTCCTTAGGCATATTGTTTCTGATTCAGGAATAAGCATAGATCCCAAAAGGATTTTTGCTATCCTAAACCTTCCTGCTCCCACTTCCGAAAAGGAGGTTCAATCCTTTATGGGAATTATCAACTTTGTTCATAGATTTTCTCCTGATTTTGCTGTAATAGTCAAACCAATTCATAATCTTCTCGAGCAAGATCGCTCCTTTTCTTGGACTGAAGATTTCGAGAATGCTTTCGTAAGGATTAAGAAGGCAATCAGTTCCACACCGGTTTCGTCGAAACTGAACCTTGAGAAAGACTTTATTATAGACACTAATGCCACGGAAGAAGCAGTTTCTGCTATTCTTGTACAATGCGATGACTAGAATAATGAAAAACTAGTAACTTACATGATTCCAATCTTATCAGATGATGAGTTTAAATATTCTTATATTGAAAAACATGTTTTTTCTCTTGTTAAAGTTGTGGAAAAAAATTTCCACTTTATCTCAGGCAAGCACACACTGGCAAGAGTCCCTTTTCCTGTTGTCAAGTTTTTTCTCTCACAAACTTATTGGCGCAGACCCCCTTCCCTCCAAAGGGTTGCTCGACCTCCCGGTCTTGGATCATTCGAAATACTGAGTCGGAGCGACTCCTTGGGTCCCTGCAGCACCCGAAACCACTCTACATACACACATAGGTCCTTTTCTCAAATGACCACAGTTATGACCGTGGGCATGTTTCTCCACGATTCAGACTTCGGGGATATCCCAGACTCCTCCTTTGACTTTTCCTGAAGTGATTTACTCCGGACTCTCGCCACGCATCTCCTAAGATCCGACGGCCCCACTATGGTTCGGTCTTCTCGACTTCGTGAAACTCTAGCACTCTCATCCACGAACCTTCGGACTTCTGATTCTCGAATTCCTTGATGTGTTTCCACGTACTCCTTTCACGATCAACGGCTGAGGTTGAATTGCAAATTTGAATTTTTTGATTCTGCTTTCGGCAAGCCTCCAAACTTCCCTAATTCCAAAGTGTCGAAACACCTTACGGCTACCCTTCGCGTAGCGCTCCTAGATCTAACGGTCTGGAATCGTTCGTCTCCGTCCAAAACGAATCTTATCCATTGATTTCAGTGAAGACTCTGGGGACTTCTCTCCTCGAAGAATTTCCATCGCTCTCCCTCCTTAGCTTTACTTCTTCTACCTTCTCTCGTTCCTCTGAACACCCTCTTCGACACTTAGTCAAAATCTTGATATGTGCACACCTTGCAACAGATCCCCTTCCACAGTTGACTCCCGTGTGGATGACTTTACACTCCTTGTGACTGTTCTCCAACAGCTTTTGTCTGTCGTGATTGAAATCATGCTACTTCTCTGAGCTTTCGAATCTGAAAAGTTTGTCACGCACTCCTTGCAGACACACAAGTTCTCGTTATCTCTTCTGAGATTCGAGTCAAAACAAACTCAGTCATGGACTCCTTGTGGACACTATGCACGCCTTGCACTCGCTCAATGAAGAGAAACAATTGAGACTTAGTTACTCTTCACATTGACTCATACATTCAACAATGCAAATGTGGTCATGGATACAAGAACAAGAAATAACAGAGAATTTAAATTAAACAGAAAGTTTACCATTCATTCAGACAGACACATAACAGCCCTCTTTGGGACAATATTCCTCTGCTATATTCATTCAATTGAAACTTGCATACATTCATACAATATTTCTCTGTATCTCCTAACTCTTGACTTACAATGACAATCTACACATTAGATTCAGCAGCAACAACAGCCTCTCCTCGACAACAATACAAAGCTTTATACAAAGAGACTCTTCTTCCCTCCAACTACTCTATGCTATCCAATCATAATTAAATGCTATCAACTACTTAACATTTGTTACAATAAATATCGATTCAGATAGATAAGAGCACAAGTTCAAGATATGTACTACGATTAGTCTCATAAAAAAAAAATTGCCCACCGATCTTACGTGATGACTCAACCTCTGATCATTAAATATGTTCATAACTCAAAACGCTTTGTCATATATTACATTAATACACCATTCTTTGGAATTAAAAACATTTCAAAATACGCGCTAATGCACCCAACTGTCTCACACTTGTGCTTTGCTGGTGATGCTCCTGCATCACTTATCTTTCAGGAAAGCTTGCACATTGGCTTGCCAAGGTCCAGGAGCATGATTTAACCATCATGGCTTCAAAAACAATTAAGGGACGAAACTTATCCCTTCACTTGGCTCAACATGTTCAAGCAAGTGAAGAAATTGATGAACAAGATAATCCTCTTTCAACACTATTTTACATCGATAGTTGAATCCTTCTTATAGCTGAACATCCTTGATATAAAGATCTGGTGTATAACTTGCAAAATCAGAAATGTCCAAATAGCTTAGATACTCATCCAAGGAGAAGGCTTTGTCTTGAATTGATGTTGAGATAGGCGCAGACTTTGATTTTAGGGTATCGACAGTCAAATTCAGATTTTCAATTCTTCCTATTATTTCTTCAAGTTCAAGATTCAGATCGAATTCAGTCTTAATTGACATACATTCATTCAATTATGAATTTCAATACTTATATTTCATGAATATATAAAACCGGAAGTACTTACCTGTCACAGAAAATTGTGACTCTACCTCTAGTTGCATTTTGTGCAAATGATTTCTAGTTACCTGCCATGCCCAGGTCAGGGTTTCAATCTATTCATCTCTATGATTTCCAATACTTGGCATACGATTTCACAGTCCACGGATCTGTGATTTCATCTTCACAATCACCTGCGCGGCTATCACTGTAAATCGTGATACTACCCTGTCTCTATTGCGTCCAATGCTTCCATCTTCACTGAACCCCGGATAGCATAATAACAAGTTCTGAACCTGACTATTAGATACT
This sequence comes from Picea engelmannii, assembly GCA_009831015.1. Taxonomy (NCBI): domain Eukaryota; kingdom Viridiplantae; phylum Streptophyta; class Pinopsida; order Pinales; family Pinaceae; genus Picea; species Picea engelmannii. The sequence goes on from ML794273.1 coordinate 211,855, forward strand.
CATCGATGTTGATCACTTTGTTTGATCAACTCGATTGAATCAACGAAGGAGTAATAGATTCACTTAATTAAATCAAATAATTAGTGAGTTCTGTGTAATAAAATCTAAGTTGATTTACACAGAATTAATTCTCAGAAGATAACTGGAAAGCTAATCACAACATTCACACAGTCATGAAGTTCTTTAGAGCCATGAGTAAATTGGAATTCTTTGCATTCAATCTCTGCACTGGAATTACAAAGTATTCTCTCGTTCCTCTCTAAAATTAACTTTCTAATCTTCCCTCCATCTACTCTCTCGATTCCTCTCTACGGATTTAAACAAAATACTTATACACACAGATCCAAAAGATCAGATCCACAATAGAAGGCTTGGATCTCTATTACAAGATATTCTCCCTAAATATTTCAACTAAAACTAACTTAGGCTATTATAATCAAATAAGGATTCAAATATCCTTTTATTGGATTATGTCTTATCTCATAAATTCGAAAATGCCAACAAATAGACCCAACTCTATTTCTTGTAAATATTTTTGTATTTTCTTCTAGGAACTCTTGCTTGTCTTCATGCCCCTGCATCAGAATCCTAAGGCCAAAATATTCATGGGCTCATGTCCATGAGCTCTTTCACTGAACCGTTCATCTTCTGTAACATTGCTTCAATCACCCAAGTAGCATATGAAATTGGATGATCTTTCCATTTGATCAAATATTGGAAATATTCTTGTTTCCTGGTCTTCTTATACACTTTCTTGTCCAATATTCTTTCTGGTTGCAATGTTTCTTTAATAGGTAATTGTTTTACCCAGTCAACTTCCTGTTCTTCAGCATCTTCCATTTCAGCAGTTGTTTCCTCTCCTTGATACTTGTATAAATCGGCAACATTGAATATTAGAGATATTCCAACATCAGGGGGTAATTCAATCTCATAGGCATTTGCAGAGAATTTCCTTAGTAACTTGCAAGGTCATGTCTTCTTAAGCTTCGGCTTATTGTACTCCCTCTTTGGAAATATTTCTCTCCTTAGGTATGCCAATACTAAATCCTCGACTTCAAAATTAACTTCCCTCTTCTTCAAATCTGCCTTGTTCTTGTATTTGATACTATTGTCTTGTAAACTATGTTTCACCTGTTCATGAACCATTTGCACTTCTGAACTCTGTTTCACCCAAATCCCTTAATTCACATACTCCTTTGGGATGCAATCCATAAATGATATGAAATGGACTTTGAACAGTACTTATTTTAGGAGAATCATTGTAGGCAAACTCTTCTTGTGCCAATACATGATCCCATTGCTTAGGGTGTTCTCCTACAAGGCTCCTCATAAGATTACCTAAACTTTTGTTGACAACTTCAATTTGTCTGTCTCTCTGTGGATGATATGCAGAACTAAAACTAAGTTTAGTACCGAGCTTCTTCCACGGTGTTCTCCATAAATGTCCAAGAAATCTGGTGTCTCCATCTGAAACAATACTTTTGGGTAGCCCATGTAAGCGTACAATCTCCTTAAAAAACAAGTTAGCAACATGTGTAGCATCACAAGTTTTAAAACAAGGAATGAAATGGGCCATCTTTGAAAGTTTGTCAACGACTATAAATATTGAATCATTGCCCTTTTGAGTTTTTGGAAAACCCAAAACAAAATCCATATTTATCATATCCCAAGGTCTATTTGGAATAGTCAATGGTTTGTACAGTCCTATGTTTTGACTCTTCCCCTTTGCATACTGACAAATTTTACAATTCTTTACATACTTCTCTACTTCATACCTCATCCTTGGCCAGAAATAGAAATGAGTCAATTGTTCAAAAGTCTTGTCTTCTCCAAAATGTCCAGCAAGTCCTCCACTGTGCTTCTCCTTGATCAAATTGTCTCTCATGGAACAACTTGGTATATACAGCCGGTGCTTCTTGAACAATAATCCTTCTTGCAGGGAATATTCCAACCACTTGCTACAGTCCATCAAAACAGGGTTTTGACATGATTCAAAGGCTTCTCTAAAATCTGCATCCTCTTTATACAATTCTTTAAGAAAATCAAAGCCTAAGACTTGAATTTGACTTTCTTGTACCAACAAATATTTCCTGCTCAAAGCATCTGCTACCTTGTTAGATTGGCCACTAATATGCTTTAATACAAAATTAAAACCTTGAAGATACTCTACCCATTTTGCATGTTTCTGATTAAGCTTTTGCTCTTGCATTATAAACTGCAATGCATGATTGTCAAAATACAGTACAAACTCTTTGGCCATCAAGTAATGCCTCCATTTCTTCAATGCTTGAACAATTGCATAGAATTCCTTGTCATAAGAGGAATATTTTATTTTAGTGTCATTCAATTTCTCACTAAAATATGCCACAGGTATGTCATCTTGACTTAATACAGCACCTATAGCTTCTCCACTCGCATCACATTTTGCTTCAAATGGCTTGTTAAAATCAGGTAAAACTAAAATTGGTTTCTTTGTGACCTTTTTCTTTAGCAGTTGGAAATTTCTTTCAGCTTCAACAGTCCACTTGAAAGGTTGTATGTCCTTCTTGATAGTATCGATAATAGGAGCATTTATCTTGCTAAAGTTCCTTATAAACTTCCTATAAAAACTAGCAAGACCATGAAAACTCCTCACCTTAAACACATTCCTTAGTGTAGACCATTATGTGATTGCTTTAACCTTCTCTGGATTCATTATTAACCGCTCATCAGAGACAACAAATTCTAAGTATTCTACCTCTTTCTTCATGAAAGTACACTTCTTCATATTTATCAACAATTTCTCCTGATGTAAATTCTGTAAGACATATTTCAAATGCCTTATGTGTTCTTCTTTGGACTGACTGTAAATTAATATATCATCTAGATATACTATTACAAACTTTCCTAAAAATTATTTCAGTACTTCATTCATCAGTCTCATGAAAGTACTGGGAGCATTTGATAAGCCAAAAGGCATTACCAACCACTCATATAGTCCATCATTTGTTTTGAAGGCAGTCTTCCACTCATCCCCTTCCCTAATTCTTATTTGATGGTAGCCACTTTTCAAATCTAACTTAGTGAAATACTTGGCTCCACTTAAACAATCCATCAAATCTTCAATTCTGGGCAAAGGAAATCTGTACCTGATTGTTATCTTGTTTATAGCTCTCGAGTCAGTACACATTCTCCACTCACCATCCTTCTTTGGACTCGAGACTGTTGGTACTGCACAAGGAATTAAACTTCCTCTAATCAAACCCTTGTCTACCAATTCTTGCACCTGCTTTATGATCTCTTCATTTTCTGTAGGAGTTGTCCTGTAAGCTGCCTTGTTTGGTAAACTTGCTCCTGGAATCAAGTCTATATGATGACTAATGCTTCTAACTAGAGGTAAGTCATCAGGCAAAGTATCTACAATGATATCTCTATAATCATTCAGCATGTCTTGAATTTCTAAAGGCAAATCAGAAATCATTGTGTTTGTAAGAATTACCTTTGGTTTGCAAATTATTGCAAAGTTCACTGTATCTTCTTCAATTTGTTGTAGATACTCCTTTCCACCCAACAATAATGCCTTTGGACCAAGACTTGTTGAGGCTCCTTCATCTTACATTGGAACCAATGTATGATTAATTCCATCTTTGTGAAACCTGTATGTGTTCCTCTTGCCATCATGTATGGATCCTCTGTCATATTGCCAAGGTCTACCTAACAATATATGACACACATCCATAGGCATCACATCACACATAAATTTATCCGTGTATTGTCCCAACTGCATCTCCAACTCACATTGCTCACTAACTAGCAATTTGTGTCCCTTTTGAAGCCAAGACACTTTATAAGGTGTAGGATGTCTTATCCTTTTCAGCTTCAGTTTCTCCACCACCTCAGTCGATACCAGATTATATGTGCTACCACTATCTATGATCAGTTGGAAACCTTTCCCTTGAACTTTACATATTGTTCTAAACAAATTATTTCTCTGAGTTGGCTCAATAGCTTCCTTCTCTGGTTTCAATAACACTTTGTTCATCAATAGTAATTCTCCTAACTCTGGTACGTTTTCTGCTACTGGAATCTGATGTTCTTCTCCTTCAGCTGGAACAACAACAGTGTTTCTATGATTAGTACCACCATTTTCTAGACATTCATAGGATTTATGTCCTACCTTGTTACATTTGAAACATCGAATTTCTCTTCCTCTGCCTCGGCCTCCTTGTCCTCTAGCCTAGACTCCTCTACCTCTAGCATTACCATATGTAGGTGTTTGTTCCTTAGAGTTGTTATTAGCTCCATTTTTAGGTGCAGTAGATCCTCCTCTCCCACCTTGACATTCCTTCTCTTTGAAAGTCCCCCTACCTTTGGCAGATTGCTTCCTTAGAAGTTTTCCTTCAGCTTTCAGTGCCATCTAATAATCTTCTTCAACTGTCTTTGGAGACATCATACTCAATTGATCCTGAATCTCCATCTTGAGACCATTTATATATCTATCCACCTTCTCTTGGGTGTCTTAAATCTGTCCATCCCTAATGTTGACTTTATAGAACTCCTATGTGTACTCTCTAACTGTCAGTAATCTCTGTCTGAGATTCTACAATTTTCTGTACAATGAAAGTTGATAGTCACTTGGTAGAAATTTCGCTCTCAATTTCACTACCAATCTAGTCCAATTTCTAATTGGTTGTTTACCCAACCTTCTCCTCTCTATCTGCACTCCATCCCACCAAAGTGTTGCATGTCCCTTCAACTTTGTGACAGCAAATTTGACCTTTCTCTCTTCTGCCATTTCTTCATAGTCAAAGAACTTTTCCATCTCATTAATCCAGTCAATTAATTCCTCTGGATTAAGATTCCCTTTATAAACAGGAACTTCAGGCCTAGGTTTTGAAGAATATCCAATCACATTTTTCAATAACCTCATCTTAGGAATCAAAATAACAGTTTCTTCCTCATCTGGGGATTTAATCTTAGGTTCACTAACATCACCCTCTGGATTGTTCCCTTGAGTTCTTAGCTCTATGGCTTCGAACCTTGTTGTTACTCTCTCCATGACTTCTAATACTTGAGCATTGGCTATGGGCCTTCCTCTATGACCACCACGACCTCCACGCATTCTAAAATCCATGTTATATCCTTTTTCCCTGATTCTGAGATTCTGATTAGTGACAATTTCCCCCTTTGATACCACAATTGATGTAGAGATAGGCGCAGACTTAGATTTCAGGGTTTCGATCTATTCATCTCTATGATTTCCAATACTTGGCATACGATTTCACAGTCCACAGATCTGTGATTTCATCTTCACAATCACTTGTGCGGCTATCACTGTAAATCGTGATACTACCCTGTCTCTATTGTGTCCAATGCTTCCAGCTTCACTAAACCTCGGATAGCGTAATAACAAGTTCTGAACCTGACTATTATATACTCATCGATGTTGATCACTCTGTTTGATCAACTCGATTGAATCAACGAAGGAGTAGTAGATTCACTTAATTAAATCAAAGAATTAGTGAGGTTCGTGTAATACAATCTAAGTTGATTTACACAGAATTAACTCTCAGAAGATAACCGGAAAGCTAATCACAACATTCACACAGTCATGAAGTTCTTTAGAGCCATGAATAGATTGGAATTCTTTGCATTCAATCTCTGCACTAGAATTACAAAAGGATTCTCTCGTTCCTCTCTAAAATTAACTTTCTAATCTTCCCTCCATCTACTCTCTCAATTCCTCTCTACGGATTTAAACAAAATACTTATACACACATATCCAAAAGATCAGATCCACAATAGAAGGCTTGGATCTCTATTACAAGATATTCTCCCTAAATAATTCAACTAAAACTAACTTAGGCTATTAAAATCAAATAAGGATTCAAATATCCTTTTATTGGATTCTGTCTTATCTCAGAAATTTGAAAATGCCAGCAAATAGACCCAACTCTATTTCTTGTAAATATTTTTGTATTTTCTTCTAGGAACTCTTGCTTGTCTTCATGCCCCTGCATCATGAATCTTCCAGATATGTTATTTTAGGAGACTTCTTATTCAGGAGATCTGCTGATGTTATATTACTTCATTGTGTAAATAATGAGGAAGCACGGAAACTGTTACAAGAAACCCATGGATCTTTAGATTGTGTTATTCATGTGGGTGGCCACTTTTCTGCTAAAACTATTTCTTTTAAAATCATCGGTAAAGATTATTAATGACCTTCAATTTTTCGAGATTCTTATAATTTATCAAGATCTTGTGACAAGTGTCAAAACTTCGTTGGTAAAGAATGTATGTATGCCATGCCTTTGCAACATGTCCTCCCTGATTTTCCTTTTTCAAAATGGGGTATGGACTTTATCGGTCCTATTAATCCTCCATCTTTAGTAGGGCAAGTTTTTATCTTGACAACCACAAACTATTTTAAGAAATGGACTCAAGTTGTCCCACTTAAACATTCGCAGGATGAGCAGGTTATTTCTTTCCTTGAGACTAATATTTTCTCCAAATTTGGCATTCCTTTAGAAATTATTACAGATAACGGCCCCGCTTTTATTTCTGCTAAGATGACTCAGTTTCTAGCTAAGCCGGGAGATAAACATTTCACCTCATCAACTTATTACCCTCAAGGAAATGGGCAAGCCGAGTCTACTGACAAAAATCTGGTTAGAATTATCAAGAGGCTCATTGAATATAAGGCTCGTCAATGGAACACCCTCCTCACTTACGACCTTTGGGAAAATCACACTACTACCAAGGTAAGCACAGGTTGCACTCCCTTTCATCTTGTTTATGGTCAAGAAGTTATTTTTCCTACCGAGTTGGAACTTTATTCTCTACGGTTGATGCTACAGATTGAAGAACTAAATTCTTCTAATATCCCTCAAAGGATAAATGAATTGTTGGCTTTAGAGGAACAAAGGATGTTTGCCTTGGAGAACATAAAGAGAAGAGAACAAATCGTAAAGAAATATTTCAATAAAAGCGTGAAAGTTGTCAGATTTAAGGTAAATGAGAAAGTCTTTCTTTGGGACTCATCTCATGCTGATAGAGGAAGGCATTCTAAGTTTAAAAAATCATGGTTGGGTCCTTTTAAAATCATTTTTGTCCTGGGCGAAAATTCTTATATTCTAAAGGACTTGGAAGAGCGATTATTTTCTTATATCACTAACGGTTCCCACTTGAAACACTATGTGGAACCAGTTTGAGAGTCAAAACGTTGTATGGAAACTACTTATGTATTATAGTTTATGTTTTAATGCTTTGATTTTGTTTTGTTGTTTTTATTTTTCTGTTGTTTTATTTATGTTGTTTTTCTTTTATTAATTTCTTTTCTTTTCATAAATAAACTCTGGATCAGTTTTGCTACAACGATGGTATTATGTAAGTATTGTTAATCAATAACAATCAGTTGTTATGATGTTCCCCTTGTAGACATTACTGAAATTGCTCTCTGCTTCCAGTATTGTTGTTAGATAGATAATTGGATTTCCATCCCTGCTTTTTGCCTTCCCTTTCTTCCCTCCACCCTGAGATTCAAAAAGAGTGCACCAAAAAAAATTCTCCTTTAAGCAATAATTGCTTTCATTGTGACCAATCGAATGTTATGCATACATGAATAAACCCCTCATACATAACACTTTCCATGAGTCTTTCCCAAAGTCCCAGATCATTTTTCCCTTAAACCGTCTCACTTCCCCTTTGTGTAATCATTCTGGGATATAATTCTTTGATATATTGTTCACCTGGTCTACGAAACCAAACATTCTAAGTTCTTAATCTATTGGAAACAGATTTCCCTATGGATTCGCCAGTTTGTTGACGCTAAAAAACGCAACGATGAATACTATGCTCGCAAATGATTGCCAAGCTATATTATTTATTTACATTAATAATAAAATAGTAGGTGGGACCCCCTTGTTGGACTTGTGGCGCAATGGTGGATATGTTGTGCTTATATTTTGTTTGATTATCTGATGGTACCAGCACAGTCTTCTATAGTTCATTGTTTCAAATCATGGTTTAAAATGTTGTGGTAACAAGTGATGGTTGGTTGATTAATACATGGCACCAGATGGATTTGATGACCTCTCATAGAATATGTTAAGGATGCCCTATGTATGAAAGAATTATTGGCAGTTTTGATTTTAATATTGCATTAAACATGGCACTAATTGGTTTAAATGGTCTTGATAAAAGATAATAATGGACCTCTTTTGAATAATAGAACTATACTCAAGCTCTAATGTTATGTATTATTGTGACAAAGGATGGGCACACTTGACCCTTGCTACTATAGTTATGTGCCTTGTTGAGTTTCATAAGTGGTTGCACATGGGGTAATGTTTCTAGCACATTGTTATTTTAAAGAGTTTAACATTACAAAGGGGTGGCGCACTATGCAAAAGTGATATGGAAATGGATATGTGTTTGATTAATTGTTTAGTTCTATGGTGAACTAGCTTGGCTCTTAATTTGAATTGAATGAGGTTGGAAGGGAGAAGCGACATGCATTTACTGCACATCACTCAAACTCCCCCTTGAGCCCATTACCCTAGTCATTTTTGCATTTTGGTTTTGGCTCTGGTGGTTGTTGTTGTTCTGCGTTGTTCAGCCTAGATTTTCCATTAATTTTGATGTTGATCCCCAAGAATTGAACCAGTTGTTCCAAGTTGGGTTCTTTAACTAGACTGGTCATGGAATAGTACACCCTAAACTAGAGAGACCCCCCTTCTAGCCTCAGAACATCCCTGGCATTCTCGTTCCTCCTCATGTGTCCCTTCAACTAGAAGTCCCTGCAAATGATGGATGACAAGAGATTGTCAACCCAACTGTCTCTCACCATCGTGGCTGGCCCAATATGTCATTGCCTCTCCCACCACCTGTCAATCCTAATGTCCATATCATCCATGTTGATTCACCTATTCAATTCTCACATGCTAGTAAAAGACTAAAAATTGATGTTCCTCATGTGCAAGATAAAGGCAAAGCAGATGCCTCCCCTTCTTCTCCATCAGATGATTCCTCAAAATATGTGTTTTCCTGCATGCATTTGAAAGATGATTGTTCCCATGTTATCAGTGAGATACAGCCCCAAGGTTCCAACCAACCACGGGCTACTTCCGGGAAATCAAGGGGGGACAACAGTGAAGAAAGCAAAATTGCCTCCCAGAGTGGCAAGTATGGCTTTTAGATTGTGTTTTTTTTATGAATTGAGTTGATGAAGATAGTGTTAATGGTTTCAAAATTTTGGGACAGCAAGCTCTGTTTTGGTATTTTGTGGATAGTATGGATAATATGGATGATGTGGATATATATATATATATATATATATATATATATATATATATATATATATATATTGGATATGTTATAAATTATTTCTGATATTTAAATATCTAATTTGAAAGATATTTAAGGGAGCTACAAGGGTGGCATGTGATTCAAATGATTATCCTTTTTTTGTTATATTTTATGATTTGAAAAGAAGATATTTATGGGAGTCACAAGGGGTCCCACCTACCTAGTTATTATTAATTAAAGACCCTTAACTATATTATTATTATTTACTTCTCCTAAACTAATTAGTTAAGTCAAACTAACTTAACTAAAGAAAGTAGTTGAACTACTTCAACTTATTTGGAAAGAATAAAAGTTGAATGAGGTGAAGAAACAGAAGAGAATAGAAGGAGAAAGCAAGACTAAGGTTTGGTCTTTTAATTTCATAAGATAGTTTCAATTTTCATTCATTCGTGAGTTATTCAAAGCCTAATTCTCTTTGTGACAACAAGGTCTTATTGTAGACAACAAGGTTCAAGACTAAACCAAACTTTTCAGATGCTTTTTTTAGAGGTGTTGATCCATCCTTGATAGTCTGTGTATTCTTGTATGTTTGTGAATTAAGTTTCATGGCTAATAAAGAATATCGTGTAGAGTCAAATTGGCAGCAGTCTGTGGAAAGTTGATCCAGATTATAAATTTCAATTTGACTTAATTGTTAGAGTCTTTTTGTATGGTGTTCATCGAGGATGTCTAAATCATACTTTGGTCCATGCCCTCACAAGGGTTTCGTAAAGAGAAAAACACTTTTGATATCTCAGAATGAAATAAATCAGATTGCTATTATGTCTTATATATGTGTAATTATGACTTGGTTACTTTTCGCTTTTTCATCTCCATGTTTACTTTTTGTAATCTGTATATATTTTAGAAATTTATATAAATTGTGTTTATACTGCAACATTCTTTTTACTAATAAATCAACCTTGATCCTAGTAATTAATACTTACGGATTGAGAGAATATTTTTGAGGCTATAAAACCAAGGGTGATATACTCGACTATCTTTTCCTAGCTATGCAAGATTTGAAAATGATTGAGTAAGGTAATTCATACCTTTTCCTCAACACAACTGACCAACAAGATTAGTAGCTTGATGGAGCCTCATATCTCTTTCAAGCTATGTGTTTCCTCTTAACTACTTAAAGTTAGCGACCAACTGTCCATGATCTATAAAGAGGTAATATAGTGACTAAATCATAGGTTTTCTACCAGGTGGGTTTCGTGGGATTGTGAATGCACCTGATATAGATAGTTGTTTCCCCCTTGAATTTCATCACCTTGGGAATTTCACTATAATTATGTTTATCATACCTTCACTTGCCTTACTCGATGGATTCCATACTTACCATGTGAGACATTTGGAATTCCATGTTACATGATACTGATTGCTTAAAATTTCTTAGTAGGTCCTACGAGTGTGATTTTTGTTTCATCAAGAAAACTTGTCACCAAAACCACATTTGTTCACCATTGGAAACACACTTAAAAACCATTTTTACACCACCTTCACATGTGTTCCCTTTGAAAACATCACTTTGGTAACCCGTTGTTTTATATCACGTGCTACTTTTATTAGTCATTGCTTGATTGTTCCTAGACCCAGATATTTGAACTCCATCTATTTCACCACTTAGGTGTATCCTCATTAAACATGCCACAAAATATTTGATTGCTATGGCTAGAGTAAGGGGAACTGATATTCTTCAAATCATGCCATTCAAGTCTAGTTTGAAACCTTTAGGACTTGGTATGTCTCATTAATGACCCCATCGTACATGATGTTGTAATGAATATAAAATACACAAACAAACATTAATAATACTAATACTAATACTACCACTACTACTACTACTAATAATAATAATAATAATAAGATAATATAAAGGACACAACCTACTTAAGGGACATAACCTTTTACCTTTGTGACTAATTAATGCATATAACTATACAGACACAAGGCTTGGTGTAAATCATCTCACTTTTTCATTTATCAATTGTATAAGTATTATCCTTTATAGATTTCAACTATCTTTCATTCTTATGTTGGATATTTTTTATTATATGAACTATCATTCATTACATTGGTATCAAAGCCCCTTCTTAGGCACTTACACTGGTCCAAAGGTGTGGCCACAAATAGTTACTAGAGTTTCTTTATTTCTAATTCTTTGACCACGTATTAGCTTTTCACCATTTAAAATTTAGAAACTTTGTTGAGGATCATTTTGCTACCAATATTCATAAGCATAGAAAAGAAGAAGAAACATAAATGAAATCATGGACAGAATCAATAATATTTGTGAAATTGTTTCTACTATTGTATAACTTGTGTAATCAATGTGAAGCCTCCACTACATACACCTTGTCATTGTGGGATGTTAAAATTTCTCAAAATTCAACACTTAGAAATTTCACCTCTTAACTATAGGATTATGGGATCGTATCCCTATGAATTTTTAGCCTTAGGGATGTTATGAGATATAATAAAATCAACAATGAAAGTAGACAAAATTCCATTCCTTAACAGCCCCTACCTTCTAGGCAGTCCAAGAGAAAAGATACCAATTCGTTCCAATTCGTTCCATCCCTCTAGGGAAATATTATGATGCATATAACATATCAAAAAACATTTATGATGTTCTAAATATGACAACAAATCTACCTTCATATTCTTTGTTATAATGTTAAATCACTTAACATAATCACCCTTAACTTGTCAAAAAGACATATAGTGATGGAAATTACAAACCATGCAGAATATATATGGCTAGAAATCAAATCTACAATTTACACAAGTATTGGACAACTGAAAATTTCATTAATATGTATAAAGATTAAGTTCATGTACATACCATAACCTTATCACAATTTTAATACAATCCTCTAGCTCTCCAAAACTTTAACTAGGGAAAACCAAGAAAACCCTAGCTCACAACAAGGAGATCCAACATGAATGCATCACATAAGCATGTCCTACAAGGCAATATGTCTCCTCTTCTGTTTCTCTTCACGAAGTAAAACCTAGGGTTTCATCTCAAAACCCTAATTTCCAATTCTCCAAGGGATGAAACCCTAACCCTAGTCTTCAAGATGCTCCAAGAAGCTTAAGAAACCCTAGTGACTCCAAGAGAGAGAAAGAGTAAGTAGATTAAAAAATCCAAGAGAGAGAAAGATCAAATACATTAAAAAATCCAAGAGATAGATTAAGTGGTGTGCTCATGTTGCTCACATCTCTAACATAAGAGTGATAAGAATGAGTGTGCATGAAATACCATCATCTCCAACATGTTCTTCGCAAGAGTAAATCCTAGTATCTCACAAGAGCAAGCTACCAACAAGTATGTTTTATTTTCCTTTCATAGTTTCTCCTAGGGTTTCCTCGTGAACCCTAGTGACTCACTCCAACAAGACAAGTACAAAGAAACGAGTACAATGATGATGATAAAATAAAAGGACTCTCTCATTCCTCTACATATACATGAGGTAAGGGAGGCAAACAATACAATATGGGCCAATGATCTTATAAGAAACCTACAATAAACACATGTAGGCATATGCAAGTGGAGTGCTCCACTCCAAGGGTACACATTAAGCTCCAAGGTGGTGTTGTACATGATAAGGGCTCCAAGATGATGTAGCTACATAAGGTGTGTCCACACTTCTCTGCCATAAACCCATAAAAACTCCATCACTTCTCTTATTTTATGTGCTCCACTAGGTCCACTCCTCTTGCATGAACACTATTGCAACCCAACGCCCTTGAGCCAACTCCAAACCTCAATACAAGAACCCAAGATACGCCATGATATCTAGGACCTGGTTCCCTCCTCTAAGATGCACAATGTTCGTCCTCCTAAGTAGAGTTTTCTCTAAGTAAACAAACCTCTCCATGTGGCCATCATGAAGGATGTACGCCAAGTTGTCAAGAGTACTCCAACGCCCTAGGGAGGAATGCTAACAAACAATCAATTGAATTCAAGTAACTATTGAGAAAGTTATCTCTAATGTGTAAATATATCATGGGCCATCTCCCATGTGTTGATCCATCTTGGACCATCCAAGGGCTGAACATACACCATGTACCCCAAATCTCATGAAGAACCCCAAACATGGTGTAAACATTTTCAGGGTAACCTTGAAAGATAACAAATGAATTCCAAGAGCATTTATCAAGAGAAATGGGTAGAAAATATTGTCATGAACCATGGCACAGTCAAATAGACCAATAAAATAAGGGATAACAAATGAAAATAATTCAAGATCCACAAAGTAAATTTCAAATTCGTTGCATTCATCATAGAAAATGAAGTAGATTCCATCACGTTGTATCGACAAACAACAAATGCCTCAAACTAATAAATTTTTATTTGGAAACACTATGATTGAGCCACCTGATTCTTGCTCTATACTTTTTGAGGTGTAAAGGACCTCATTATTCTTATGAAAATTACCAATCATCAGCATGATAATATTTGTTGGCACAGGGGCAGACCCTGGATTCAACGCTACAACAACGCACCAACAAAACCTTAACTATCGGCCCTTTCGACAACACCTGCGAAGCAGATGAAGTCTCACCCGAGGTAGAGGAAGGGGTGGTTGCAGGACTCAGATGTCTGCAACCTTAGCTAGGACACAGATCTGTGATTCTAGTATTTAACAGAGCACTCATCAGTAAACCTTCATCAATATTTAACCAATATCTACTCTGCAGATAAAACAGAGCATCGCAACATTCACCCGGTTCTAATGCATCTAAGCACTTAGCATAAAGAATTAGATCAGATCTAGCATATTCAAGCACTAAGCAAGTTCACAGAGGTCAGATCTAGCATCCAGATTCATCATAAGCACAAAGTATAAATAGGTCTATCTATCTATCTATGTTAATCACTTAGCAGATAACACAAAAGTACACCAACACATCGCACAAAGAAGAGCAACATAGCATATGCGTGGTTCACCCCCACCCTGGGGCTACGCCCACCAACTCTTATTCTTTATTAGCTTATTCAATCAGATACATGCACAGAGCCACGAAATCCTTACTCCGCATAGGACAGGAGATCTACGCACCTCGCTAGATCCTCCTTCCTTGTGTTATAGCACAAATCCCTTTACAGACTATTACAACCACTTTCACTTAGCTCTGCAAGTCTCTCACAGTATGCACAAAGCATTTACAAGCCACACTTGCACTTATCACAACATCACATAGATGCCTCTTCTCTCTTTCCTTACATCGCCTAGACATCTATTTATATATTACAAAATAGGCCTAAGCATGGGTAAACCCATGGGACAACATTCCCATACCCGTTACATATTCCCAAATCCCAAAAAGGGGCCAAGATCCCGCAATCTCTGCTTCGTCTTACGCTTCGCCTTCGACAGGCTGTCGAAGTCCAAAATGGTCAAACTTGACCAAGGATCTCTCAAAACTTGGTCGAGGGACAACATTATTCAAGGAGCTTGTGTGACATTGGTTTAAATTAATGGGATAGGTCTCATTTACTGTGAGTTAGTTTGGTTGTCTATAGATAGTTGCCAAGGAGAAAATCACGATGGCAAATGAAAAGATGCAATGAGTACATTCACCCTTAAAAAAAAATTCCCCTTAGGTAATAAAATAAAGCTAAACCTTACATAAACATAATTTAGAAGGGAATATTCTTGGAATATTTTGCTCCCCTTAATATATATATAAAAAATTGACTTCCCTTTCAATTTATAAAGGATATGTCAAGCAAGATATTGCATTATAAAAGTGAAATGATTACTTAGGAAAAGGGTTACAACCAAATTTTCTACCTAAGTTTGAAATCAACTATAAGAAGTGATTTTTTTAGTGTGTCCCTTACACTGTGTGCTCACTAAATATCAATGTTTCAAGTCAAAAGGTACTATTAAAATAATATACTAAGCATGTCATTAATGAAAGACATCAAGGCATCAATTGTTTTGCACATATCTACTTTCAAACACAATGCATAAGTTTATCAAACGAGTGACAAGGATGCAAAGGAGAAAACATGCACCTCGATAATGAACTTTAACATTTAAAAAGCAAGGTAGAAAAATATCAACAAAATGATCAGGTATCATAAATTCAAGATCTCAAGAAGAAACTTGACAAGAACTTACTAGAAAAAGATGACGAAAATTCTTGCTTAAAGAATCATAGTCACAATCTACTTGCACAAATCAAGAAGTCAAAGGATAAGAAGTAGTGCAATTATAAATTAGAATAGGAGAATCACAATCTTCAGAAGAGATTCAACAAGAATTAATCATAAAAAGATGAAAAAAAAAATTCCCGAGGAACCTTATTCATAGGTTGCTTGAACAAATCAAAAGGTTAAAAGATGAGAAGTCAAAGACTTGAGACCTCAAAATAAATATGGCAAGTTAGAAAATAATGAAATTTCTTGCCCAAGGAATCAAAATGAAAGTTTGCATGTGTAAATAAAAAATTTTAAGGACAAAAAGATAACACAACAAAAAAAAGTTAGATCAAGTTATCGACAAAGTAATCAACAAATAAAAAATGACCGATCTGATTGAATTAGGGATATCTTCAATTGTTGGCGTACAAATGGAAAATACATGAACCTTAACAAATCCAAGTGTTTATGTTGATAAAGTATTAATGATCAATAGAGCAACACAAGTATATGAAGAAGACATGATACCAAAGGTGAATTAAGAAAACTCTAAAATTATGTCGAGGAAAGATCATGTTATAAGGACACCTTATCGACATCCTAATAACAAGAGATAACGTTGTAACCAAACCATGTATGAATGTTGATGTGAACAAAGACAATATTAGACCTATATTCTGAAGAAGATCAATTTCAATGCAATTTCGTCTCAAAATAATAATCATTCTTGGAATCACAATACAAAAAGTTATATTCAAGAACCCTATAAACACACATTTACACAAAAGATCGAATTTGGGTGGACTGACCCTTCAACAATATGACAACTATGTTTAGTTCTTTGACTATCATATTGCCTCATTTTTTTGGTTATGACACCATCAAGAGAACAGTGTCATGTAAAATCATTACAATCAAGAACATAGACAAAACTTTTGTAAGCTCTTAGGATAAAACATTCTCGAAGGAGGAGGCAACATAATGGATATAAAATACATAAATAAACATCAATAATGATAAAATGATAATAATATTAATTAGATAATTTAAAGGACACAACCTAATTAATGGACATAACTGTCCACGTTTGTGACTAGTCAATGCATATAAGTATATTGTCACAAGGATCCTTGTAATTCATCTCCCTTATTCATTTATCAATTATACAATTATCATCTTTTATGGATTTCAACTATCTTTCATGCGTATGTTGGATATTTTTGTGTATATTATGAATCATTATTTGTTACAAACATGACTTGGCTGACCATGACTACCAAGTTGCCCTCAAATATCCCTGACTTCAAGGTCATATCGGTGAGGATCCATCCACCCACATGATGATCTTTCACATCTAGTGTCCCTCCAACAACATTATGGAAGACTCCATTTGGCTTTAGTTGTTTCAACAAAACCTCACTGTGATCACTACCAAATGGCATATTGAACAACCCTTAGTTACTCATATCGCTTTTTTAATTACCAGTCTACCATGACACCGGTGTCTAGATCCTTACCACGTGTAGCTAAACCTTTGTCACCCACATCATGGACCATATCCAAAAGAGCACCAATTAAAAAACCTTTGTAGGATCAACCTTAAAGGCTCCCTCCTCCTAGATTGTTTTTTAAAATTACTCCTTTCGGCCATCACCAAATATGTGGCCACCATAATTCTCCAAATTGAAGAAGAGGCAATATTAAAATACAACAATTTGACCTTATCTAACACAATTGTGGTTCTTATATACCATCATCCTTATGTTCCTTGACACCATTCACACAAACCACCTTCTATGTTGAGGGCATCACATGTAGATGGTGCTATAGGACTAGTCACATTTGCCCTAACACATTGATTGTTTGGTTACATTTCCATATAACCCAGGACTAGCCTTTACGAGAACCATTATGGTCTTCCTAGCCCCCATATGTCAATGAAACAATGATCTATAAATGAGGGACTTATAGCCCACTTGCTTCAACAACGCGGACCCTGTGTAGAATAAATTTCTTGTCTCTATCTCGGGCTTTGTTCTCCACCTTGTAAAGAGTTCCCATTCTAAAGAAAGGTCACTAGGCCTATGTTCCTCTATCTTAAACAAGGATTTTTGTCTTCTCCTTCCTGTGCTCGTTCATAGGGTCTGCTCTATGAATTGAATCCAAGGCCTCTGCTCTAGGGGATCATATTTTGCATAACCTCTAGAATCTCTCTATTGCAAGCAAGGTAATGTAAATATAGACGTGTTCTTACTTCTGATAACTCTAGTCATTAGAGAAAGATCTTTTGGCAATAAAAAAAAATCTTGTTAAGATATCCTTTTACCATTATCTGAAACAAAAGAAAATCGCTTGGTTACACACAACTCAATGTGAATAGACAATTCACCTACATATGTGAACTTGAGTCCTTGCACATGGTCAACAACACTGATTTGGGATTCCTCCAGAGCCCATATTATGTCCTCATATCTTCCTAACTAGGAACATAACCTGGATTATAAAAATTGTTTTATCTATGTGCGATGAGATTCAACACAATGAAGAAATGTTCCAACCCAAAAGCAATTGACAATACCACCAAAACACTGAGATGTGATTTTAGAAGTCGTGTTAAATGCCCAAGGATTACCACAACTGAGCAGAGAGGGTGGCGGCCAATATTTCCTACTCTCTAACCTTTGATCGAAGAAAAAAACTTGTAGTAACCAAAACCAAAACCCAAATACAGTATATTCGATAAATAGGTATTGTTATCGCACAAGTTGTAGGTCGGGAAAAGCCCGAACCAAACCACAATATTGAAACAACTAAGAGAACACCTACCCACTATCACCTTAGATAGGTATTCCCGTCACTTTAGTGATGATGAAAATCACCACAAGGGGGGAATCCTGTGTGACCCTAGGGGGAAATGAGACAGAAAGTGAGATGATGAAATGGAATCCCCTACAGGTCAAGTTACTATATGGAAGAAGGCTTGAGGATGAGTATTGGGAGTGGTTTAAGATTGCCAAGTCCTTAGGTACCTGCTCAAAGTGTATGTACATGCTCGAGACAAAAGAAAAAACAATTGTACGCAATATATTTTAGGTAGACAAGCAAGTTAATATTGTTGTCCCTATTTGCAACAGTTAAAAATATATATATATATCGACAATAAAATAAATTACTTACTACAGAAATAACCATCAAAAGCATCAAGCATTTATTGGGCAATGAAGCACTAAACATGTTGGCTAATTCCCAATACTTTAGCACAAGCTTTGATGGTGAATTAGGGCTACAAAAATATGTTTTCGGAATTTTTTCAGAGCATCCAAATGATTGTAGCAAAGGTTTTTTACAGCAGAAACTTTTACCCCAAGGAATTAGCCTAAAAATTACCCAACAATAGCCAACATCAAGTAGATTAACAATAACAACTTTCCAACTATTTCCAATGGTAAAAGAGTGATAAATTAAGCTTGAAAAAGAGAGTTTGCAGTAGCCCTAATGGATGCAACATAAGTTGATAACAACAACAAGATATCCTTGACCAATCAAAACTCCCTAGAGGCTAAAGCAAGTGATTAAGGCAAATAATCGATTCCACTTTGAACAAATTCAATATCTCATAAAATCGTGTATTTCAATGTAAGCAATTTATTTCTCCAATGCAATAAAAGATTAGTCCCTTGCCAAATGGGTTGTGGAGTCTTCTTGTATTAGGTTAGGAATACTAATTCTCAAGGGGTGTAAACCCTTTTACTCCCTTGATATAGAAACCCTAACAAGGTAAAGTCTAGGAGGGTGTAAACCCTTTTACTCCTCCTAGCAACCTTTTCAATATCTGTTTCAACAAACAATAATGATAAAAATGGGTGGAGGTTGTAAATCCTTATGATCCTCCAAGGATCTAGAAAATAAAAAGCATGGAAGAAGAAAGAAACCTAACAAAGTGCATATTTTCCTTACCAATTCCAAGAAATGCCAAGACAAAACCATAGTTACCAAGAATTTTCATCACCAAAGCAAAGAGAAAGATCATCCAAGAGTAGCGCACCACTTCCTTCAACAAGACAAGAGATAAACCATATCACAATAGAGAGAGAGAGAGAGAATGAATTTTCCCAAGTAGGGAGAAAATTTCAGCCAAGTATCCTTCTCCACATGGGAGAGTTATAATAAAAATGAGATACAAATTATCTCTATTTGTACAAAATGTCTTAAACATAGTTTGTCTACTTAATTTAGGGTTAACCACAAGATAAGGGGTCAACAACCCTAATCCTTTCCCTTTACAAACTAATATTATTTAATTCATACTTTTTCACATGAAAGAAACCATAAAACGTGACGCCACCCTCCTTTTAGGCAACTTTTGGCACTTTTTGGAAAGTCGTTGAGATTGAAGAAGGGACGTTGGGATTCAAAAATCCATCTTAAAAGGTTCTAGGACCTCTCTTCACTAAATCAAGGTGTCACTTCTCATCAAGGTGCCAAGTGTCACATCACCACCACATCCTAGCCCATGTGTGACATCAAGCTACAAGAAGGTGGCATTTTTCCTCTTCTAAGCAAATTGTTTGGCATGTAGGGGTTGGGCAAGATCCTCCAAGGTGTCCTCTAGGCCTCCAAAGGCATGTCTCTATAATACATCATGTGGGCCCTTGGCATCCAACCTATGGGTTTCAAGCCTGATGGAAACCTAAGTTAGGCTTATTCCTCCAAATCTATCCACCAGCTGGGTCTTGCAAAGACAAATGGATACACCCTCCAAGGATATCAAGTCAAAGCATCATGATGAGTAAATCAAATCAATAAAATATCCATCTAAGAATGTACATCCAAACTAATTCATCAAAATAAACCAATGCTCAAAGAACCTATTCAATTTTCCAAGTTTAGGTATGTGAGGGTTGACAAAACAACCTATTGGGTGAATCATTCCTCAATTTTAGGGGTGTTTCCCAAGGGGGCCTCCTTCTAAGTCATGTGGATGAGGGGAAGACTTTTGGACATGGGGTTCATGACATACAAGGGGTTGTAGTGTCTCACTTATGAGTGCCTTTGTAGAGGATGTGTTGCACCTTCATTTTCAATGCATCCTTTTTCCAAACCCATTTAATGCCATTAATTAATTAAAGGTCCAAAACCTTGGGTACTCCCTATTGGTTTCAAAGTTGTTGGTATTCTTCATGTACCCTAGAACCCAAATGGGAAAACCAAATTTGAATCGTGCTTGGACTATTCATATCGGAAATCTTTGGTACAATGCTCTCCTCCTCTTAGTGCTTCCTCTCTTGGCCCAAGACCCATTGAGAATGATATTACATGAGAAAATAGAGAGAGTTGGGGGGTGTTGATGGGCAGAAATTTCCCTTCAACAATAAGGGGTACTCCCCGGTAGACAATCCCGATTAGACTATGCATCGTTTGGCTTAGGAGACCCATCCAGATTATGGAATGGTTGTTATTACTGGTATGAGTGGTGATAGGATGGTTTGTGAATGCAGATGTAGATGAATACTAACTAATTGCATAAATGAAATCTATCCTATCCTATCCTATCCTAGCTAGGAGCAAACTATCATAACCAAATGAGTAGCTAAAATGAAACTAAACTCTGCAAATAACTTCACTGAGAAAGTTTTTATGAAGAATCAAAGTTAGACAACACATGCATACGAATACATAACCAAAATAGTCTAAATCATATTATCGCATACATTAGCAACCCATATTCTCAAGACAAAACATAAGAAAGAATAGCCAAGCTGTGAGAAAAATAGCAATTGCTAAAGAAAAGTCTATAGGCAACAATATATTTTTACATCACATGTAAATAGTAAATAATTTGTTGAAAATAGTTCACAACCAACGACCATTTACAAGTAGTTATCCTCTCTATCAAAATTGGCCTTGAGGGCTTCTCAATATTAGTTAACATGGTATTTTCTCCAAAATAGTTTCGCGAGTATCTAATGCTTGAAGAGCCCTTTCAAAATGGACCTCTTCCTTTTCTTATAGAAATCCTAGAAAACTGTTGAAAAAGTCTTCTTGAATTCCTCAAGAAGCAATTACAAAACCTTTCAACTTCCCTCACTACCTATTTGGCATGTGTAAGAATGAGGATGAAGCTGAAAGTAGTTGGAACAAGATAAAATAGAGTGCAGATATTAGTAAATTTGAATTTGTTATTTTGTCTTATTCATGTTCCATTGTCCCTGATGTAGGTTGTCCAAACCTCGTATTGGTCGTAGAGTGATATGATCCTACAGTATGAAAGTTCCTCAAGAGCTACTTCATCTGAGGTTGTATTATAATTGAGAGACTTCATGTCCTTCACCAATGTGGCCATGAATGCATGGATCATAGTGTGGACCTTGGTGAGTTGAACAAGGTGTTGTTCCATTAGCTTAATTGTCGCCTTTGCAGCTTCCTTAGTTACCTCCCATCTATGATTTGTGCTTTGTTGAATCTTTTCACGGAGCTATTCCATAGTACTAGTTTTTCGAGCTCTTTGATAGGAGGAAGGCGATACTTTTGTTTCAAATCTTATGTTGCTTTATGAATCTATGTACAAATTGCAAGCGAGATAGTTGTTTCCTTTTATGATCTTTTCACAACTTGCTAACACCAATTAAGTGATGCCTAATCAATCTTTCTTTCTATCTCTGAGTGGTGAGGAAGTTCGGCTGGAGCGTTAACATTCTCGACAATCCACCTATACATGTTATCTAAGCCCTCTTTGATGGTGACCAACTAGGTGTTCTTGGCTTGTACACGGTTGTGTTGTTCCATTAAGCTAGCTGCCAACTATTGGAAGAAATGCAGGTGGGAGTACATATCTATGATGGCTTCATCCAACTTTGTTCTGACTTTTTCTGCAGATTCTTTGAATTCTTGCAAACTGCCTTCATCTTTCTTCGCATGTTGGAGTTGTTCTTCCAACTCTCTAATCCTAGCTTCCTTTTCCTTGTTTTGGTAGAACAAGTTCTTGAGGTTTTGTTCTGTCATTATGGTGAAGGCACTGCCAACGGATGCTATGGAAAGCGGGTCCTTGCTAACATTTTTTGTCACTGGGGTCTCTTTGAGGACCGATATTGGATCACCTCTTGTGACCAGTACTTTCCTCATATTCTGTTGTACAATCCTTCCGGTGGCTCTATCATATTTGAAATTCTTCAAATTTTTCACTTTGCTTGGTTTTTGTGGGGTGCGAAGTCCCAATTCCATCCCACCAAATTGAGGTTGTCTGGCAAGGACTTTCGTTGATGATTTTGGAAGGTCGATGTCCATCGGTGAGGCATCATTTTTCATAGCCTCTTCATCTCTTTTCTACTGCTCCTCCTTGGTTGCCTTAGTTGCAGATTCATCCACTGCTCTTTGTTCTGCCATTGTTGCCTCTGTAGTTTCCTTCTCAGCTGCAACTTTATTTGATTCTCATTTGTCCTCCATTTTTTTTTAGGCCAATGCCTTTGCTTTTTCTTATGCTTCCGCTACTGCTACTGAGTCAATGTTTTTCTTTGCCTTGGCTTCCTCAATCTTCCTTTTCTTTTCAGCGGCATCCTCCTTCTTCTTTTATATTTTTCTTTCTTCCTCCTTTTCTTGTTTGTTGTTGGTTGTTCGTCTTTAGTTGATCTAGAATGTGTGGACGTAGTTGTAGCAGATGCTCTTGACGTTGCTTCTTCTTCTTCTTTATTTTGTGCTTCTTATTGGGATTTCTCCTCATCTGCTATCCTTCCTATGGGTTTGCCTTGTCACATGTTAATGACTTCATCATAAGTCTTAGATCCACAATGAACTTCCTCTTCCTCCCAAGTGGTCGAAGTATATTCCCAAGTGTGCTTGATTTGATTGCAACAATCCTTGACCACTTTCTTGGGATCAA
>ML794273.1:235320-252598 GCA_009831015.1 Picea engelmannii
ACCTAGTTATTATTAATTAAAGACCCTTAACTATATTATTATTATTTACTTCTCCTAAACTAATTAGTTAAGTCAAACTAACTTAACTAAAGAAAGTAGTTGAACTACTTCAACTTATTTGGAAAGAATAAAAGTTGAATGAGGTGAAGAAACAGAAGAGAATAGAAGGAGAAAGCAAGACTAAGGTTTGGTCTTTTAATTTCATAAGATAGTTTCAATTTTCATTCATTCGTGAGTTATTCAAAGCCTAATTCTCTTTGTGACAACAAGGTCTTATTGTAGACAACAAGGTTCAAGACTAAACCAAACTTTTCAGATGCTTTTTTTAGAGGTGTTGATCCATCCTTGATAGTCTGTGTATTCTTGTATGTTTGTGAATTAAGTTTCATGGCTAATAAAGAATATCGTGTAGAGTCAAATTGGCAGCAGTCTGTGGAAAGTTGATCCAGATTATAAATTTCAATTTGACTTAATTGTTAGAGTCTTTTTGTATGGTGTTCATCGAGGATGTCTAAATCATACTTTGGTCCATGCCCTCACAAGGGTTTCGTAAAGAGAAAAACACTTTTGATATCTCAGAATGAAATAAATCAGATTGCTATTATGTCTTATATATGTGTAATTATGACTTGGTTACTTTTCGCTTTTTCATCTCCATGTTTACTTTTTGTAATCTGTATATATTTTAGAAATTTATATAAATTGTGTTTATACTGCAACATTCTTTTTACTAATAAATCAACCTTGATCCTAGTAATTAATACTTACGGATTGAGAGAATATTTTTGAGGCTATAAAACCAAGGGTGATATACTCGACTATCTTTTCCTAGCTATGCAAGATTTGAAAATGATTGAGTAAGGTAATTCATACCTTTTCCTCAACACAACTGACCAACAAGATTAGTAGCTTGATGGAGCCTCATATCTCTTTCAAGCTATGTGTTTCCTCTTAACTACTTAAAGTTAGCGACCAACTGTCCATGATCTATAAAGAGGTAATATAGTGACTAAATCATAGGTTTTCTACCAGGTGGGTTTCGTGGGATTGTGAATGCACCTGATATAGATAGTTGTTTCCCCCTTGAATTTCATCACCTTGGGAATTTCACTATAATTATGTTTATCATACCTTCACTTGCCTTACTCGATGGATTCCATACTTACCATGTGAGACATTTGGAATTCCATGTTACATGATACTGATTGCTTAAAATTTCTTAGTAGGTCCTACGAGTGTGATTTTTGTTTCATCAAGAAAACTTGTCACCAAAACCACATTTGTTCACCATTGGAAACACACTTAAAAACCATTTTTACACCACCTTCACATGTGTTCCCTTTGAAAACATCACTTTGGTAACCCGTTGTTTTATATCACGTGCTACTTTTATTAGTCATTGCTTGATTGTTCCTAGACCCAGATATTTGAACTCCATCTATTTCACCACTTAGGTGTATCCTCATTAAACATGCCACAAAATATTTGATTGCTATGGCTAGAGTAAGGGGAACTGATATTCTTCAAATCATGCCATTCAAGTCTAGTTTGAAACCTTTAGGACTTGGTATGTCTCATTAATGACCCCATCGTACATGATGTTGTAATGAATATAAAATACACAAACAAACATTAATAATACTAATACTAATACTACCACTACTACTACTACTAATAATAATAATAATAATAAGATAATATAAAGGACACAACCTACTTAAGGGACATAACCTTTTACCTTTGTGACTAATTAATGCATATAACTATACAGACACAAGGCTTGGTGTAAATCATCTCACTTTTTCATTTATCAATTGTATAAGTATTATCCTTTATAGATTTCAACTATCTTTCATTCTTATGTTGGATATTTTTTATTATATGAACTATCATTCATTACATTGGTATCAAAGCCCCTTCTTAGGCACTTACACTGGTCCAAAGGTGTGGCCACAAATAGTTACTAGAGTTTCTTTATTTCTAATTCTTTGACCACGTATTAGCTTTTCACCATTTAAAATTTAGAAACTTTGTTGAGGATCATTTTGCTACCAATATTCATAAGCATAGAAAAGAAGAAGAAACATAAATGAAATCATGGACAGAATCAATAATATTTGTGAAATTGTTTCTACTATTGTATAACTTGTGTAATCAATGTGAAGCCTCCACTACATACACCTTGTCATTGTGGGATGTTAAAATTTCTCAAAATTCAACACTTAGAAATTTCACCTCTTAACTATAGGATTATGGGATCGTATCCCTATGAATTTTTAGCCTTAGGGATGTTATGAGATATAATAAAATCAACAATGAAAGTAGACAAAATTCCATTCCTTAACAGCCCCTACCTTCTAGGCAGTCCAAGAGAAAAGATACCAATTCGTTCCAATTCGTTCCATCCCTCTAGGGAAATATTATGATGCATATAACATATCAAAAAACATTTATGATGTTCTAAATATGACAACAAATCTACCTTCATATTCTTTGTTATAATGTTAAATCACTTAACATAATCACCCTTAACTTGTCAAAAAGACATATAGTGATGGAAATTACAAACCATGCAGAATATATATGGCTAGAAATCAAATCTACAATTTACACAAGTATTGGACAACTGAAAATTTCATTAATATGTATAAAGATTAAGTTCATGTACATACCATAACCTTATCACAATTTTAATACAATCCTCTAGCTCTCCAAAACTTTAACTAGGGAAAACCAAGAAAACCCTAGCTCACAACAAGGAGATCCAACATGAATGCATCACATAAGCATGTCCTACAAGGCAATATGTCTCCTCTTCTGTTTCTCTTCACGAAGTAAAACCTAGGGTTTCATCTCAAAACCCTAATTTCCAATTCTCCAAGGGATGAAACCCTAACCCTAGTCTTCAAGATGCTCCAAGAAGCTTAAGAAACCCTAGTGACTCCAAGAGAGAGAAAGAGTAAGTAGATTAAAAAATCCAAGAGAGAGAAAGATCAAATACATTAAAAAATCCAAGAGATAGATTAAGTGGTGTGCTCATGTTGCTCACATCTCTAACATAAGAGTGATAAGAATGAGTGTGCATGAAATACCATCATCTCCAACATGTTCTTCGCAAGAGTAAATCCTAGTATCTCACAAGAGCAAGCTACCAACAAGTATGTTTTATTTTCCTTTCATAGTTTCTCCTAGGGTTTCCTCGTGAACCCTAGTGACTCACTCCAACAAGACAAGTACAAAGAAACGAGTACAATGATGATGATAAAATAAAAGGACTCTCTCATTCCTCTACATATACATGAGGTAAGGGAGGCAAACAATACAATATGGGCCAATGATCTTATAAGAAACCTACAATAAACACATGTAGGCATATGCAAGTGGAGTGCTCCACTCCAAGGGTACACATTAAGCTCCAAGGTGGTGTTGTACATGATAAGGGCTCCAAGATGATGTAGCTACATAAGGTGTGTCCACACTTCTCTGCCATAAACCCATAAAAACTCCATCACTTCTCTTATTTTATGTGCTCCACTAGGTCCACTCCTCTTGCATGAACACTATTGCAACCCAACGCCCTTGAGCCAACTCCAAACCTCAATACAAGAACCCAAGATACGCCATGATATCTAGGACCTGGTTCCCTCCTCTAAGATGCACAATGTTCGTCCTCCTAAGTAGAGTTTTCTCTAAGTAAACAAACCTCTCCATGTGGCCATCATGAAGGATGTACGCCAAGTTGTCAAGAGTACTCCAACGCCCTAGGGAGGAATGCTAACAAACAATCAATTGAATTCAAGTAACTATTGAGAAAGTTATCTCTAATGTGTAAATATATCATGGGCCATCTCCCATGTGTTGATCCATCTTGGACCATCCAAGGGCTGAACATACACCATGTACCCCAAATCTCATGAAGAACCCCAAACATGGTGTAAACATTTTCAGGGTAACCTTGAAAGATAACAAATGAATTCCAAGAGCATTTATCAAGAGAAATGGGTAGAAAATATTGTCATGAACCATGGCACAGTCAAATAGACCAATAAAATAAGGGATAACAAATGAAAATAATTCAAGATCCACAAAGTAAATTTCAAATTCGTTGCATTCATCATAGAAAATGAAGTAGATTCCATCACGTTGTATCGACAAACAACAAATGCCTCAAACTAATAAATTTTTATTTGGAAACACTATGATTGAGCCACCTGATTCTTGCTCTATACTTTTTGAGGTGTAAAGGACCTCATTATTCTTATGAAAATTACCAATCATCAGCATGATAATATTTGTTGGCACAGGGGCAGACCCTGGATTCAACGCTACAACAACGCACCAACAAAACCTTAACTATCGGCCCTTTCGACAACACCTGCGAAGCAGATGAAGTCTCACCCGAGGTAGAGGAAGGGGTGGTTGCAGGACTCAGATGTCTGCAACCTTAGCTAGGACACAGATCTGTGATTCTAGTATTTAACAGAGCACTCATCAGTAAACCTTCATCAATATTTAACCAATATCTACTCTGCAGATAAAACAGAGCATCGCAACATTCACCCGGTTCTAATGCATCTAAGCACTTAGCATAAAGAATTAGATCAGATCTAGCATATTCAAGCACTAAGCAAGTTCACAGAGGTCAGATCTAGCATCCAGATTCATCATAAGCACAAAGTATAAATAGGTCTATCTATCTATCTATGTTAATCACTTAGCAGATAACACAAAAGTACACCAACACATCGCACAAAGAAGAGCAACATAGCATATGCGTGGTTCACCCCCACCCTGGGGCTACGCCCACCAACTCTTATTCTTTATTAGCTTATTCAATCAGATACATGCACAGAGCCACGAAATCCTTACTCCGCATAGGACAGGAGATCTACGCACCTCGCTAGATCCTCCTTCCTTGTGTTATAGCACAAATCCCTTTACAGACTATTACAACCACTTTCACTTAGCTCTGCAAGTCTCTCACAGTATGCACAAAGCATTTACAAGCCACACTTGCACTTATCACAACATCACATAGATGCCTCTTCTCTCTTTCCTTACATCGCCTAGACATCTATTTATATATTACAAAATAGGCCTAAGCATGGGTAAACCCATGGGACAACATTCCCATACCCGTTACATATTCCCAAATCCCAAAAAGGGGCCAAGATCCCGCAATCTCTGCTTCGTCTTACGCTTCGCCTTCGACAGGCTGTCGAAGTCCAAAATGGTCAAACTTGACCAAGGATCTCTCAAAACTTGGTCGAGGGACAACATTATTCAAGGAGCTTGTGTGACATTGGTTTAAATTAATGGGATAGGTCTCATTTACTGTGAGTTAGTTTGGTTGTCTATAGATAGTTGCCAAGGAGAAAATCACGATGGCAAATGAAAAGATGCAATGAGTACATTCACCCTTAAAAAAAAATTCCCCTTAGGTAATAAAATAAAGCTAAACCTTACATAAACATAATTTAGAAGGGAATATTCTTGGAATATTTTGCTCCCCTTAATATATATATAAAAAATTGACTTCCCTTTCAATTTATAAAGGATATGTCAAGCAAGATATTGCATTATAAAAGTGAAATGATTACTTAGGAAAAGGGTTACAACCAAATTTTCTACCTAAGTTTGAAATCAACTATAAGAAGTGATTTTTTTAGTGTGTCCCTTACACTGTGTGCTCACTAAATATCAATGTTTCAAGTCAAAAGGTACTATTAAAATAATATACTAAGCATGTCATTAATGAAAGACATCAAGGCATCAATTGTTTTGCACATATCTACTTTCAAACACAATGCATAAGTTTATCAAACGAGTGACAAGGATGCAAAGGAGAAAACATGCACCTCGATAATGAACTTTAACATTTAAAAAGCAAGGTAGAAAAATATCAACAAAATGATCAGGTATCATAAATTCAAGATCTCAAGAAGAAACTTGACAAGAACTTACTAGAAAAAGATGACGAAAATTCTTGCTTAAAGAATCATAGTCACAATCTACTTGCACAAATCAAGAAGTCAAAGGATAAGAAGTAGTGCAATTATAAATTAGAATAGGAGAATCACAATCTTCAGAAGAGATTCAACAAGAATTAATCATAAAAAGATGAAAAAAAAAATTCCCGAGGAACCTTATTCATAGGTTGCTTGAACAAATCAAAAGGTTAAAAGATGAGAAGTCAAAGACTTGAGACCTCAAAATAAATATGGCAAGTTAGAAAATAATGAAATTTCTTGCCCAAGGAATCAAAATGAAAGTTTGCATGTGTAAATAAAAAATTTTAAGGACAAAAAGATAACACAACAAAAAAAAGTTAGATCAAGTTATCGACAAAGTAATCAACAAATAAAAAATGACCGATCTGATTGAATTAGGGATATCTTCAATTGTTGGCGTACAAATGGAAAATACATGAACCTTAACAAATCCAAGTGTTTATGTTGATAAAGTATTAATGATCAATAGAGCAACACAAGTATATGAAGAAGACATGATACCAAAGGTGAATTAAGAAAACTCTAAAATTATGTCGAGGAAAGATCATGTTATAAGGACACCTTATCGACATCCTAATAACAAGAGATAACGTTGTAACCAAACCATGTATGAATGTTGATGTGAACAAAGACAATATTAGACCTATATTCTGAAGAAGATCAATTTCAATGCAATTTCGTCTCAAAATAATAATCATTCTTGGAATCACAATACAAAAAGTTATATTCAAGAACCCTATAAACACACATTTACACAAAAGATCGAATTTGGGTGGACTGACCCTTCAACAATATGACAACTATGTTTAGTTCTTTGACTATCATATTGCCTCATTTTTTTGGTTATGACACCATCAAGAGAACAGTGTCATGTAAAATCATTACAATCAAGAACATAGACAAAACTTTTGTAAGCTCTTAGGATAAAACATTCTCGAAGGAGGAGGCAACATAATGGATATAAAATACATAAATAAACATCAATAATGATAAAATGATAATAATATTAATTAGATAATTTAAAGGACACAACCTAATTAATGGACATAACTGTCCACGTTTGTGACTAGTCAATGCATATAAGTATATTGTCACAAGGATCCTTGTAATTCATCTCCCTTATTCATTTATCAATTATACAATTATCATCTTTTATGGATTTCAACTATCTTTCATGCGTATGTTGGATATTTTTGTGTATATTATGAATCATTATTTGTTACAAACATGACTTGGCTGACCATGACTACCAAGTTGCCCTCAAATATCCCTGACTTCAAGGTCATATCGGTGAGGATCCATCCACCCACATGATGATCTTTCACATCTAGTGTCCCTCCAACAACATTATGGAAGACTCCATTTGGCTTTAGTTGTTTCAACAAAACCTCACTGTGATCACTACCAAATGGCATATTGAACAACCCTTAGTTACTCATATCGCTTTTTTAATTACCAGTCTACCATGACACCGGTGTCTAGATCCTTACCACGTGTAGCTAAACCTTTGTCACCCACATCATGGACCATATCCAAAAGAGCACCAATTAAAAAACCTTTGTAGGATCAACCTTAAAGGCTCCCTCCTCCTAGATTGTTTTTTAAAATTACTCCTTTCGGCCATCACCAAATATGTGGCCACCATAATTCTCCAAATTGAAGAAGAGGCAATATTAAAATACAACAATTTGACCTTATCTAACACAATTGTGGTTCTTATATACCATCATCCTTATGTTCCTTGACACCATTCACACAAACCACCTTCTATGTTGAGGGCATCACATGTAGATGGTGCTATAGGACTAGTCACATTTGCCCTAACACATTGATTGTTTGGTTACATTTCCATATAACCCAGGACTAGCCTTTACGAGAACCATTATGGTCTTCCTAGCCCCCATATGTCAATGAAACAATGATCTATAAATGAGGGACTTATAGCCCACTTGCTTCAACAACGCGGACCCTGTGTAGAATAAATTTCTTGTCTCTATCTCGGGCTTTGTTCTCCACCTTGTAAAGAGTTCCCATTCTAAAGAAAGGTCACTAGGCCTATGTTCCTCTATCTTAAACAAGGATTTTTGTCTTCTCCTTCCTGTGCTCGTTCATAGGGTCTGCTCTATGAATTGAATCCAAGGCCTCTGCTCTAGGGGATCATATTTTGCATAACCTCTAGAATCTCTCTATTGCAAGCAAGGTAATGTAAATATAGACGTGTTCTTACTTCTGATAACTCTAGTCATTAGAGAAAGATCTTTTGGCAATAAAAAAAAATCTTGTTAAGATATCCTTTTACCATTATCTGAAACAAAAGAAAATCGCTTGGTTACACACAACTCAATGTGAATAGACAATTCACCTACATATGTGAACTTGAGTCCTTGCACATGGTCAACAACACTGATTTGGGATTCCTCCAGAGCCCATATTATGTCCTCATATCTTCCTAACTAGGAACATAACCTGGATTATAAAAATTGTTTTATCTATGTGCGATGAGATTCAACACAATGAAGAAATGTTCCAACCCAAAAGCAATTGACAATACCACCAAAACACTGAGATGTGATTTTAGAAGTCGTGTTAAATGCCCAAGGATTACCACAACTGAGCAGAGAGGGTGGCGGCCAATATTTCCTACTCTCTAACCTTTGATCGAAGAAAAAAACTTGTAGTAACCAAAACCAAAACCCAAATACAGTATATTCGATAAATAGGTATTGTTATCGCACAAGTTGTAGGTCGGGAAAAGCCCGAACCAAACCACAATATTGAAACAACTAAGAGAACACCTACCCACTATCACCTTAGATAGGTATTCCCGTCACTTTAGTGATGATGAAAATCACCACAAGGGGGGAATCCTGTGTGACCCTAGGGGGAAATGAGACAGAAAGTGAGATGATGAAATGGAATCCCCTACAGGTCAAGTTACTATATGGAAGAAGGCTTGAGGATGAGTATTGGGAGTGGTTTAAGATTGCCAAGTCCTTAGGTACCTGCTCAAAGTGTATGTACATGCTCGAGACAAAAGAAAAAACAATTGTACGCAATATATTTTAGGTAGACAAGCAAGTTAATATTGTTGTCCCTATTTGCAACAGTTAAAAATATATATATATATCGACAATAAAATAAATTACTTACTACAGAAATAACCATCAAAAGCATCAAGCATTTATTGGGCAATGAAGCACTAAACATGTTGGCTAATTCCCAATACTTTAGCACAAGCTTTGATGGTGAATTAGGGCTACAAAAATATGTTTTCGGAATTTTTTCAGAGCATCCAAATGATTGTAGCAAAGGTTTTTTACAGCAGAAACTTTTACCCCAAGGAATTAGCCTAAAAATTACCCAACAATAGCCAACATCAAGTAGATTAACAATAACAACTTTCCAACTATTTCCAATGGTAAAAGAGTGATAAATTAAGCTTGAAAAAGAGAGTTTGCAGTAGCCCTAATGGATGCAACATAAGTTGATAACAACAACAAGATATCCTTGACCAATCAAAACTCCCTAGAGGCTAAAGCAAGTGATTAAGGCAAATAATCGATTCCACTTTGAACAAATTCAATATCTCATAAAATCGTGTATTTCAATGTAAGCAATTTATTTCTCCAATGCAATAAAAGATTAGTCCCTTGCCAAATGGGTTGTGGAGTCTTCTTGTATTAGGTTAGGAATACTAATTCTCAAGGGGTGTAAACCCTTTTACTCCCTTGATATAGAAACCCTAACAAGGTAAAGTCTAGGAGGGTGTAAACCCTTTTACTCCTCCTAGCAACCTTTTCAATATCTGTTTCAACAAACAATAATGATAAAAATGGGTGGAGGTTGTAAATCCTTATGATCCTCCAAGGATCTAGAAAATAAAAAGCATGGAAGAAGAAAGAAACCTAACAAAGTGCATATTTTCCTTACCAATTCCAAGAAATGCCAAGACAAAACCATAGTTACCAAGAATTTTCATCACCAAAGCAAAGAGAAAGATCATCCAAGAGTAGCGCACCACTTCCTTCAACAAGACAAGAGATAAACCATATCACAATAGAGAGAGAGAGAGAGAATGAATTTTCCCAAGTAGGGAGAAAATTTCAGCCAAGTATCCTTCTCCACATGGGAGAGTTATAATAAAAATGAGATACAAATTATCTCTATTTGTACAAAATGTCTTAAACATAGTTTGTCTACTTAATTTAGGGTTAACCACAAGATAAGGGGTCAACAACCCTAATCCTTTCCCTTTACAAACTAATATTATTTAATTCATACTTTTTCACATGAAAGAAACCATAAAACGTGACGCCACCCTCCTTTTAGGCAACTTTTGGCACTTTTTGGAAAGTCGTTGAGATTGAAGAAGGGACGTTGGGATTCAAAAATCCATCTTAAAAGGTTCTAGGACCTCTCTTCACTAAATCAAGGTGTCACTTCTCATCAAGGTGCCAAGTGTCACATCACCACCACATCCTAGCCCATGTGTGACATCAAGCTACAAGAAGGTGGCATTTTTCCTCTTCTAAGCAAATTGTTTGGCATGTAGGGGTTGGGCAAGATCCTCCAAGGTGTCCTCTAGGCCTCCAAAGGCATGTCTCTATAATACATCATGTGGGCCCTTGGCATCCAACCTATGGGTTTCAAGCCTGATGGAAACCTAAGTTAGGCTTATTCCTCCAAATCTATCCACCAGCTGGGTCTTGCAAAGACAAATGGATACACCCTCCAAGGATATCAAGTCAAAGCATCATGATGAGTAAATCAAATCAATAAAATATCCATCTAAGAATGTACATCCAAACTAATTCATCAAAATAAACCAATGCTCAAAGAACCTATTCAATTTTCCAAGTTTAGGTATGTGAGGGTTGACAAAACAACCTATTGGGTGAATCATTCCTCAATTTTAGGGGTGTTTCCCAAGGGGGCCTCCTTCTAAGTCATGTGGATGAGGGGAAGACTTTTGGACATGGGGTTCATGACATACAAGGGGTTGTAGTGTCTCACTTATGAGTGCCTTTGTAGAGGATGTGTTGCACCTTCATTTTCAATGCATCCTTTTTCCAAACCCATTTAATGCCATTAATTAATTAAAGGTCCAAAACCTTGGGTACTCCCTATTGGTTTCAAAGTTGTTGGTATTCTTCATGTACCCTAGAACCCAAATGGGAAAACCAAATTTGAATCGTGCTTGGACTATTCATATCGGAAATCTTTGGTACAATGCTCTCCTCCTCTTAGTGCTTCCTCTCTTGGCCCAAGACCCATTGAGAATGATATTACATGAGAAAATAGAGAGAGTTGGGGGGTGTTGATGGGCAGAAATTTCCCTTCAACAATAAGGGGTACTCCCCGGTAGACAATCCCGATTAGACTATGCATCGTTTGGCTTAGGAGACCCATCCAGATTATGGAATGGTTGTTATTACTGGTATGAGTGGTGATAGGATGGTTTGTGAATGCAGATGTAGATGAATACTAACTAATTGCATAAATGAAATCTATCCTATCCTATCCTATCCTAGCTAGGAGCAAACTATCATAACCAAATGAGTAGCTAAAATGAAACTAAACTCTGCAAATAACTTCACTGAGAAAGTTTTTATGAAGAATCAAAGTTAGACAACACATGCATACGAATACATAACCAAAATAGTCTAAATCATATTATCGCATACATTAGCAACCCATATTCTCAAGACAAAACATAAGAAAGAATAGCCAAGCTGTGAGAAAAATAGCAATTGCTAAAGAAAAGTCTATAGGCAACAATATATTTTTACATCACATGTAAATAGTAAATAATTTGTTGAAAATAGTTCACAACCAACGACCATTTACAAGTAGTTATCCTCTCTATCAAAATTGGCCTTGAGGGCTTCTCAATATTAGTTAACATGGTATTTTCTCCAAAATAGTTTCGCGAGTATCTAATGCTTGAAGAGCCCTTTCAAAATGGACCTCTTCCTTTTCTTATAGAAATCCTAGAAAACTGTTGAAAAAGTCTTCTTGAATTCCTCAAGAAGCAATTACAAAACCTTTCAACTTCCCTCACTACCTATTTGGCATGTGTAAGAATGAGGATGAAGCTGAAAGTAGTTGGAACAAGATAAAATAGAGTGCAGATATTAGTAAATTTGAATTTGTTATTTTGTCTTATTCATGTTCCATTGTCCCTGATGTAGGTTGTCCAAACCTCGTATTGGTCGTAGAGTGATATGATCCTACAGTATGAAAGTTCCTCAAGAGCTACTTCATCTGAGGTTGTATTATAATTGAGAGACTTCATGTCCTTCACCAATGTGGCCATGAATGCATGGATCATAGTGTGGACCTTGGTGAGTTGAACAAGGTGTTGTTCCATTAGCTTAATTGTCGCCTTTGCAGCTTCCTTAGTTACCTCCCATCTATGATTTGTGCTTTGTTGAATCTTTTCACGGAGCTATTCCATAGTACTAGTTTTTCGAGCTCTTTGATAGGAGGAAGGCGATACTTTTGTTTCAAATCTTATGTTGCTTTATGAATCTATGTACAAATTGCAAGCGAGATAGTTGTTTCCTTTTATGATCTTTTCACAACTTGCTAACACCAATTAAGTGATGCCTAATCAATCTTTCTTTCTATCTCTGAGTGGTGAGGAAGTTCGGCTGGAGCGTTAACATTCTCGACAATCCACCTATACATGTTATCTAAGCCCTCTTTGATGGTGACCAACTAGGTGTTCTTGGCTTGTACACGGTTGTGTTGTTCCATTAAGCTAGCTGCCAACTATTGGAAGAAATGCAGGTGGGAGTACATATCTATGATGGCTTCATCCAACTTTGTTCTGACTTTTTCTGCAGATTCTTTGAATTCTTGCAAACTGCCTTCATCTTTCTTCGCATGTTGGAGTTGTTCTTCCAACTCTCTAATCCTAGCTTCCTTTTCCTTGTTTTGGTAGAACAAGTTCTTGAGGTTTTGTTCTGTCATTATGGTGAAGGCACTGCCAACGGATGCTATGGAAAGCGGGTCCTTGCTAACATTTTTTGTCACTGGGGTCTCTTTGAGGACCGATATTGGATCACCTCTTGTGACCAGTACTTTCCTCATATTCTGTTGTACAATCCTTCCGGTGGCTCTATCATATTTGAAATTCTTCAAATTTTTCACTTTGCTTGGTTTTTGTGGGGTGCGAAGTCCCAATTCCATCCCACCAAATTGAGGTTGTCTGGCAAGGACTTTCGTTGATGATTTTGGAAGGTCGATGTCCATCGGTGAGGCATCATTTTTCATAGCCTCTTCATCTCTTTTCTACTGCTCCTCCTTGGTTGCCTTAGTTGCAGATTCATCCACTGCTCTTTGTTCTGCCATTGTTGCCTCTGTAGTTTCCTTCTCAGCTGCAACTTTATTTGATTCTCATTTGTCCTCCATTTTTTTTTAGGCCAATGCCTTTGCTTTTTCTTATGCTTCCGCTACTGCTACTGAGTCAATGTTTTTCTTTGCCTTGGCTTCCTCAATCTTCCTTTTCTTTTCAGCGGCATCCTCCTTCTTCTTTTATATTTTTCTTTCTTCCTCCTTTTCTTGTTTGTTGTTGGTTGTTCGTCTTTAGTTGATCTAGAATGTGTGGACGTAGTTGTAGCAGATGCTCTTGACGTTGCTTCTTCTTCTTCTTTATTTTGTGCTTCTTATTGGGATTTCTCCTCATCTGCTATCCTTCCTATGGGTTTGCCTTGTCACATGTTAATGACTTCATCATAAGTCTTAGATCCACAATGAACTTCCTCTTCCTCCCAAGTGGTCGAAGTATATTCCCAAGTGTGCTTGATTTGATTGCAACAATCCTTGACCACTTTCTTGGGATCAAGCCTCCTAAATGTTTCTTCTACAAGCCAATCCAAAGTGGTACCAAGGGCTAGATATATTTCTTTTCTCGATACAATGTTGCCCCAACTCCATGAATTACAGTTTGATATGCGACTTCTTGGAGCACCAATTTGTCAGGCACAAAATCTGGAAGTAAATGCAAAGCTTTGGTAGCCACGTATATCATTATATAGGTCCCATGCTCCATTAGGTACCAATCATCGATCTTCATGATTATGGTCAACACTTTATCTGTCGTATATGGAGTTGGGGTGTAGAAGATAAAGTCATACAGAGGTGCTAAGAAGTGGTCACATATCTTGTGGTATTTTGACCTGTACTTGTGCTCCCAGAGCACTTTGCAATAGATGTGTATGGAAGGGTATGTTGGTTTTCAATCCCAACCCATATTAGGACATTGATGTGTCACGCACATAATATCCAATAGATACGACACCATATGAAAACTTGGGAATTTCCCAGGTTTGGTCTCTTTGACAACTATGATAGATTCTACCAAGCTTGTTGATAAGATATCATCCCAGTTGAACGTTGACCTTCATCTATGCAGCAGTATATTAGGGGCATTAAGGAGAGAGTAAATGTAGAAGCATCTCTCTCCCTGTAGAGTTTACAAAGACTTGACATCGTATATTGTTAAGGTGTTCTTAGCGTAGTGATTGGATACTTGTGAGACAGCCTATGCTTGAAAGTTTTTCCTGACTTATACCAGATCTTGAATAGGGCCCTTGCTTTGTGTGAGAACTTTCCAAGTAATTCCTCATCCAAATTATGGGTTTCCTTTCTAGATGATAAATATTTTCTAGATCAGTTGGTTGGAATGATGCTATGGGCTCCCCCTTGGCATTGAGTATGTATCGATTGTCC
This sequence comes from Picea engelmannii, assembly GCA_009831015.1. Classification (NCBI taxonomy): domain Eukaryota; kingdom Viridiplantae; phylum Streptophyta; class Pinopsida; order Pinales; family Pinaceae; genus Picea; species Picea engelmannii. Next base: position 250,068 of record ML794273.1, read on the forward strand.
AAGTTGACATGCTTGAGAATCCACACGATCACATCTACACAAAAGAATACTTCAGCATACACTGCCACCCTATTTAGTACTTATATCCAAATATTCTTGAAGATTTGGAGCTTGTCTTAGTCTTCAGCTTCCACCAGGAATGTTTTTCTTTTAAACATGTGAAAGCCCACACCCCATCTGAGTGAGTCTCCTCCTTTCTCTAGGAGTCTTGTTGTATCATCATATACCTCTCCTATGGAATCAAGTTCTTCTTCTTGTCTACCTCCACTCCCATAAGCCTCTATAGCAAGTCTCTTGCTCGTTGTCTTCTTACGTGATGACATCTTTGAATATGCGATGCACAGTCGTAATTAACTCATAAAAACAATAATAAAGATGACGAGACAATAAACATGAAACATTAGTTCATGTAAGCATCTACGATTTAAGAATTTGAGCAATAAAAATATGTTCATGTAAACCTTTGTTAGATACCTGAAGAATCACTTGAGTCGATTCAAGGGGAGAGGTATGTTGATACTGAGAGGGGGGTGAATCAGTATCAAGTACAATTTAAAACCTTTGTCAACTTATACTTAAACCATTCAATTATATCCAATGATCAATTAACAATAGTATAAGAGTTACACAATACACCACAATACACCATGCACAATATATGAGAAATAATCAATAGTTATTGTTCAAGGGAAGTAATGACTTCCAAAGGTAGCTACAGCTTCCAAATGTAAATGGAGGGATAAACCTCCAAGAGGAAGATACAATCCTCCAATATCAAGAGAGATTTTAACTCTCCATCCTTGACCCTTCCTTCCACCCAAGAATATACGAGAGATAATAAAACTTCACATTAAATTATCACCATCAACCAACCATCACATAGAACCTGATAATGCTTCCTGCGACTTCTTCAATTTCTGAAATTCTTCAATTATTGGAGTACTCTGATCCTATAGATAATATTACTCAATGTATTCTCTGGAACTCCTCCAAGTTTCACACCTTGAATCCTCCCCATAAAGAAGTTATAGAAAGAATGGTAGACCTTGTTCAATTATGGTTTATTCAGGAGACCGAACTTGTACAGAATGCCCCATGCTCAATATTTTATATCAGATTCTGAAAGTCACACACACAAAACTAAAGTCTGTACTCTTTCCAATGAAATTTGTCCCACATAATTTGGATTCTCTATGAAGAAGTTATGACTATTTTACCCGGAACACTTGTTTATTGACTAGCTCCAGGACTGGTCACAAACCTTATCTTCCACAGAGTGTATTTCCATAATTATAGTGAATCAAGAGCTGTTTTTTTTACCACAAGTACCTTGATATGTCTTCTCAATACCATATCAGTTTCACCATCTGAATTTTTCTATAAAACAAGTTATAGCAAAAATGGTAAGATGACCTGAAAATAACATACCTTATAACACATCACCAAAAGACTTCATCCTCCCTTGAAATCCAGCCTTCTTTACTTCTGATTTCCTATGAAAATCGACTTGTGTATCAAACGAATGTATAATGATATTTATTTATACCATTTATGTCACTTTGTTTTAACATTAGGGCCGACCTGACACTTTCTTATTTTGTAATTCTTTTCTTTAATTATCTTCAGGGCCTACATGTACTTCCTTCTTCAATTCACTTTGTCATATTCAAAAATTCATTTCTCCTCAACCATGAGGATCCACGTGACGTGCCACATACCACCGGAAACAACATGATGTATACTATCCATCCATGGGTGTTGTATCTACATGTTCATTTTCCTTCATGTCCAAATACCTTCATCAATCTTGCGGTCCAAAACCCATGACTAGGGTTGACAACAACCAATCTTCCAAAAATCTCCCCCTTTGTCATTGATAGAAACACTCATGCTCACTCATGCTCCCCCTGTCATCATGATGCCAATTTATCTCCCCCTTTGACATCAATGGCAAAGGGTGGGGCTGCTCCCCCTGACTTTAATGGAAAAATGTAACTCTCTTCTTTGGGGTTGCTCCCCCTGAACATATAGCACTTAATAACACTTCATTTTTATGGTCTCTTTCTTCCTTGGATACTTTTCGTGGTTTTAGGACATATATGTTACTTGGTCTTCTTGTTGCAGTTGCAACCAATATTCCTGAGTTATTTTCTCTGATTTTACATTTTTGGGAGTCAAACGTAAGCATGTATCCTTGATCGCACATTTTACTAACACTGAGTAGATTATGCTTCAAGTATTCAACCAATAGAACATTCTTTGATTTTACATTTTTGCTTCCAAGCTCTACTACACCTTCTCCAAGTATTTTGGTAGATGAGTCATCTCCAAATGCAACATTGCCACCCTTTCTCTTCCAGCTGATGAATTTGTCTTGATCCCCGGTCGTGTGTGAAGAACATCCATTGTCTATGTATCATTCATCTTCTTCTTTACATTCTTCAGCGATCAATGCTATTCGACAATCTTCATTGTTTGGAATCTCTTTCCTTCTCCATATTGTGGTTGGCATAGGGACATATTCATTCATA
>ML794273.1:282089-306422 GCA_009831015.1 Picea engelmannii
AAAGACATGAAATATGGTACACACATATTATATTATCAAGGAAAAAACAAGTTAAATGCAATTTGGACATTTGAAAAAAAAATTACAAGTTAAATGAGTACATCAATAAAAAATAACATACTAACCTTGCAAGTTCAAAATCCAAGCTATGTAGATCGAGAATTGGATTTCTTCAACCGGTGGGTGACGGAAAAAATAAACAGCTCAAACAAAAGCCAAGAAGAGTGTCGCAACTATAGCAATTGTGTTGCAAAGTCTCTTAAAGTCATGTATATATAGATAAAATAGTCAACTAGCCGTTAACATCGACCAATGAGATAGGTAAACTTTTCGTCGTTATTGCCACGAAAGATCGTCGCTATAGCGACGAAAATCCCGACTAGGTTAAATTAATATTTTCGTCGATATTGCGACGAACTTTCGTGGCAATATCCACGAAAATCCCGCCCTGTTTAAAAAAATGATGAAACTAGTGGAAGCGTGGAATAATCCGCCCATATGTAGTAGTGTGGTCAAGTCTGAGGACTCTGCGGATGGGCGGTTCACCCCCATCCCTCATTACTCATGAGGAGTCATTTACCTACCAACCTGCGAGTAATTTATTTCGGGCCAGCGAGCCGCTCTTGGTTCTCCGAGCCAGTGAAGACCAAATACGGTATTGGTTTCGGTGGAAGTTAACGCCACCATTCCAGGTGCCTTCCACCACCTTTCTTCAGCCATTGTGGTCTCTTTTTCAGCACATCCCCCTGTCAGTAGTCCTGCAATATATATATATATATATATATATATATATTATTTACATTCATCGACCCTTTTTCACAAGGTCCATTCACATCACACATTCACATTTCTGAGTTTGCCACAGTTCTTGGCCAGTATAGTTATTTTTACAGACTGGGGGAAACAGGGTGTTACAAATAACTTTTTCATATGATCTTTGTTTGGGCCGCACGATAGCTCATTGGAAAGGTATATCCGAGGAATACACATGTTGTCATCATAATCTGACTAAAGCCTACAGTGTGCATGTGCCACACCCAAAAATATGTTGTTTAGGGCCTCAAAACGACCCCAGAAGTTTATGACTCGAAAAACTATAAAAAAAATTGCCAAGGTGGACACTCATGTTTTGAGCCAGTGGAATAGTTCGGAGGCCATCGATTTTGGCCTGGATCATTCTTCTCTCCTTAAGAAGCAATGGTATCCATTGCATTAACTTCTCAGTGAAGCTTTTACTGAATCTGAACCTTGGTGAGCCGCTTTCCCAACTGAAGAAGTTATCATGCTTAGCTTGTTGAAGGTTGTTATGAACTTGTTGTTGGAGGGGTTGGATCAGTTTAACCAATATAGCTACATGATATTCCTAAGAGTGGGACGAATATGTCGGTGAAGATGCAACATGAAGAGTATGAAGGGATTTTTTATAACTTCACTTCTGGGTAATGTGGAGGCACCCTTGTAGATGCAGTAAGAATATCTTGGTGCTCTTTTACAATCTGCTTATGCTAGATAGAAAGGTCTTGGGCCGAGGTTGCAGTGGTTACAGTGTCCTTCTGTTCACCTTCTACCCAGATTGTGAAGAGGCTAAACTTTACGGTATGATAGATTACTTCGCGACACTGTTTTGTCGGGATAATAGTCGGGACTACCTCTAGTATCCTCTAGAGTTGACCCCCAGACTAACAATGATGCTATGGGGTCGAGACTCATAAACAACATGAGGCTTCCACATATATGGATGACCTAAAAAAACATCACAAACTTCCATTGGGGAAACATCACATAGTACCTCATCCTTGAAGGGATTGATATCATAGGACATGCAACACTATTGGTTGACACAAAGATCTTGACCTTGGCAAAGCCACCCGATGTTGTATGGTTGTAGGTGTGGTGTTGTTGGAAAATCCAACTTCTTAACAACCTCTGTTGAGATTAGGTTGTTCTGGCTTTCGATATCAACAATAAAATGTAGCAGGGTCCCATTCACCCACATTTGTGAATAGAAAAGGCACTCCCCCTCCTCATGATCCTTTGGTTGTTCTGGTTGGATTTTTGTGGTCGTGACAGTAGCAGTGGGTTCTGAATCAATTATATGTCTCTTTTTATTATTGTCCGAATAAAAGTTCGAGTTGGGGCTCGATTATATTTATTTGAGCTCGACCACCAATGGTTATTTTGCATGACATTCATCGGTGTTGTGCCAAGGGCTTTTGTGGAAGTTGCACCACTTCCCAGTGTCCTTTTTCGTTTTCTTGTTACCCTTTTTTTTTCTGCGGTTTGGACTATTGGTCTTGAGGTTGGTTTTTTTGTGAGTTAGGACTACCTTTACCATACTTTGGTTGTTGCAGATTTGCAGACCCGAACTCCCGCTTGTTCTATTGCTTAATTTTATGCTCGATTTTGACAACATATCGATAAGTGGCTCCTAGTGATGAAATGTCAAAAATTCCATTTAAGTTTGGATGTGCTTGTGTAGAGCCCCACGATATTTTAGAACCAGATTCCACTCGGAGTCTTTGATACCCAGCTTGGTGCAGAAGGTATGGAAGGTATTTGTGAACTCTAACATTGTTTGGCCCCATTCTTGATGCAACATGGGCCATCTCATGTATTGGTCGTCATAGTTTCCCACACAAAAATACCAAGTGTGCTCGACCCCTAATATTCCAGACTCCTCTGTGGAATTTTTCTCCCAATAAGTTTCCCACCAATGTTTGACACGGGGGAGAGCATTAAGGAGCGCAAATGTGATCTTTTCTCTATTGAAAAAATTGTGAGCAGAGAAATAACCTTCTAGAAAAATTAACCACTTTTCCAAAGCATTTGCATCGATTTGACCTTCAAATAAGGGAATCTCAAAATTAACTTGTACCTTGAATGGGGCAGTGTCTTCAAAGCGAGTGCTTGATGAAGACACACCTGCTATTGTCGGCAATCGTTGAAGGATTTGGGAAAAACTTTCCAACATCTCGTTCCTCTGTTCCCCGAGGCCTTCCGCGAGCAACAACTTGATGGGATCTTCTTCTCCCTTGTCTCTCTTTTCTTCGGCTATGGGAGGTTGCTTGGGCTAGAGAGAGTGGTTATCCTCAAGAGAAACTAGCTAGAGACCCAACTCTCTATACCCTGACCTCGTCGAGAACATGCACTAAGAAACTAAAAGGAGTAGCTTGCTCTGATACCACTGATCTAGATTATTTTGAGAATGAGATGAAGGCGGAAATATAATATGTAAATACACATATATATTTCCAGAAACACAAAGATACAATAATGTATAATTTTTTATTAATGACGGAAATGTACAGGAACTGTAAAAATATAGAGTGAATGAACTCGTTAGAATGGTGGGAGCTTATCTCTAAGAAGAGATGTGATGGCTACGCCCATTTGTAAGAAGATGATGTTGACAATGAGGCTCCAACAACCTTTTTAACATAAAGAAAATCCAAAACCCTAACCCCGGAAGATGAAACACCAAAAGGTTTGCGGGCCTCGATGGGGGTATTTGATACATCAACTTCCCAAGGGCGTAACTTTTGCATACAATCTTCGTTTGGGGCGCACAATAGCTCGTTGGAAAGGTTTATCCAAGGACTACACATGTTGTCGTCAAAGTATGGCTAAAGCCCATAGTGTGATTGTGGAATGCCAAAAAAACATTATTTAGGGCCTCAAAACGACCCCATAAGTTTACGACTCGAAAAACCACAGAAAACCTGCCAAGGTGGAACCTCTTGTTTTGAGCCAGTGGAATAGGTGGGTGGCCACCGATTTCCACCTGGATCAAAAGTGGAGGCATGAGATATGGGTTTTTGTCAGATTATGGTTTAGTGAAGTGCGTGATAGTACCTCGCTCGAAGGTATGATTGATGCCTTGGTTGATCAGAGTGAAAGTCAAAACCAAACACAAGCTTGGTTGGGGCACTGCCCATGGACAAGGGAAAATATCATAGGCTAGGACATGCGTGCCACGCTAAAAAATTCAATACATAGTCGGGGCCGAAGAGTGTCATGGTTTTAGTCATTAGTTATAGGTGAAGAGCACAGGAGAAGAAACATTCCACTGATGGTTGAGTGTGGGCATGATGAACTGAGCGGGTATGGATAGGGATGGATATACGAACCAGTAAAAGACGAACTTGAGGGTCTGATTGATAGGATCAATGGTCTTGGTTATTAGATACAAACCCTAACCCTAAAACTTTGGAGAATAAATCTATAAATACATGGTGGGATTACCTGGATGGTAACGACACGTGGGCGCAAAGGGTAATTGGAGAATGGAAAACTATTATGGTTGCAATAGCTCTTTGACAAATCACTTGATGCTCCTCTATTCTTCTTGGAAATAAGAAAACAATGATTAAAAGGGTGGAGGGACTGCCCCTTTTAGAGACATGGCGCACGATTCGAGGTCACTGGAGGGGTTGGGAGGAAATTGACCAATGTTAAAAAGTATGCTCTACCGGAGGCAGAGTTGAGAAGTGCTCCAGTCATACCAGAGACTTTGGTGGAAATGGTAGAATTTTATTTATTTACAAAGCATTCATGTTACTTGTGTTATTTTACTTCATTACCATTAACATGTGTGTATGTGTGTGTATATATATATATATATCATGTACTGAGCAGTAACAACATAAACAAGAGATTTATCCTACGAAAACCCCAAATGGGGGAAAAAACCCAGCAACCTTTCTTGGATAGATTTTGTTCATAAAGAAAGTTCAATCAGATAAACCCTAGCACAAAGGCTAACTCAACCAAAAATACCACCACAACTGCAACAACAACACCATACCAAGGTAGCGTACAAGAGAGAGATACCAAAATACTGAACAAGAAGAAATTGAGTCACTGGAGCAGTTACGTCTCCTTCTCCAAACTTGCGCCTTGCTTATGTGTATCTGAGAGAGTGTGAGTGAGTGAACAAATGAGCCAAGACGTCCTTTATTTATAGTCTTCTTGGCCACTAGACTGGGCCAACTTTGTAATGTCCCCAAGGCCGAGCCCTGTTGTAAATCATGCCTATGAAGTATAAATCTTGCATAATGAATTGTAATTATGTTTTATAAGCTGGTGAGCCAAGTTTATATAAGTTGGTGGGCTTATGTGACTATTAGGCCAGAGAGCCTAAGTGTTGAAGGCCAAGAGTCTGATTTTTGTACATGTAATTATGCACAATATTAATACAAAACATCTCTGCGTGTATGACCAACCACGATGAATGAGTGATGGGGGACTAATCTTCCATAAAACTTGGGTAAGGGATTGGGGGTTGGAAGTTTGGAAAGAGAGGCTAAGTGTGGAGCCTAAGGGCTTAAGTCCTTGGGAATAATATTTTAATATTATTCCAAAAAGCCAAGTGAAATGTTTGTTTTTTCCTAAGTTCCTCGAGATGAACGCATGTTGATGGAGGGCATGCAGCTTCATGGGTGACAAGTGTCAACCCAAGCACATGCAGTTAAAACTGTTGAGTTGAGTCGTGATGGGGGTTCCTCCTCCATTCTACCGTCGACTGTCTGAACAGTGAATCCCGTCTGACCTCTGCAAGCATACCCTCACGCAACTTTGAAACCCAAAGGCATGTGTTGATTTCTAGAGGAGTCGGTACACCCTCTGTCAAAACCATCGAGTCTGTGTTCGACCTCTGTGCGGATTACTTATCACGCATCCCCGAAACCCAGAACTGTGATTTTGTTCTATATCGTTGGTTTGGAAAACCGAATTACTCGTAATTGCTAATGCCTGGTTGGGCTGAGTGTCTGTCTGTCACCTGTTTTGGGAAACCGTGTCTATTGTCCCAGTTGATTATGGTGGCCACACAGTTCTTGATTGGGTGTGGTTACTGTTGTTGTACGTTCGATGTTGAGCCTTGTGGTGGTGTTCTCATTGTACTGGAACCAAGATTAAGGAAACGGGTTGTCTGGCCTGTGTATAACCTCTCTCCAGGTGAGGGAGGTGATTGTTGTTGTAGAGGTAGGTTACCAAGCCTGTGAGAGACTCTCTCCAGGTGAGAGAGTGCGTGGAGGAAGGAGAGAGCTCCTAGAAGGAACCCTGTAGCTGCCACAGAGCTCGAAGATTTCTGGTCCGGTCTGTTGCTGAAGCCCAAGGCAAGGGAGGTTAACAGCTGAAGGACTGTCTAGGTGACAGAGAAGGTGTATACTCCTGGGGTGGGACAGGCATGTGGGGAAGGAGAGTCTGTGGGCAGTGGGCATAAGTGGTTCCTGGGAGAGAATCCTTCTTTTGTGACTGTGTTTCTTCCTGTAAACCTTGCCTAGCCTAGGAATCCCTACCCGATGGAGCTTAGTCCCAGCTCGGGGGTGACCTACTGCTGAGAGTGATGAGCAGCGTGGTCTAAGGCTGGGAGGTTCGTGGAAGGTCTACACACAGTTGGTGTTGTGTGACAGTTTCAAAGATAAGTCTCACTATGTTTTGTAATTCTGTAATTAACTAAATTGCATACCTGTGATTCTTGCAATGTTATCACGTATTTTATTGTGCATATGAATTATTGTTATTTCCATTAACTCTGAAATGCTAGCAGTAATTATGTGTTTAACTGTAATAAAGAAATTGTGTTTCATTAGAATGCATAATGTGTTACAGAAGTGTTTTTCCGTGTAGTAGCGTTGGCCCGACCATGGGGTTGATGGCCGAGGGACATTACAGTATGGTATCAGAGCCTAGTTTACAACACTGAACCTGAATGGGCTGGATAAGTGGTCATTGGACCCGAAGTTCAGGTGGGAATCGCGTTGGAAGAACCGATTTTTGGACCTTTGAATGTTCCTAAGTGTCAAGGAGTCACTTGGTTGTGTTACAAAGTTGTAGCGGTATTATAGAACCTGCAGCCGGTGTGGTATATGGCCACAGGGAGAGAGAGCAAGCTCAACGCATGAAGTGTTGGAGCCGTTGGATCTGATCGGGAGGAAAAGAGATCCCTTACAACAGTTAGATCCAGAGAAGGTGTCGGAAGGATATCCGAGAAGCCTTTCGAGAGTTTGGGAGTTGGGAGTTGGAGAGGGAAGTGAGTGTGAGAACCTCTGGGACAAAAACCCCGAAACTCAAAAACCGAAGCCCCGAAATCCTGAAACCGAGGAGAGGTGACCACCTCTGAAACCCGAAACCCCGAAGTCCTAAAATCTTTGGAGACCGAAGAACCGACCCGAAACTCGAAATCCTGAATCACGAAAGAGATTAACAAGGGTAGAATCAGACGGTGGAGCGCTTCCAGAAGAAGTGTCGAAATCCCGTCAGCCGTCAGATCCACCCAACTAGCGAGGAAGTTAAGGCTGAAGAGCTTTGATAGGTGTAAGCATAGGAGAGATCTGTACCGTCGGATCAGGGGAGGCTCACAGCTGTTGATCTCATACATGAACTTCCATATCGGAATTCGAGGATTGAAGCGACAAGAGATTTGGAGTCGCTGCATCGTGAACTCCCGGTTCACGAAACCTCGAAAAGATCTGGACTGAAAAGATCTGGACCGTTAGACCCAAATCATTGAGAATCGTTGGATCTAGTATAAGAACTCGTGTATCGGAATTCGGGGATTGAAGCAACAAGAGTTTGGGAGTCGTTGCATCGTGAACTCCTGGTTACCGAAAACCTGAAACCCGAAGTTCCGAAGTCCCGAAAACTTCGAAGATGGAAGAACCGTAGCGGATTTTAAGGGTAACAACTGTGTTGTGGGCCCGAAGGGAAAGGAAATCGAATTTTCAGAATTTGGGGGTTGGAGTGACAAGAGGTTGGGAGACGCTGCATCGTGAACTCCCAGTTACCGAAAACCCAAAACCCGAAGTTTCAAAGTCCCGAACTCTTTGAAGGTCGAAAACCCGAGTAGCACCTAGTAGTCTAGCATTTGGTCACGACCTTTGGTTACGAGGGTAGGGAGAAAGAGGGAGCTATCACCTGAAAAATTGCAGAGCCAAACAGAGCTAAGAAAATTCGTGGAATCGAAACGTTTTCTTAATTCGCGTTGGTTTCTGAATGTTGTAGTTTTATTAAGGGTTTAAGGCCTGACAGACTTCGGTTGACTGCACGTTGTGTGTGCAGAGTTCAATGAGTGTCAGGACAACCATGAATCGACGCTGAGTATAGAAATAGAAGAGGTGTGAATTGCCTCCAATTCAGAGAATGAAAAAGAAGGAAGGGATGTCAACTTGGGAGTCGACGGATCGAACTCAAATGGGCATGGAAGAGAATTGGATAAGGAAGGGTATATGATGAAAATCATTGAAGGATTGCAGAAAGAAGCCCAGGCTTGCCGAGCCGATAGTCGAAAGCTCATGAGGGTCAGGGATCGGCAGGGTGAATTCAACTTAAAGATGTTGAAGAGTCTGGAAAGAATATAAAAGAAATTGGAAAAGGAGAGTGACTCAAGCAAGACAGAGAGTCGCAGGACCCCTGAGAGGAAAAGAAGATCAAGGAGTGTCAGCAGACATCGTCGTTGCTCCCCAAAGCATTCCAGTAGGGAAGCACACAGTAGTTCAAGCCCATCTCCTACCAGAAAGCACAGGAGATATGGGATGGATGAATTGAAAGGGGAAATGAACAAGATCAAGCCTCCAACATTCGATGGAGAACATAAGAAGGAGGAAGATGTCGAAACTTGGTTGCTGGGTATGAGGAAATACTTTCAACTGCAGAATTATTCCTCTCATGCAGAGGGCAGGATTGCCATGTATCAACTAAAAGGAAAATCATCCATGTGGTGGGATCAGCTTGTGCAGGTGCAGCACGTTAGAGAGAAAGACATCACATGGCAAGAATTCAAGAGGTATTTAGAGAGGAAATACTTAACTCAAATATATTATGACATAAAGATGAAGGAGTTCTTCGAACTCAAGCTGGGTAGCATGACCATTGATGAATATGAACGAAGGTTTTTGGAATTACAAAAGTATGTTCCATTCATCAAAGATGAGGCTGTCAAGATTCAGAGGTATCTGAGTGGACTGCCACCTCCCATTGGTGACAAGATTCACTATGATGGCCCAAAGACTATGGAATAAATGATAAGAAGAGCGAAGTGCTTATTTGAACAACAAAGAGAAAAGCCTACCTTTCGGAAGGCTTGGGATAACCAGAAAAAGTTCAAGAAAGAACAAAGGCGGAAGGGAAATAAACCACCCTTTTTCAGAAATAGTCCTCGAGGACAGTCGTCTCTTAGAGAGCCTAGGAAGGTTGAAGTGAGTGGGCAAATGTCAAGGCCGCCACCTATGGAATGTTGGGGTTGTAAAGAAAACCATAGGTACAGATATTGCCCCCACAAAAATGATAAAGTAAGAGTTCTCCACAATGTTCAGCAAGATGAAATAGTGGAGGACATGGGCAGTAGAATTCCAAGGATCTACGTAGCCCTGGACAACAAGCAAGCTGAGTATCAGTCACACATGATTGAAGTAGAATGTATGATAAAAAACCAACCATTTACTATTTTAGTTGATTCAGGGGCTAGCCATAGTTATATAGACCCTAGAGTGGTAGAAAGTTTGCATTTGATAAGAAGCAAACATAAAAGGTCTTGGTTAGTGCAGCTAGCTACAGGGACCAAGAGGAAAGTCATGGAGTTAGTCAAGTCCTGTCCTGTGGACATGAATGGACTTAGCACGAAGACCGATTTGAACATTTTTCCTTTAGGCTCTTATGACTGTCTAATTGGGATGGACTGGTTGGACCAGCACCATGCCATCTTGGACTGTCGGAATAAGTACTTGCTTAGATGAAGAAGGGAATCAGAGAGCCGTCCAAGGAATTCCTAGAGCTGTGATTGTTGGAGAAATCTCAGCAGTGCAGCTTGAAGAACTTTTGAAGAAGGGGTATATACACCCAAGCATGTCGCCTTGGGGTGCCCCGGTCCTGTTCGTAAAGAAGAAGGACGGAACGCTGAGATTGTGCATCGATTTTAGGCAATTGAACAAAGTAATGGTGAAGAACAAGTATCCTCTGCCGAGGATTGATGATCTCTTCGATCAATTGAAGGATGCAAAGATCTTTTCGAAAATAGATCTAAGATCGGGATATCACCAAGTAAGAATAAAAGATGAATACATCAACAAGACCGCCTTTAGAACAAGGTATGGCCATTACGAGTTCACAGTGGTGTCGTTTGGACTGTCAAATGCACCCGTTGTTTTTATGAGCTTGATGAATGGATTATTCAGGGACTATCTAGACAAGTTTGTCATCATCTTCCTAGATGACATTTTGATGTAGTCCAAGTCAGAGGAAGAGCATGAACAACACCTGAGGATGGTGCTGCAAGTGTTGAGAGAACACCAGTTGTATGCCAAGTTGAGCAAATGCTTGTTTTATCAAAGGCATATCCATTACTTGGGTCACATTATTTCAGAAGAAGGGATCATCGTGGATCCTGAGAAGGTTGAGGCCATCAGAGAATGGTCAGTGCCAAGGGATGTGGCAGAAGCTAGATACTTTATGGGTCTAGCAGGCTATTATAGAAGGTTTATCGCAGGGTTCTCAAAGATAGCTCACCCTATCACTTCCTTACAAAGAAAGGGGAAACAGTTTCACTGGACAAAGGGGTGTGAGGAAAGTTTCTAGTCATTGAAGCAGTTGTTAACCAGTGCCCCAATCCTGAGGATTGCAGATCCAAATGCAGATTTCATAGTATGCACTGATGCATGCAAAGAAGGACTGGGAGGGGTCCTCAGTCAGAACAGATTCGTAATCTGTTATGAGTCTAGGAAATTAAAAGAGCACGAGAAGAATTATGCCACTCACGATTTGGAGTGGGCAACAATCGTTCACGCTTTGAGGAAATGGAGGCATTACCTAATGGGAAGAAGGTTTGAACTCAGAACAGACCATAACAGTCTGAAATATTTGTTTGATCAACCAACCTTAAACGCTAGACAAAGTAGGTGGCTGGAATTTCTGTGTGAATACGACTTTGATGTCAAACATATCAAAGGGAAGGAAAACAAGGTGGCCGATGCACTCAGTAGAAAGGTGCACAACCTACATGCTTCAGCCATTAGCATGTACAGAACTGATATTAAGGATAGAATTTTGGAAGCTGCAAATTCAGATTTGCAGTACAGAGAATTGGTAGCCAAGCTACATCATGGTAAGATGCCACAGAAGATGGAAATTTATAAATTGGAAACAGATGGAATATTGTTGTACAAGAACAAAATTTTTGTACCCAATGTCCAGTGCTTGAAACAGATGATTTTGCAGGAGATGCATAATGTGCCTTATGCAGGGCACCCTGGATATCAGAAAACAGTAGCAGTGGTCAAGAGCCATTACTTTTGGCCGGGTATGAAAAGATAGATCGTTGAATACATCGCCAGATGTATGGAGTGCCAGAAAGTTAAAGCTGAGCATAGGCACCCATCAGGGTTGCTGCAACCTTTAACCATTCTTGAGTGGAAGTGGGAAGTAGTAATGATGGATTTTATTACGGGAATGCCCAGAACAACCAAGCTGCATGATTCGATCATGGTGGTGGTGGACAAGCTTACAAAATCTGCCCATTTTATTCCACTTAAAACTACTCACAAGGCAGCAGATGTTGTTGATATTTTCCTAAAGGAAGTGGCACGATTGCACAGAATTCCTAAAACGATTATGTCCGACAGAGACCCGAAATTCACCTCAAATTTCTGGAAAGGATTGTTCAAAGGATTCAGACCGAATCTGAACTTTAGTACAGCTTATCATCTTGAGTCTGATGGACAGACAGAAAGGGTGAACAGAGTAATAGAAGACACATTGAGAATGTATGTGATGGACAAACCATCAAGATGGGAAGACTACCTGCACTTGGTAGAATTCGCCTACAACAATGGGTATCATGCATTGTTGAAGATGAGTCCATTTGAAGCACTTTATGGAAGAAAGTGCAATACTCCAGTGAGATGGGATAATCTAGCTGATAGAGCAATAGTTGGACCAGAGTTGCTCAAGGAGATGGAGGACCAAAAGATAAAAATTAAGCAGAATTTGAAAGCTGCCCAGGACAGGCAGAAAATTTATGCTGATAAGAACAAAAACCATAGAGAATTCAAAGTGGGTGATCATGTTTTCCTGAAAGTGAAAGCTAACAGGAGTTCCCTGAAGCTGGGAAGTTGCGCCAAGTTGGCAGCCAGATTTTGTGGGCCATTTGAAATCCTGGAAAGGATTGGGCCAGTTGCATGTATGCTTGCATTACCTGCATCCATGACTGCACATAATGTGTTTCATGTTTCATTGCTTAAAAAGTATATGCATGAAGATAATCATGTAATTGATTGGAATGTGATCCAGGTGGAGCAAGAAGGTGTGCGCATATTGGACAGGAAAAACAAACAACTCTGGAATCGAGCTATAGGGCTTGTAAAGGTCCAGTGGACCTGGTACGGTCCTGAGGACGTGAAATGAGAGCATGAAGATGTTATGCGGGCAGAGTACCGGCATCTTTTTGAAAAAAATTCAAAGCTTGCATAAGCAGTGTAAATTTTCACTGAGGACAGTGCAAAAATAAGGGGAGGGGATTGTAATGTCCCCAAGGCCGAGCCCTGTTGTAAATCATGTCTATGAAGTATAAAGTTTGCATTATGAATTGCAATTATGTTTTATAGGCTGGTGAGCCAAGTTTATATAAGCTGGTGGGCTTATGTGACTATTAGTCCAGAGAGCCTAAGTGTTGAAGGCCAAGAGCCTGATTTTTGTACATGTAATTATGCACAATATTAATACAAAACATCTCTGCGTGTGTGACCAACCACGATGAATGAGTGATGGGGGACTAATCTTCCACAAAACCTGGGTAAGGGATTGGGGGTTGGAAGTTTGGAAAGAGAGGATAAGTGTGGAGCCTAGGGGCTTAAGTCCTTGGGAATAATATTTTAATATTATTCCAAAAAGCCAAGTGAAATATTTGTTTTGTCCTAAGTTCCTAGAGAGGAACGCATGCTGATGGAAGGCATGCAGCTTCATGGGTGACAAGTGTCAACCCAAGCGCATGCAGTTAAAACTGTTGAGTTGAGTCGTGATGGGGGTTCCTCCTCCATTCTACCGTCGACTGTCTGAACTGTGAATATCGTCTGACCTCTGCAAGCATACCCTCATGCAACTCTGAAACCCAAAGGCCTGTGTTGATTTCTGGAGGATTCGGTACACCCTCTGTCAAAACCATCGAGTCTGTGTTCGACCTCTGCGTGGATTGCTTATCACACATCCTCGAAACCCAGAACTGTGATTTTGTTCTGTATGGCTGGTTTGGAAAACCGAATGACCTGTAATTGCTAATGCCTGGTTGGGTTGAGCGTCTGTCTGTCACCTGTTTTGGGAAACCGTGTCTGTTGTCCCAGCTAATTGTGGTGGCCACACAGTTCTTGATTGGGTGTGGTTACTGTTGTTGTACGTTCGTTGTTGAGCCTTATGGTGGTGTTCTCATTGTACTGGAACCGAGATTAAGGAAACAGGTTGTCTGGCCTGTGTATAACCTCTCTCCAGGTGAGGGAGGTGATTGTTGTTGTAGAGGCAGGTTACCAAGCCTATGAGTGGCTCTCTCCAGGTGAGAGAGTGTGCGGAGGAAGGAGAGAGCTCCTAAAAGGAACCCTGTAGTTGCCACAGAGCTCGGAGATTTCCTGTCTAGTCTGTTGCTGAAGCCCAAGGCAAGGGAGGTTAGCAGCCGAAGGACTGTCTAGGTGACAGAGAAGGTGTATACTCCTGGGGTGGGACAGGTATGTGGGGAAGGAGAGTCTGTGGGTAGTGGGCATATGTGGTTCCTGGGAGAGAATACTTCTTCTGTGACTGTGTGTCTTCCTGTAAACCTTGCCTAGCCTAGGAATCCCTACCCGGTGGAGCTTAGTCCCAGCTCGGGGGTGACCTACTGCTGAGAGTGATGAGCAGCTTGGTCTAAGGCTGGGAGGTTCATGGAAGGTCTACACGCAGTTGGTGGTGTGTGACAATTTCAAAGATAAGTTTCACTATGTTTTGTAATTCTGTAATTAACTAAATTGCATACCTGTTATTCTTGCAATGTTATCACGTATTTTGTTGTGCATATGAATTATTGTTATTTCCATTAACTCTGAAATGCTAGCAGTAATTATGTGTTTAACTGTAATTAAGCAATTGTATTTCATTAGAATGCATAATGTGTTACATAAGTGTTTTTCCACGTAGTAGCGTTGGCCCGACCATGGGGTTGATGGCCGAGGGACGTTACAAACTTCTTCTCTGGACAGGTGCCACGTCATTATTCTAATTATTCTGGGTCGACTTCTCTTGTAGGGTATTTCAACATTTGTCCAATGGATCTCTTACTTCCAGAATCTTCTCTGCATCTAAGAAAGGTCATCTAGGAGGGAAATATCCTCCCGTTGCTACCAAACATCAACACTCCCTCTTAGATAGGGAGGCATATTTCATGATGTCTTCATATAGTAGTCCACTAACTACTCTGCAATCAATTGGTAGCACACAGCTGCCACAATTCCATCAGTAGCTCGAATCCTCTGTCACTGTCTATGCAATCATGTAGCACTTAGCCACTCCCAATGTGAGCTGGTAGTCTCCATGGAAATCAGCTAGTAGCGCATAGCTACTACAATGCCATCTAGTAGAACATGATTGTGTCGATCCATAGTAGTACAAAATTACTATCCAGTGGTGCACAACCACTCCAAGTAGCACACAACTATTGTCCAGAGACACAATGTCTCTCTCATGCAATCAAATGATTGTTGCAAAAGTCTCTATGATTATGCAGCAATCGGTTAGTGGCACACAACCAGTACAATATGCCCTCAACCAGTACAATATGCCCTCAACCATAATCATAGTCTTCCACCCCCACGACTATGCAACAATCAACTAGTAGCACACAACTACTACAATATGCCCTCATCCATAGTCATGATCTGTATGACTATGCAACAATCATCTAGTAGCACACTGCTACTACAATACCATCATCCATAGTCATACCTATGATTATGCAACAATCAACTAGCAACACACAATTACTACAATATGCCATCAGCCATAATCATAGTCGATGTCTCTATAACTATGCAACAATCAACTAGTAGCACACAACTACTACAATATGCCATCAACCATAGTTATAGTCTCATCCAGTAGCACGAAGTTTTTCCCATAGTACTCACAACTATGCGTGTGATGTTTCTTCTCTCATCAGGTCCAACGATGCATTACCCCCTTAGTCTTAAGACTGATCTAAGGAACCCTTGGCCAAATGGGTTAGATGGCATGAGAAGAAACAACACACCTCCCTCTCAATGAGAGTGAACATTATGCATCACACCAAGCACCTCGAGTCTTTCTACTCCTAGTCAAATCAACGTGACTAATAGGAGAAAGACTACACCTAGGCCATTCACCACTAGTCAAATCAGCATGGCTAATCCTTTGAGTGAATGTATCATTCTCCCTTGGTCAAATTAGCATGACCAATCTAGGAGAATGTCTGCTCGATGCTACTCATATGTGGATGTGTACTGGAGCTTCACAACTCCTTTCTGCATCATGTCTCAGATGAAGTCTAGCAAGAAACTTCTTACATGACTTCCAATATTGGCTACTATATAATCTTCCTCTGTTGTACTGAGTGTCAATAATATCTACTCCCTGGTCAATCATGAGATCACACCGATCCCAAATTGAAGCAGCATTCGAAAGTACTCTTCTGATCCATTGCACTCCCTACCCAGTTAAAATTTGTATAACCCTACAATTGTTTGGGTTCAACCATATGTTAAATCAAGGCATTCACTGCAAAACATATGTTTGTCTTGGTGTTAACCAGGTACATCAAAGATCTAATCAATCGTATGTACATCGTGGGATCTACCAAATCTGAAGATGAATCACTTGGTAGCTTCATATTTATCGTCATGCGTGTGGTCATGTACTCGTAGTCCATCTTCCTGAATCTCTGCAAGATCTCAACAGTATATTTTCCTTGGCTAAGGAAAATTTCATATGATCTCTGCCACACCTCCAATCCCAAGAAGCAAGGAATCAAACCCATATCCTTCATCTCTAACTCTTAAGTGATCTCCCTCTAAAGCTTGACTCCCTTTGAGTCTAGATAATCTTCGGAGTCATCTTCTCCCTTTGCATGCACTGGCTTCTTCGACTGAAGTTTGATCTCTTATGAACTGTCCTGGGGAGGTTGATCATCTCTACTGGATCATGAGGTTTGATTCCCTTTGAACTCTAGCTCCTTTATTACATGGATGTGTACAACTCTTATGTCTGGATAGTCTGCTCCATGTCTCAGCTAGGGACCGTTTGAATTATTGTCTCTTGCAACCAACATTATAGCTCCCTCTCATAGCTATTACCTGTGACCTTCCCACAATAAGAAACAAGAACAACAACATCTCCATGGTAGCCTCCATGGAATTTACAAGATAACCTACCTCGAACAAGGTCACCAACCAAGAACATCTCCTAGACGAGATCAATTTATCTTGTAAACAAGTGCATTATTAATATGATCATTCACCTAATGGTAGTCGTACCAACAATAATCAAGTGTTTACTAAACTAGTAATAGCGATAGCAATAATAGATTCCTAAATATTATTATTCTAGTTACAACACTTACTTAAACTGCAACAATATAAAGAAATATCAAACCTGATATGCAAACCGCACTACTGGATAAATGGCATACTCTTCATCCTGCTCTTCAACATCTTCTACATGTGCATGGTGCTTCTTCTTTCCCTTTTCATTTTTAAGAGGACATTGTGCATCATAATGTCCCATCTCCTTGCAGTTGTAGCATTTGATATTTGACGCATCCTTCCGGTGGTGTGATTTCTTAGGATTGATGGGGATACATTCTTCCCTTTCCTTTCTCTTCTTCACTTGGGAATCAAGTGCTTGATTTTCATCATTATTAGTATTCTGTGATTTGGATATCAACCTCGATTCCTCTTGGGTGCAGTCTGCCCATAGCTTGTTGAACTTAGGAAATTTTCTTCTGGCACAAATCCCTTGAACAAATGGATCCCAAGAGGAGGGAAATCCATTGAGTGTAGTAGTCATGAGTTCAATGTCTTCTACTGGATCTCCAATGGCTGCTAACTAGTCCTTGATCTGCGAGATCCTCATGAAATAGTTGGCTAATGTTTTTGAATTGTTCATTGTCACATTTCTGAGTTGATGCCTTAGAGTAAGCTTTCGAATGATATTCTTACTTTCATAAAGTCTGGTTAGGGCATCAAACATTTCCTTCGGTGTCTTTAGTTCTGATACATTAGGTATCAGATGATCCTTTATTGAGTCTGTCAAGATCCTCTTGGCCTTGACTTCATTCTTCCTGAACTTTCCTTTGGCGTCTTCTTCTTCTGGTTCTAGAAGCATCTGCTTGATGTGATCCAATAAATCATTCTCTTCTAGAATGAGGAGAACTCCATGCTTCTGGGATCTGAAGTTGTCTACTCCATCCAATCTATCTTCAACTCTCATGTTGGTTGACATTTTTCGTTGTTAGAAACCCTAGTACTGAAAAACCTCAATTTTTCAAACTTTACCAAACTACACGTTTAGGGTTTTAAGGGGTGCGCTAGGGTAGGGCACACTGCTCTATGAAAGCATTATCCCCAACATCCTTTGTATAGTGCTCAACAATCTTGAAAAAGTATTGCAGGTGCAAGGTGCCATTGTAGCGATCTTCCTTCCAGTGGTCAAATTGTTCTGACGGTAACCAACTCTAATACCAAGTTAGAATTTTCTTTATTTACAGAGAATTAGTGTTACTTTTCTTTTACTTCATTACCATTAAGAAATATATATATATATATCATGTACTGAGCAGTAGCAACATAAACAAGAGAAAAAAAGAACACAAGAGATTTATCTTGGGAAAACCCCAAATGGGGGAAAAAACCCAACAACCTTTCTTAGATAGATTCCATTCACAAAGCAAGTCCAATCAGATAAACCCTAGCATAAAGGCTAGATCAACCAGAAATACCACCACAGCTGCAGCAACAACACCATACCAAGGTAGCGCACCTCCTCAAGGAGTAGCGCACAAGAGGGAGATACCAACAGACTGAACAAGAAGAAACTGAGTCATTGCAGTAGTTGTGCCACCTTCTCCAAACTTGTGCCTTGTTTCTGTGTAGCTGAGAGAGTGTGAGTGAGTGAACAAATGAGCCAAGACGTCCTCTATTTATAGTCTTCCTGGCCACTAGATTGGGTCGAACTCTTCTTTGGACATGTGCCACTTCATTATTCTAATTCTTCTGGGTTGACTTCTCTTCTAGGGTATTTCAACATCTGTCCAATGGATCTCTTGCTTCCAGAATCTTTTCCGCATCTAAGAAAGGTCATCTAGGAGGGAAATATACTCCCGTAGTTACCAAACATCAACAAGAAAGACCTCTGGTATGCACTCGAGGTGTTAATGCTAACTTGGTCGGTAGTTGAACAAGCGCATCATAGATATTTACAAGAATCTTCTCGATTAAAGGATTAGTGCATTGGAGGAGATGAGGAAAAGTCCTATGATTCAGCCGATAGAGTTTGTAAGAAATCCTTTGGTTGAATCGAAGAAGTTAATGTTAACTTTATCAGTTACAAGGTATGCTCATCGAAATATTTTCTGGAAATCCCTCTGATTCATTGAAGAACTCAAGTGTAACCCTCTGGTACGTACCAGAGGACTTGAAGAAAACTCTATCGGTATGGATCAAAGGAGTTAAAAGGAACCTTTTTTATGGCCCCAAAAATTATTCTTAAAAGTTTGTCTAAGTATCAAAACAAAAAATAAACGAAATTGGGCTTGAAACTTCAATCAACCCGATTACAAAGGAATGAGAAGAATCAAAGACCGAATTTTGAGGTAACTATTCAAGTCAAGAATTTTTCATAGAGAAAGGGAGGGGTATTATTTTATTGTTGAAAGGAATGGATTTTCAAGAAGACTTCAAGAAAAAGGGAGGGTGTTGATGCCTTGCACAACAAGGGGTAAGGGAAGGCCAACAAACATGGCTCTTCACTTCCCATTCCTCAACCTTCCCCTCTATTATTTTTTTCTTGTTTCATTAAATTCTCAAAAAAAATTATTTCCTCGTGTTTTCATTTTTTTTTGTCTTATTTTCCTTTAAACCCATTCCTTAGTTCATATCCCTTTCGGATCACAAAATCTCCTATAGTGGACATGGTCCATCCTATGGTAGCTATAACTTTGGTTGTGGCTCCACCACTTATTATGGTTCTAACACCTCTTATGGTGGCCCTCCCCCTCAAAATTCTTATTTTCCCTTTTATGGTCCTCGACAAAGCCAATACCCAACACCTCCCCCCTTGTTATCCTTTCATATCAATGTTGTCAACCCTTCCTCCTAACAGGGTTAGATTTTAGCACAACATAATTCCCCATCCCACACCACTCAAAACCCTCACAAAATGGGTGAGGCTAGGAATGACAACAATCAACACCAAGGGAAATGGGGCAAATGACATTATGACCCCAATAACATTGGGGCAACCTCACTTAAGAATTGAACCAACCCCCTTGAGACCAAAATAGTCAAGGTTGTACACAACTAGTTGTAGACCAACTCTCCATGTGATATTCGTAGGGCATATTGCCATTACACTCATCATTGTCCCGAGCTACCTAAAGTCTAGCACATGTGAGATTTTGGGGGCTAACTATAATAAAAATCCCCTAATTGGGAATGTTAAATCCCCACATGGGAATCCTCACCCTCATTAGCCATCGATCTTTCTTAACTCATTTTCCCAACAACATTCAAGGGCCCATTATTAGGATGCCCCTGCATACTCTTTTTCCTCCAATCCATCATGAGTTGGTGACCCATCTTCCAATCAAATTTAATTCATGGTTGGAACCCAATCATCTAGACTTGGGGGCACCCCATCCATTTATAATGATATGGCATTCATTAGACCTTATCCCAATAAGGAACATTGAATTATACTCACCCCCCACAATTCTCAAGCCATCACCTTTAATTAGAACCCGCATGCCAAATCATGCCTCCCGTCTTCCACCCCATTCCAAATATGGGTCATTGTTGAGAAATTCACTATTCATTGATGTTTTGTGGATGGAGGGGGCTCGTTTCGTACTATTATTATGTCCTTGTAGTCTTGGAAAGACATGGGTCCCCCCACCCTCATGTCCTCAATGACCAAATTGCATGCCTTTAACATAAAAATCTATAACCCAACATGGACTATACCTAATATCCTAATTGAGTTATGTGAGAAGTCTATCTCGATCGATGTTGCATTCAACACTGGTTCGATGTATTATTGTATCATCTTTTGATGCAATTACATCCATGAATGTTGTGGTGTCTGCTCTTTTAGTTCAAGAAACTCCCTCATGAAGGACATATCATCACAATGATTTGCTTGCATACTGTGATCCCCCACCACGTTTAGCATTTGACACGACCTTGCCTTTCGTTTCTCACACCAAGACAATGAATTATATGGCCATGTCTGATATTTGTGCCACATCCACTCCCACTAAGCATGAGCTTATAGCTCTAGAACCACCCCCTCACCACTTCGACTTGGAGGTTAGGCATTTTCATTCACCCCTAATGGAATTCACATCCATCTCTTCCCCCATTTGCAAAAGTACCCATACACCCTTAAGCAAACTCTTACTTGATGATAATGAGTTCTTCGAGGCTGTAAGTTGTTTTGCTAGCCCTGGAGATTACCTCTAACTCATTTCCTTTGTTGCCTTCCTACTTGGGCCTAACTACTCCACCAACATTCCCTTTAACTCAATCTCCTTGGAAATTTCTTTCCTCCCTCTCAACCAAGACCACCTCTTGCACTTGAGGAAGTTTCTTTGGGCCCCAAACCAAAGGCCATTGATTTTTACACCACAAGAGATGTTGTAGGCCCCAAACTCTTCCATGGATTCCATAACACATCGAGATTCTGATATACTTTTTCAAATCCTCTTATGTGGATGCTCTGCCTTCAACTACATACCTTTATACCTTTGGTATTTGGCAACAACACATCCATAAACCTACATTCACTAATGTTGGGGGTAATACCGATGCGCACCATGGTTACACAAGACCCAACCCAATACACATCATAAACCCACATTGTTTTCTTTGTAGGAACCATCATTACACCTACCCGTATCATGCATTCCAGACGTCGTATGATTTAAATCCCCATGGCTTGGTTGGATTGACCCACAAACATATTGTCATCACTTTGTATGGTGAGGTTCCATTAGTTGTATCCTATCTAATTACCCCTATATGGGTGCCATAACGCCCCCTGTTTTTATATCTTTATTAATCCCCTAACCATGGAGTCGTAATATCCTAAGAGGTCACCTATCTAATTAAACCACTTTCACCACTTTCTCCCTAGGTTTCTAGCCCAATTTCCCTTCGGTCGTTTTTTTCCTTCATTAAGACTACAACCGAAAGGGTTGGGTTTCCCTTTCTGGCCTGTCAAGTCGTGACCGGGTCACTCTGTCTACGTGTATAAGATGTGAACGAGACTAGAAGCTCCCATTTTTGGACTTGGTTGCAATGGATGAGATCTCCCACTGATTTCTCGAGGTCTAGCCTTGAGAAGGCTTCCATCATGAGCTTTAGGATATTATCCTTTTAACCATATGGCCTTATCCCTAAATCCCTATAAGAACAAAACTATTTCCCATGGGAAGACAAAGGAAAGAACGAGCAAGGTTACTCTGATGATTTGGTTGCAAGGCTTGGGCAAGGAGCTTGGAAGAAGGACATTTCTTCAGTTTACATCTGTAAGTTGTGATATTGCTTATTTGATTAATAGAAGATATGTTGGATGTTTCCCTCTACTTAATTGTTTATTTAAGTTCATGTATTCATTGATACAGAAGTGGTATGATTGTGTGTTATGACATACTATCAAGTCTAGGAGCGTCCTTTGTTTATGTCTCTATTTTTGTCTTAGGTATAGGAAGAACCTAAGGGAGCTCAGCTCCTGCAAGGTGCAAAAACCCTACAACAACCGTCTTTTGCAGGAGTGCCTCCCTTAGTAACTCTCCATTCCCTAACCCATATGGGAGGTAACTAGAGGGTGACTCCTTGCCCACAACAAGAGTACCTCGATCTTCATCAGGGCACTACTCTTCCCATTCGAGACATCTTCCCTCGACCTAGACACCACCTTTAGGTCAGTGTCCACCACATTAGATGAGAACAGTCCTTGTCATCCTCTCCATCTCTGAATTTTTCTCTTAGATTACATTACACCTCCCATTAATGAGGATCCATTTATCTTGTCATCATAGATCCTCTTCAAATCATATCATAACTGCTCGTCCCCATTGATGAAATACTCATGTATAGTATATGATTTTGTATTTAGTTCTTGAGTACTCTCATGCCACATGTTTTGTTTGTGTAAGTGTAAGATATTGTCAAAGGCATCAATTGTTACACATCCTTAATCGTTCTATTAGGTATATTATCTAGATTGGTGTTTAGGTATAGGCTTGGCCTCTCTAATTTTTTCCACACTTACCTTTTACAACCTTTTAAATTTTCCATAGCTTCCACCCCATCCTGAAAAGTTCCCTCACCACTCCGAGCCGCATTAATGTTCTTATCGGACGGTGGCATTCCACCTTTCATGGGTTGCCTTAGTTTATCACCTTTTGCATTCTAGCACCCACTCCACTCATTTTCCCTTAGGATCAAGAGTTTGTGTAGTCCACTTTGCATCAAGAGACTTATGCTTAGCTCTCATCATTTGCTTGCCTCTATACCTAGACTCTTGAGCAATTACTTTTGGTTTTATGATTTGCTTCTCACTATGCTATTAAACCCTTATTTCACTTCCTCCATATGTCGAATTCCATCTCCACTTAACCACTCAATCATTTGTTCCAAGGAGATCCACCCTTGTTGCCTCCATTTGTTATCATTAAGTACACTCAATGCATAACTACTTGGTTGCATGTGGCACTTGTCTCCTCGTTGTAAAATATTGTTTTTTTTATTATTCTTTTATAGAAGACAAAACCATAATGATAGAGAAATTTCAAAAAACCAAATGAGAGAAAGAATATTAGTTCTCATTATTTACCATCAAAGTCTTGCACCATGTTACATCTCTTTCAAGCAGTCGTCAATGTCACCATTGTTTAGAGCATTTGTATTGAGACACCCATGTCCATCCATTAATAAATAATCTATTGGTCATTTGCATCCTTCTCGTACCATCCATTCAATGTCATCATTGTGGTTCCTGATATTTCCACCCATCATCCATTTGGTTTGTCATCTTTATCCTTGAGTCACCCACATGTCCTCAGTTTGCCTTTGTTTGCATGGTCCATTGTACACCCTCAACACCACTAGCATCCCTGTCTCTACATTAACATTTGTTCGAGTTAACTATTAAGGTTTATTCTCACTACCCAGGCTAACCATCATTGATGCTCTATTCAAGAGAAGTGTGTTATCTTTTATCCCATAATTGCCTCGTCCCATTGTGTCTACTACAAGTCTTGATCACTTGTCAATTTTTTCAGTACCTTGTGTTGGTTTATAGGGAATCATCATCGCCCTTTGTATGATGGATCTATCCTATTGACACC
Organism: Picea engelmannii; assembly: GCA_009831015.1. NCBI lineage: Eukaryota > Viridiplantae > Streptophyta > Pinopsida > Pinales > Pinaceae > Picea > Picea engelmannii. Next base: position 305,698 of record ML794273.1, read on the forward strand.
AACACATTTACTCTAGGAGTTTGATTTAGATGCCTAAAACCTTGGTTATTGTTTTCATAATTAACAATGTACCTTACATGTCACAATGGATTTTCATCATTGATCCTTGACAATATGGTTCCTTTCTATGTTCAACTTCAATGCATCTATTTGCACCATTTTAGTTATTACTAATACTTTAGTACCCATTATCATTATCAATGGGATACCTTACATTTGGCCGAGAATTCCATCATTGATTTATGACTGCATGGTTCCCCCTTGCTCTCTTTCAATATTTGGTTTGAGCTTGCATATAATAATTTCTCTACATGTTTTGGGCCCTATTGAATGGGCCTCCTTTTCCCCCCAAGGGTGATACTGTTCCATCACATATTTCAAACATAATCAATATTCATTTTTAGATGTATCACAACTTGGATTTACTAGCCATTGTCCCATAATGTACCTGGATTGACTATTGTACAAGCATGGTGTTGATTAAGGTTGGTTGTCATTGATGTCAACCCTTGAAGAAATACCCGTAGCACAAAGGTTTGGGTAATGGACTCAATATTGTTTGATGTAAATATGACTCATTACTGTTTTTTCATGGTTTATAAGAAGTAAATATGGATGAACTCCAAAGTGGTCCCCTTATGGTGAAAGCCCTCACGGGAAGACGCTTTGTGGAGTAAGAGAACCCATGCTTAATTGTGGAATAATGAGATGAAGGAAAGTGAATT
>ML794274.1:0-12524 GCA_009831015.1 Picea engelmannii
AAAACATTTTCCACATCCCATCTCTAATATTTACATTTTCCTTTGGAACTTCTATTTTTGTATTTTTCATTTTCTGTACAAACTTCAAAATCATCATCTAGAGATAAAATACAATTTCCTAAATCTTGATCAACAACATAGAATGCATAATTATTAGGGTTTTAAGGATCACTTATTGTATAGTCCAATCTAGTTTCTCTGTACAATCTGGTAAAATGTCCAACAAAAATCAGAATTATGGCATATGTTATATCCAACTGAACTGATCCTCCTAACTTTGCACCCCAAGATCTTGATAAAAACATGCCATATTTTGTAGGTACATTAGCTACTACCACATCCATAAGAATACTTTTAACTGAAATTTGAGCTAGATTTAAAACTAAATCTTTAATCATACCCAGAAACTTAACCTTTCTGGAATCAAAAGAGTATAAATCTTGATAAGGTCTCATAATTTGCAAGCCCAATTTTTCCATTATTATTTTCGACATCAAATTATCTGAAGCACCTGAATCTAGCATACAGTTATGTAACAAATGATCGTGCACAATAAGAGTGATATAAAATGGAGCCACCGAGTATTTATCATTTTCAATATGTGGTCCAAACATGATCGTTGGTTTCTCATCCTCCAAGTTAATAACATCATCTTGACATTCTACATCTAGAAAATTAATTACTTTTGAAATCTGCTTCTTGTAAACATGATTTCTGTCAAGTTCAACCAGAGGGACTAGAATTTTAATCTTATTCAATTCATTCTCTAGATTGAAAATGCCAACTGATTTTTCTAACTCTTTGGTCTATACTTTGTCTTCTTTGTTTTCCATCTTTTTAGTTTGTGTTTCTTTTGTTTCAACTTGCTTTATTTGAGCATCTTGTGCTTTAGTAGGTGATTTTGAGACCACTGCTTCCTTTTCTTTATTCCGTGCCAGGAGATTTTTTGGTGGATTGGTAATAGAAATATTATCTCTTTGCCTCAAATCATATTTATTATGAAGCTCAACCATTATTGAAACAACAAGATCTTTATATTGTGATGTGTTATCTCCCAATCTATTGATATTTTTCTCATCAAATAATGATCCAAGACTTAAAGATTTTCCATAGTCTTGTTGAGTTAAATGAGGGTCAATATGATCATCACTAAAAAAATTTATATCCTCATCTAATTCGTCATAATCTTGAACATCGTCTCTCTGTATAAGATTTTATGTTTTAAAAGGGGCCTGGATCTTTTGTTCCTCATTCCTAATTTGCCTCTGTTGAATCTGAGAGTTTGTATTGAGGTTTCTCCTAAATTGGTTTTGATTTCTAACATATGGGTCAGGTTTGACTTTCTCAATTTCCATCCTAAAAATTTTATTTGATAAATATTTAATGATTTTAGCCATTTCTTCCATCTTTTCATCATGTATATTTTTCCCATAACTCAATGGTCCTCCTTGTTCTTCCTTGTTCTTTAAACCTTATAGGTTTTCTTATTCCCATCTCAACCTTTGTTTTCAATTTTTCTAATGCCATCATATTAGATTCAATCTCAATAGCACCATCTTGCATCCCATCTAATGTTGTAGCTCTTCTTTCCTTTAAAAGTAAAGAAACATCTGAATCAAATCAGCCTGCAAAAGTAACTTTAGTTGTTGGATGGGAAGGTTTAACTTTGTCTAGGATATTGCTATATAGTTTATTGAATCTTTGGATAAATTCAGAAACAATTTTAGACGTTTTCTTCCTTAAAGCACCAAATTCAGTCAAATAATATAAATGTTTTTTTTCTCACCCCACTGTCTTAAGAAATAATTTTATAAATCATCATATGTTGTGATGGAATTTGCAAGAAGTTCCCTAAACCAAATTCTAACTTGTCCCTCAAAAGTATGTACAAACAGTCTCATGTAAACATCTTCATGTTCAATGCCAATTATATCAACAAATTGATCAAAGAATGTTATGTGTTTTGTGGCTGTTAAAATTTAGGTAAACTTTTCATATAATTCTCAGGTAAATCATGCAGAACTGTAGGGAGGGCTAAGGGGGCATATCTAGCAGCAACTTTGACAAAAATACTTGGAGGAGGTGGTGGTAGATTTACATTTCCTCCACCTCCACCGCCTCTTGCACCTCCTACACCAACCATTGATAGTTTTGGAGAAGAAATGTGAGGGATGTAATGTGAATTATCAAATATTTGAAAATATTGTTGTACTAGATCTTTGATTTCTTAGGGCAGGTAATAGAGGAGACTTGCTAGATAATAAAAAGGTGACAGATCTCGTAATAAGGATGTAAAATCAAACTTAGAAGGGAAATGAGAACTTGAACTTTTTTGTTCAGATCGACTAGATGGATAGATGGGAGAAGTGATAAGAGATGAACCTGAGTAAAAAATATGATCTTCAAGATTTATAGGGATAGAAAATTTTATTTCAGGAAGACTAAGAATAGGTCGTGTATAGACAACATTAGGAACTAAAGACGATTCTTGATTCTCTCTGGTAAAAGTGTCTATCAAAGAAAAAGATGTATTTTGGAATTTTTCACCCTTTAGATCATACCATTTTACTTCGGGAATTTCAACCTCTCTATTTTCTAATTTAATTTCAGGATTACTAGTTGAGGCTTTTGCGGAATGAGGTTTATTTTGATGTTTTTCTTTAGAACTAAATAAAATTATTTCTTTTGCTGGAATATTAACATTAACTTGAGTAAACTTTGGTTGATAGACATTACCTACTGATGCAGACATCTTCTTTAGATATCCTTTGGTTTTCACCAGTGTCTCGTGATCTGAAACTGGTGTAGTCATCTTATCGTCTAGGTTTTTCCTCGTATTTTTCTGTCTGAATGCCAGATTTTCCAAAATGGCATCGCCAGGTGAAAATAAAAAACGATACTTAACCTTGTGTTCAATTCTTGTTCATCGTAAAAAAATGAAGCTAAACTTTGTTGTATTCCCAGGGAAAAATAGTTTTGTTTCTGCGTTCCCTGGAAACGATGCCAAAAATATGTTGTTCCTGAGATTTAATACAAGCTCACAGAGTAATGTGAGGCATCCAAAATTTAAGATATTTTATTTTTATAATGCTTTTCTACCTTTAGTTTTAAGATGAAACTTCAAATAAATTTAATGATTAGAAAACACAGAGGAAGTATCTCTTTCTTTGAGTTTTTTATAAATATTGAGGAGATGCAAAGTAGAAATGATTAACAAAACTGTCAAATAATGTATGATATCCAATACTGATAAATCTTACCTTTTTCGCAATAGAAGAATCATGAAGAATCGGTCTTAAAAGATGAATGAAAGGAGGATATCCACACATATACAGGTCTTGTTTTACTCACCGTAATAATAGAGGAAATGTTGTAGCTGAACAAGCTTCCAATTATATGTACCACAATATATGTCTTACTAAAATGTAGTCTTTCAATATTTAAGAACTGTAGAGTGAAGCAAATGAGGTTATGAAAAGGAAATACACATAAAGCACATAACTCAAAGAAATGAAATGTAGAATCTCTATCTTCTCTTTGAAATTGGTATTAAGAAGGTTCTCTTTTACAGTCGGCCAAAAGAAGCATTGAATACATATCTAATATGATTATTTATACAAACATTGTCTTAACCAAAAGTGTTTATACCTTCCACATTCTTATCTTTCAAAATATAATACAATCTAAACTAAAAAGATATTACAAAGATTTTGAACATATTCTAAGATTTCCTTCGCTTGTTGGCGATTCATTCATCCTTTATTTTCTCGTGGGTGCCCTTGGATTTTGTTGATCCTTGAATTGCACATGCAGATCCAATAATGCAATAAAAAACTTAGAGGGTTCAATATTTGCATTTAATTCAAACGAAAAAACCTTTTTATGCACCAATGGTATATTTCTTTGAATTTGTACTACTTCCTGTTGAGTGATCTGATGTTGTAAATTTTTGTTTCATCAGAAGATAATTTAAGATTTGAAAATCAACATGATTGAAATGTAATATAGAAGTTTTCACCCTCTCTCTGCTTTTCTTTAGATCTTCTTTATTCTTTTCAATATCGACTTTCCTAAGTGTAGCGTGAATACCACTGATATCAATTTATGCCATCTCTAGATCTATAGCTAAAAGAGAATCAAGACAAGCATCCTTTGCCTCTTTTGCTATCCTTTTAATTTATTTAATATCTTTTCCCAGGTCTTTAAAGCCATTTCTCCTTTTATCTGCTCAAATTCTGAAAAAGGAGCAAGTCCTGGTACATTGAGATTTTTCCTCCACACTACAAATTCTTGAAATTTGGATCTAGCAATAGAATATTTCTTCTCTTTGTCATCAATAATATGCAAAGAATTATTGATTACCCGATAAAGTTTTTGGATGGTATCCAAACTTTTATACAAGTTCTACTGAACAATCTGCAACCTCTCATTTATCTCTGATGCTTGTTTCTTGAAGGAAGAAATGTCAATTAATTTTCTCTCGATTGTCGATATCTGAGCTTGCAATTGATTTATTAATGTATCTCTCTAGGAAACCATGTTATTACTCAAGTGTTGTTTTTGGAAACTTAATTTCAACTTATCCTCTAATTTTTTAATCTGCTACTCAAAACCCTGTCTGAATTGGCTTATATCAGAATTAATTCTTTCTCTAGCAGTAACTTCTATCTGTTTCATATCATTGTGCAATTGTTCAATCAAAATATTCTTTTGATTCAATTGTTTTCTCAAATTATCGAGTGACCATAAGTTGACAGTTGCAATTGCTCCCAGTGAATCTGCTATCTCCTTTGCAAATTTAGGGTCACTTTGTCCATGTCCATCATATATCATTCTTTTCTTTTGTGTAATTCCTCCCTCTTTCCATCGATATTCACTTCGTATGATAGCCTTCCTTTTCTTGTTGAAAAAGAAATCTGATGAAGGCATATCTCCAGGTTCAATAGGTGTTAGGTCATCTATATTTATAACCTTTGAACAAGGTAAATCAAAACTTGTTGCTAGGGGAGTCAAAGATGGTATGGGACAAGTAAGTGCAGCAGATTCCCCTTGATTTGTGACATCTTTCATAGGAGTTTCAGTGTTTGACAATAATAGAGGAAAATTATGCCCATGTTTCATAAAATCTTCGAATAATGCTAATAATTCCTTATCATTTTTACCTGTTATGGATATCCCTGTGCTTATTTCATCCTTAGAAAATGTTTCTGGTGTTCTTTCCACTTCATTAGTTTTTTAGGTAAATTGTTCCTTCTGTTCTTTTGAAAGATGAGAAAACCTGACTGTTGTTCTTGAGGAATAATTTGAAATCTGGATATAACCTCATCATATGATCTAACTCCTTTGAATACCTCGTCATAAGGTTAATCTTCATGGATGTATTTCTTCATGTTAAACTAAGCCAAATGATTTTCTACCACTCTATGTGGATCATGCTTCTTGAATTCAATGTCAACTAACTTAATTTCATCTAAGGTCAAAGCCTCTACCTTAGCATGCCCAAAATATGATAATGAGAATATACCAACCTATATAGGAAAGGCTAGCCAAACTCTCTTCTCTGCTGCCTTAAGTTCTTTGTTGATACCTACTGAAAATGTATGATAATATATTTCTCTGCAAACAAGTCTATTTGGTAGAAATATGAGAAGAGCATGTGGATATATGAAACAACTAAAAAATCCGATGTAAGGAAAACTTTCCTCATTGTACCAGTCTGCAATAGCACCCAAAATCCCAATAATTTGTTCTGAAATTATGGGAGGAGGCTGACCATAGATAATTTCATGGATTGGAATGACCACATTGTGACAAATCTCATAAAAAAAATCCTTTTCATTTTCCTCCCATAATTTAGAATGATATAAATGTATAGGCTCGGTGACAGTTGGAGTCCAACTCCAATTCATAAGAGGAAAAGGGGTTATGAAACAAATTGAATCCATAATATACGCATACATATATAAGGGAGCATGTTCTCCTTTGCACTTCTGAGTTTTGCAATCCCCTATTTATTTAGCTAGGTTATCCAACAACATATTTCCCCAATCAAAAGTATAACCCTCTGCAACTTGTTGAATCATAGGAACCCACTGTATAGTAAAATGCATAAGACTTTTCGTTCTGAACAATCTACAAAGCATCATGGTAGTATACATAATATGGGCATCACAAGAGGCTACAGAGTATATACCATGGCTATCAGTTTTGAATTTATATTCATTTCCCCACCAAGTTTTCACTATATCATGAACATTTCTTTCGTATTTTGTACATTCATTATCCTCAAACTTCATTATAAATGATGCATTGTAAGTATATTTGGGGTTGGAAGTTAATTTGTATATTACTTGAATATCCTTGGGCCAGAATGAGCCGAAAATGATCTTCTGAGGACTGTAGATGGTTCTGGTCAAGATATCCACATGCTCTAAGGCCCATCTTATCATATCAATATATGGCATTAGTTTCAGTGGAGCTTCAACTTTGCGATGTTCTGACTTAGCCACTTTTCTTAGATTACTTGCAATTGACTCGTTCTCTCCTTTGTTTGAATCATCATAATAGAGGGAATTTTCCTGATCTAAAAGTTCATAAACCTACTTCCATGATTTAATGACATCTGTCATTCGAGTGGTAGTATTTGAAAGAATTTTTGAATTTGGGTTTGGCTCCTCTGCAAATGGATCTTTCTTCTTTCCTGCTTTACGTGGTGCCATGATTTCCAAATATCAATTCTATCCCTCCTGTGAGAAGTAAAAATATGTGAGAAGTAAAAATATGAATGAAAGTTTTGAATGCTAATGGAAAAATGATAGGAAGTTCAAAATGTTTTTATTGAATAAAAAATACTAAAATCTAAATATCGTTACATTTAATCCAATGACAGGTAATCATGGAAAAAATATAAAATTTATTACCTGACGGTCGTAATATTTTCCAATATTTTACCTTAGCCACGTTGAATACACCTTTAATGATCACAATTAATGAGGATAAGCTATTTCGGTGGTTCAACATTCGGGATTTTTCAATGAGGAATGATAAATATCTCTCAAAGGTCGAATTCACGGAGAAATTAACCATCCTTTAATTGATTGTTTCGTTTTAATTAATCACAACTTATGGTCACTTTAACTTTAAGTTCTTCAGCACTTCGGGACTTCGTGAGTTTACATTACCAGTGCATAGAGTTGTCTCAAAGGAAGAGCTCGTGAAGTGATTACTTGTCGTTAATTATGCCAACTAAAACATGTTTTAACCATTAATCTTAGGCTCTTTATAATTTCGGTCATCCCGACACTTTGACGCTCCGACACTTCGGTGCTTTGGCATTGTTTTAAATTTGTTCTCGATTTGATCTTCCAAAGGACAATCTCTTGGAGTGATGTGGAAGTGTGACATCACTGATGTTTCATGAAAATATGAATGACACATGTCACCTAAAATCGTGCGAATTATGTGACCAAGGGTGCCCAAACTAAGTGCCACATGTAACCGCGTGTAAATATTTCTAGGTGGCAGATGACGTGACAACTGATTAATTAAAATATTTTGTGGAAATTCAAGAATCCGGGACTCCAGAGCTTCGCAACTTCGGGATTTTTAGGATTTTAAACATTTTTAGCTTGAACTCTCGAATCACGAAGCCCCAAAGTAAACTTCGTATTTCTCTGATGTTTAAACCTTTCACAATTCTGGAACTTCGAAGTTGCGATTTTCGTCAATATAGATGACTGCCAAATTTTAAAGGGTGGTACTTGATCTGCCCTGTCAAGATGTAATGAAATATATTTTAGTCTACAAAATGATATTCCTATTTTAAAAATTTATTTTGAAAAGGACAAAACAAAAAGGAATATTGAAAAAATCATTTTTATTTGAAAATTTCATTTATGTTCTAACATGCACTCCATCTGGGGATTGTGGCTCCCTGTGAGGCATGAAAGAACAGTAGACCAGGTGCATTTATTGGGTAAATGGAGTCATTATTTTTTTATTTTTTTTATCTAAATGTTTTCTTTCTTCTTTGAATTTTAATATTATATAGAAGTGATAAACATAACCATATCTAAAAATTTAAAGCATACTTGGTGATTGATTTCAAGCCAGGCTAATAAGTGTTTTCTTTTCTTAAAATTGATTTCAGAATTGTCCAAGATAATCAAAGTAAATTTAACAAAAATATCATACTTTAACTGACTATGTTCGCTCTCAAGGTTTTAAAGATGCAAAATGTGTTTATTTAAGGAATTCTAGTTGGTTCAGGATATAAATATTATTGAAAAAGAACTAAATAACAAAGTATATTATACATATGTGTAAGACAGCCTTACATACATCATAGATATTGCTTTACTTCCAATAGGCATGTTCAGTAACCCGATGAAGTTATCTATATCTCCCCTTATTGAATTTCTTTTCACCCCTTCAAAAACAAGTTTTCTTTAACTGAAATGAGGGTTGAATTTCCTTTCGTCATCTTTATTTGGACAAGATGGGGGCAATCAATTTGTGAATTTCCTTTCGCCATCTATCTTTGATTCTATTTCTTTCAAGTGGGGGAAATCAATTGTATCTAAGATACAAGGGATGGACTTTGTTTTTGATCTGAGAAAAAAAAGGTTTGTCTACAGTTTTAAGAATACTCTGAGATTAGTTTTCTTTCAATTCCAAGTATACCTTCGCCTATAGGTAAATTAGGAAAAAAATATTTATTTTCAGGGATAAACCTTGAGCAAAGTTGTGAGTTGAAATCTAAAATTAGGGCTAAATTTACTAGGATTATCCTAGACATAATTTTTCAATTAAAATCAAGAAACATGAAAAATCTCCGCCTGACTTTTTAAAAAAATATGCTTTTAAGTTTTAGTGTAGGATAAGTTTTGTCATTTCTAAAAAGACTAATATGATTGAAAATGAATGAGAATTTTATTCATAGAGAGGACTAGAGAAAGAGGTGACAAATATATCAAAAGTTCAAATCATCTCAAGTGAACATAAAATAATTCACACGAGTTTCTTTGTTAGGAAAAGACTCCTTGTTTGCTCTATTCCACAGTCATATTCTATTTAGTATATTTTTCTTATAATTATTGATTCATTTTCGTATCATAGATGATCACAGATCTAATAAGAATGATGTTACATATCCCCTCTTCATCACTTTTCCAATATATTTCTAGTCAATGATGAAGCCATCTTTTAATTTGTGGGAATTATCCCTCACGTTTGTTATAACCAAGATTTTCATATTTAATAAATAATAATAAAGAAGAGAATTTGTTACCTGATTTCTTTAGAATTTTTAAAGAGGGATTGTATATATTCATCACCTAATTCTAGAGAGTCTAAAAGGCAGGAAAAGATGAGTCGTGAACGTGATGACTGTGAATGTTTCAATTGCGCGATATTTACTCTTCAGGAAAAGGTTCGAGAGCAATTAGAAATGATTAAAGAGCTATAAGATTTGAATTTTCAACTTCACCAGTGGATTAAATCTAAGGAAATGCGACATTGAGAGTAAATGGTGACTATAACAAGAGTTTTGAGTCAAAACATGGTTCTTTTAAGCTCTCATCGTCGACAATTGAGACTTTTGTGAAGGCGATAGCCACCAATGAACATTCGTGTGGAATTAGTTGGGTCTCGAATTTCTACAACATCATCTCTTTTTCCCGAAGACCATTCACCTCCAACAAATCATCAAAATGTTGAAGAACTTCGATCATTCATCCTTCAAGAAAATGTAGAATTTCAACAGTTAGATTATTCTATGGAAGCAATGGAAGTAAAGCATAAGGAAAATATAATTCATATCAGTAGTCATCGGTAGGCTTCCATATTTACTTTTGTTTTTTTCTCCAAAAATTTTACAAAACTATGTAGAGAGATAGGCAGTCACTGTAAGAAATGTCAAGTTTTGAACATAAACTTTCTAAACTTTTGTATTCAAAAAATGTTATAATGTTTTGACAGTCTTATTCTCTAAAATTTTCAACTATTCTTGTCAAGAAGAGTATTGATTTATTAACTATAGAGTGAGTTTTATTCATAAAAAGTAAAAGATGATTTATTTTCTATAAGAATTTTATTCCCTTTTTTATTATCTTTGAAATAAAATCAAAAGAAATTATTTTCTTGAAAAAATATCTACAAAATTTTTAGCTCTTAAAAATATTTAAATAAGTTCTCGATCCAAAAAGAAAAATAAATAAAAATTGCCAATGTAAATCCAATCCAATCTGGTATGTACAATGGAAACTGAAAACTAAACTATTGCATAAAATGTTTTAAAAATCGCCCATTGATAGGGGCCTCAAGAATTTCTCCATTTAAATTTTCGAGAGAGAATGAATTTCTCCCTTCAATTGCTGCAATTTTGAAAGGACCAAACCAGAGATGGTCAAATTTTTCATGTTTCCCAACGTCTTCTTTCCTAGACTACCACTTCAAGACTAAATCTCTAGGAAGAAACTCCTTGTCTTTGACTTTCTTATCAAAGATGGCCTTCATATTGTCTTGGTATTTCTAAATATTCTCATGCACTTCTCTTCTGTTTTGCTGGACTTCAATTATTTGATTTATTCTTCTCGTCAAATCATTTGGTTCTTCATTAGCATCATGCCATAGTTTGATCACAAGAAGAGAAAGATTAATAGGAAGAATAACACTTGTTCCATAAACTAATTGGAAAGGAGACATACCTATTGATTTCTTGGTGTCAATTATGTTTTCCCATAGAGCGTATTTTAAATTTATATTCCAAGCTTTCTTATTTTTTGTCAAAAATTTCTTAATTATCGTCATTAAACTTTTATTAGATGACTCTGATGACCCATTTTCTTGAGGATAATAAGTTGTAGAATGACCCAAAATGACATTATATTTTTGACAAAAAATTATCATAGCAATAGATTTGAAATCTTGTGCATTATCTGTGACTATTTTCCACGGGCAACCAAACCTTGCAAGAATGTTCTCTTCCAAAAAATTTATTACCATTGAACTAGTAGCATTCTGAGTTGGAATAGATTCTACCCATTTAGTAAAGCAATCAGTAGTAGTTAAAATCCATATTTGTTGGGAATTTGATTGTGAATGAATCTCTCTGATAAATTCTAGGCCCCATTGTTGGAAAGGAGCTTCATCTTTGACAGAAACTAAATCTAAGGAAACTAAATCTAAGGCAGGGAGATTTTTCTTTCCAACAAAAGGTTGGCATGATTTGCAAGCTCTGTCCCTTGCATTTACGTTGGTGAATAACCTTGGCCAATAATAGTCTTCCCTTAAAATTTTATAAGTTGTTTCTATCCAAGCATGGTTTCCTCCACATACTCCTTTATGAAACTCATCAATGACACCTTTTGTTTCAGATTCTGTAAGGAAACATCATAAGAAACCCAAAGGATCCTTCCAGTATAACTTAGCATTGATAATACAATATTTGTTTGCCTGTAATTTTAAATTTATTTCCTTGGAAGAAGTCATGTCAGAAGGACATTGAAGAGTAAGGAGGTATGACATTATATTGTTATACTAAGAAGAGGAAGAAAATTTGTCGTCAATATAAGTTGTTGGAATTTGATCATCGATTTCTTCAATCTGCAGGAGAGAATTTTCAGACTCGAAATGATTTATTCCCAGGGATCTGAAATTTGATTTAGAAAGCAATTTTTCCAGACCCTTTCCTTTTACCAGTTTGGTTGGTTTTACTTCCAAAACATATTCTTGAATTTTTGCCAACCATTTTCCCCTTCTTCCATTAGTGTCATGTTGAATTAGGATATCTTTGACTGTACTAATCGGTAGATATGAGATTATTCTTGAATGTAAAACATATGTCTAGAAATCCGTGAGTTCCTTAACCATAGCATAAGCCTGTTTCTATAGAATATCATATTTTTTTTTTTAACGGAAACGGTTATAATTTTTATTAGAGGGGTGGCAGAGCCACAATTTCAGTTACAAAGTGTGTTGCATCATTGTTTCAGCATAAGATCCATCGCTGTTTCAACATAATTTCCAACACTGAGTTTCAACATCTGTTCCAACGCTGTGATTCAGCATATTTAACAAAACTGTGTTTCTGCATAAGTGACAAAACTGTGTTTCAGCATATGTAACAAACTGTGTTTCAACAACTGTTCCAGCACTGTGTTTCAGCATAAGTAACTCAGCTGCTGCAACACCGTGTTTCAGCATAAGATCCAACACCGTGTTTCAGCATAAGATCCAACACCGTGTTTCAGCAACTGTTCCAACACCGTGTTTCAGCATAAGTAACTCAGCTGCTGCAACACCGTGTTTCAGCACTGTGTTTCAGCTTCGGTGTCCCAGCATCTGTGTTCCAGCATCTGAGTTCCAGCATCCGAGTTTCAACTCTGAGTTTCAGCTTCTGTTCCAGCTGTCTTTCTCAGGCTTTGCTGCCTTCTACATTCTTATGGAATTTTTATTGAAGAAGAAAATGGACTTACGCCATAGCTGCCAGCATTACATAGCTTCTAAATTGGACCTCACACCAA
>ML794274.1:22222-37789 GCA_009831015.1 Picea engelmannii
AACAGGTTCGTGTTTGGCCTTAATGGCAGCCTACATGCAAAGGTTAGGATTTTGATGCCTCAAACCTTGCACAATGCCATCCAGAAGGCCCTCATAGTAGAAGAGGAGCTTATCAGTGGGGGTCAGACCAAGACTCCAACGAAACCAGAGGGAAGGTTTCATATAGAACGCAGCAGCAACAAACACCAGCGAGACATACGCCGAGATATCGTGGCTTCCAGAGGGGATCCACTTTCACTACACGCAGGGGACCGCCGCCTCAGCAGCGGACACCTTATCAGGGACCATCGCATCAGCAACAGCATCACTCGCAACAGTAGCAGTTTAGGCCTGTTCAGCAGAACAGACCAGGGTTCCAGGCCAGTGGGTCATCGTCTTCTACTTCGGGTACCAAGAATACTGGGCTGAAGAAGGGGTGTTGGACGTGTGGGGAGCCACACTACCAGTGCGAATGTCCTATGGAGAGGACCAGAGCATCTGGATCAGTCGGACCCACTATCGTGGAAGATATGGGCAAGGCCCATCGGATTCATGTAGTGGTGAACAACCTCCAGGTAGAGCATCAGTCGACTATGATTGAGACGACAGGTATCGTCGCTGACCAGACCCTTAGTATTTTTATAGATCCCGATGCTACTGAGAGTTTCATTTCCGATGCAGTGCTAAAAAGGATTAAGGTAAAGGTAGTTGAACATGATGAGTTTAGCTTTGTGGAGATGGCTTCTGGAGCCAAACAAAAGGTTGGAGGAAAGGTTACGGGCTGTGCCCTTAACCTGGGAGAGTTTGTCATGAGGGCCAACTTGTACGTCATGATCTTAGGATCTTATGATGTCATGATTGGTATGGATTGGTTGGAATCGCATGAGGTGATACTCAACTGTAAGACGAAATGATTAAGCTTGGTCGATGACGAGGGACAGAGATGTGTGATTGTAGGACAGAACTAGGGAGTTTCCCTGAGGTTCGTCTCTTCCTTACAGCTACAGAAGAGTATGCGCAAGGGGTGAGAGCTTTATGCGATCCTTGCGTTAAACGATAAGGGAGTAGTAGAAGGCATAGAACACCTTCTGGTGGTGAGAGAGTTTGTGGATGTATTTCCGGAGGAGTTACCTGGGATGCTGCTGGAGAGAGAGTTGGAGTTTACCATAGACCTAAAACCGGGGACTGAACCGATAGAAAGAACGCCTTATCGGATGTCGACCCCGGAGTTACAAGAGTTGAAAATGCAACTGAAGGAGTTGTTGGACCTGGGACTGATACATCCTAGCGTGTCATCGTGGGGTGCACCGGTTATTTTCATATGAAAGAAGGAGGGATCATGGAGGATTTGCATTGACTACCGTCAACTGAACAAGGCCACGACCAAGAATCAGTATCCCTTGCCAAGAATTAATGATCTATTCGATCAAATGAAGGGTGCGGCGATGTTCTCCAAGATCGATTTGCGATCAGGGTATCACCAGTTGTGGATCAAGGAGGATTACATCCCTAAGACCACCTTTAAGACGAGGTTTGGACATTACGAGTTTACTATTTTACCGTTTGGACTGACAAATGCCCCCAGAGTATTTATGAGTTTGATGAATGGGGTGTTCCACGAGTACTTGGACAAGTTCATCCAAGTGTTCATTGACGATATTTTGATTTACTCTCATACGATGGAGGAGCATGACAAGCACTTGTGCTTGGTACTACAGTGTCTACGAGAGCACAAATTGTATGGGAAATTGTCCAAATGCTCTTTTTATCAATCGAGGATTCACTACTTAGGGCATGTCATCTTCGACGAAGGTATCGCTATGGATCCAGCCAAGGTCAAGGCTATTATGGAATGGCCTACGTCGACGAATGTCACGGAAATGCGTAGCTTTATGAGTTTAGTAGGATACTATCGATGGTTTGTCGAGGGATATTCGAAGATAGCAAATCTGATCATGGAATTGCAGAAGAAAGAAAAGAAGTTTGTTTGGACTAAGAAATGCGCGGAAGCATTTCGGAGGCTTAAGGAGTTGTTAACAACAACGCCAATAATAAAGGTCCCTGACATGGATGCGGACTTCTTGGTATGCACTAGCACATCCAAGGAAGGTTTAGGCAGAGTCTTGATGCAAGACGGATGAGTGATTGCTTACATTTCGAGGAAACTGAGAAGGCATGAGGAGAACTACGCGATGCACGATTTGGAGTTATTAGCCATCGTATATGCCTTGAAGGTTTGGAGACACTACCTTGTTGGACAAAAAATTGAACTAAAGACTGATCATTCTGGACTACAACACATTTTTACGCAAAGTGACCTGAACGCATGACAACGGCATTGGTCGGAATTGCTTAGCGAGTACGGCTTTGAGATTACTTACATAAAGGGAATAGTGAACCGAGTGGCAGATGCTTTGAGTTGGAGACCATGCATCTTCTTGGTGTTGCCTCTTCAGATGAATCTACATGAGAAGATTCTCAATTTACAGTGTGACGATGACTGGTACAAAGAGGTCGAGGGTTTTATCGGACAAAACACAATGATGGTAGCACGATTTGAGGGATTTTCATTGGATAGCGATGGTTTATTGAGGTTTAAAAGTCAAATTTACGTACCGCCAAATGATGAGTTGACGATGTTGATCTTGAGTGAGGCTCATAGAGCAGTTTACATGGCTCACCCAGGGGTCACGAAGATGAGGGAAGACCTTAAACCCTTATTCTTCTGGAAGGGAATGAAGGCCGACATAGTCAACTATGTGGCCAGATGTCTAGAGTGTCAGCAGGTAAAGGCTGAACATAGACACCCAGCATGATAACTTCAACCACATGCCATCCCGAAATTGAAATGGGAGGTTATTTCGATGGATTTTATTGTTGGATTTCCACTGACAGCAAGGAGACATGACTCAAATTTTGTAGTAGTAGACACTCTGATGAAGAGTGCTCACTTTATTCCTGTGCGTACGACGTATCAAACACCTGGCATAGCTAGAGTTTTCATCAGTGATATTGTGAGGATGCATGGCATGCCTAAGAGGATTATATATGATCGAGGATCGATGTTTACTGAATGATTTTGGATGAGTTTCCAAGAGGCCTTGGGAACCCAACTTAAATTTAGTACTGCGTATCACCTAGAGACTGACGGACAGACCGAATGAACCAAACAAAACTTGGAGGACATGTTATGCATGTACGTGATGGACCAACAAAAGCGTTGGGAAGAATTCTTGCCACTAATAGAGTTTTCTTACAACAATAGTTACCAGAGCACCATTAAGATGGTTCTTTTCGAGTTTCTTTATGGGTGACCGTGTTGGATGCCATTAAGTTGGGATAAGCTTGAGGATAGGGTCCTGGTGGGACCAGAAGTGATCCAAGAAATGGAAGAGCAAATGCAAACCATAAGACAAAGGATTAAAGAAGTGTAGGATCGACAGAAGAGTTATGCCGATGCGCACCGAGTCGACCGTAGTTACGAGGTCAACAATCGAGTTTTCTTGCGGGTTAAACCGCATAAGAGTTCGATCAAGTTTGGAAAGGGAGATAAACTCTCTCCTAGGTTCATGGGACCTTTCAAGATGGTGGAGAGAAAGGGGCCCATGGCCTATCGACTAGCCTTGCCTGATTCCTTGAAGCATATGCATGATGCTTTTCATGTATCTATTTTGAGACATTATATTAGTGGTCCTATGCATGTTATTGACATGAATTCCTTGTAGATATCAGATGAGGGAGTGCTCACAGCTGAGCCGGTCTACATCTTAGATCATCGTGTTCGACAGTTACGACGTCGAACGGTAGATCAGGTCAAGGTCCAATGGGAAAATTATAGTCCACACTCGGTGGCCTGGGAGGACGCATATGATATGCGCCAACAGTTTCCATTTTTGTTTGATAGATAGACTTATGATATTGTGACACACTTATTTTGGCATTTATACTATGAAACTTCGAGATGAATTTTAGACCAAGAGGGGGTGTATGTAACATCCCGCTTTGGCGCACAGAGAAAACTTATTCTTTGAGGACACTTGCTCGCAAGTGATCCAGACTATTAAGATATTAAAACATTTGTCCTTGATTATGATGCATTATGATAGATGACATGATGTTTTACGGCATTGACATAGACAGGTGCTATTGACTCGGTTTTACTGAGTGTGTAGGGTTTTGGACCTTGAGGATGCAGAGGCATCGATGGAACCCTTAGACTCCAGATCGAGTCAAGGAGTGTGCTATTGGGGTTTGATTGTTTTACTGTGATTTTAGTACCTTTGATTAGATGATATGATGTGGACATGTCTGACATGATTGTTGATGATGCAGGTTGACGATAGCTTGCTGACCAGACTCACATATGGAGTAAAGGGGCCACACATGACTACTAGAGAGGTTGAGAGAGAGGTGTGGACAACAGCCTTGCCATAGCCTACTAGCACTCCCGCCGTGGGTCGAACTATAGGTTAATGATTACCTAGTTTGAGAGGACCCACGATGCCGTGAGGGAAGACTGCGACAGTCACTCACGATGATTCTAAGGGGTGCACAATAAGGTGGGGGCTTATTCCTTAGAAGCCCTTAGTCTCCCACAAGTTCACCTAGTGGAGTGTTGACTCCAGGGGTTTTTGATGTCTACCAATCAGTCAAGAGGCGAGTGGCACCCTTGGAGCATGTGGTGCATCCTGAAGGGCACGTCACACAAAAGAAACAAAGAGGCGAGTGGCACCCTTGGAGCACATGGTGCATCCTGAAGGGCACATCGCGCAAAGGAACAGATGAGGCGAGTGGCACCCTTGGAGCACCTAATGCATCCTGAAGGGCACGTCGTGTTAATGATGATAGAGGGTTGAACCTAGATGGCCCTAAGACATTTAACACATTAAGAAATTTTAAAACAACTCCCCTAATTAAATGTCACCCGGTTCAGAATCTAAGTCCTAAGTCAAAAAAAAAAAAAAAACTTCGCTAGGGGTAAGATTTTGTCTACCCTTGAAAAGATATCTATATAAAATTAAAATAATAAAATTTAAAATAAAAACCCTTTAAGTAATAATTTTGGTCTTCATAAATTTTTGGGGTAAAACAAAGAGAGTAAGAAATTAATTAAAAGTTGTGGATATAAAATATAAAGAAGAAATTAATTATTTTTAAATTTTTGATAGTTTAAAAGATGTTGAATTAATAATAAAAGGGAAAAAGGGGTTAAATTGCAACTGTCATTTTTAGCTCTAATAAAAAGGGGAAATAGGGAAATTATAACATTTAGGAAACTAGGGAATGAAGGTAACTTAAAAAGAGGGACTTATGGTAAAAAGCGAGGTCAACTTAGTAAAGAATCTGCAATTCAGAACCTTCTAAATTGAACTAAATTAACAACTTCATTTTAGGGAAAGTATTTAAAACCTGTAAGGGAATCTAGGGACACCTAGGAGTAAATTTAGGAGTAACTCTAGGTGGGTGAGGGAAATGAGACAATTATTAATTTAAAGAAAATAATTATTGGAGGAAAGTGGGGGATGGACGACACTTGTACGAAGGAGAATTTTTATTAAAACTTAAATTAAATGAGATTTAGGGAAATTTTGGAAGTTCTAAAACTCTATAAAAGAGAGGAAGGAGGAGGAAGTAGGGGATCCGCTGTTAGCGTAACCTTACATTGCTGGATTAGTGACTTGACTGATTTACTTGTGGGAGTTGGGATTTCCCAGCTCGGAGAGGAGTGGTAGCTCAACCTTGCGAGGCGATCTAGGAGCTAGATGTTCCATCTAGATAGTGTGTGGCCCCTTTGCGGCTCGGGGGGCTAAGGGGGAAGCAGAGTACCCCTAGCGTTGGCTGGGAGGTACCGGTGTAGTCTCGACGGTTCGCAAGCAGGATCTAGATGAAGCGCAAGCATGATTTGGATGGAGTGCAAGCGCGGGATAGCATCTTCGGGTTATTTTCCATCGGTCATAGGTACGCAAGTGCGTTTGTTGTTTAAGAGTAAAAGAAAAATTTGTTAAATTTTGTATATGAATCCTTATGATGATGAAAGTTGTGTTGAGATTGGGATAGTAGTTTTACTATTTACTCCTTTAATCCTACTTTATGATCCAGGTGGATATCGGTGGCCACCCACCTTCTCCAACTGGCCCAAAACATGTTTCTGGCAATTTTGGTAATTTACTATTTTTAGCAGTTTTTAACTTCCGAGGCCATTTTGAGGCCCTAAACGATGTTTTTTTAGAGAAAGGGGAGCAACATGGATCATATATCATGTTCCTCACCCAAGAGTTGTAGTTCTCGGATATATCTTTCCAACGAGCTATTGAGTGCCCCAAACAGAGATCGTATGCAAAAGTTACGCCCCTGGGAAGTTGACGTATCAACTACCCCCATCAGGGCCCACAAACCTTTTGGATTTTCATCTTCTGGGGTTAGGGTTTTATATTTTACTTATGTTAAAAAGGCCCTTAGATCCTCATTGTAATAATCATCTTCTCACGGATGCGAGTGGCCGTCACATCTCTTCTCAGAGATAAGCTACCACCATTCTAGCGAGTCTTTCACTATGTATTTTACAGTGTCTGTACATTTATTTTGTTAATAGAAATCATGTATTACTGTATATCTATGACTCTTGTTTTATTTCCCCTATATCTCTGTTATATTGTCGCCTCTCTTGCAATATCTCTGAATATTTATGTGTTATATCTCCGCTCTCATTTCGTGCCGAAAATAATCTAGATCACTTTACTAGCGATCGTATTATGCTATTTGCTAGTCATTAAATTGTTTTATTTTAAAGCTGACGAGTACTTGAGAACTGCGAAATCAACTCTCATTGATAGGGATAGCTTGCTGCCGGCAATCCTTAAGTTTTTGCATCCCTACCAATAGGAAAAGGCTCTAAATTATCCATGTCTATATTTGCTTGGCATCTTGATAGATTGGAAAAAGTCTGTTGTTTTGGGTCTGCATTTATTTATGTTTTTTTTTTTTTTTCCCAGCAAGGAAACCAACGTTTTGTTTTAAATCCCTAAGATACTGTGCTTTAATTTACCTATTGCCGCCCTTTTACATCTGAAGGACTGTAAAATTTTTTTTACCTAGTTTGTGTGAGATTTCCCTTGATCCACTTACAATGTTTACTTGATTGCTTGTGTTGTTCCGAGTAAAGGGTAGCGTATTTATATGGTGCAATATTCCTTTATATTACCAATTCAAACATCAAACATCTAGTCCACCTATATTGGGTTGCAATGTAAGTAATGGATCTTACCTAAGTAATGGAAAGAATCACAAGTAATCACTTACCCTCTTAAGGTATGATAGACCAATTCGGTCTTAGTGGATGTTAATCATCATCATCATCATATATGTTATATATAAAACATATACATATGTTCTATATGGTTTGTATTTTTTTTTTTAAATTGTATATTTTAATTTTTTTTAGTATTTATTAAAAAAAATTAAATAGTATATTTTTATGTTTTTTAATGAATTTTTATTTTTATTTTTCAAGGAATGTTATGTTTTTATTTTTATTTTTTCTATTATTTTTTAAATTTTATATTAGATTTATTTATTTTAGGTGTTCTAGTTTAGTTTTTTATATATAATTTTTTTTGTGTTTTTTAAACTTTTTCAAAAACTTTTTTTCCATAAATTTGTTTTTTTTTAATCTTTTTGTCATTTTCCCTATATATATTTGCTTTTAATTTTTTTTTTTAATTTCAATTTTTTATTTTTAGAAGAAAAAAAATTAGTTTAGAGTTTTTGTTTTTAAAATGGGTGTTTTTCGGGTAAATTTTAAATTTTTTTTATTTGTTTTTAGTTTAGTTTTTTTTTACCTTTGTTTTTTTTAATTTGATTTTTGAATATATTTTTTAAATGTGTTTTTTTCTTCATTTTAGAAAAAAAAATATTTGTGAAGATTTTTTCCTTTCTATTTTTTTTTTAATGTAAATTTAAAAAAAACAAAATTGTAAATAAATTTTCAAGTGACCATTTGGGGTTCAATTTTGGGTTGTTTATTTCAATAGTGATTTGTTGTCAATGCCACAATTTCATGTATTTCATAAAGAGCTAGAATTTCAATGCTTAGAAAAAAACATTTTGTTTTAGGTAGCTTCACTTTTTGATTTAGGTGTTAATTTTTATGTTTTTGTAAACAACCATATGAGTTTTGAATGTCATGTTTCAAAATGTTGTAATTTTAACCCCGTTAGAAAAAATGGTGCTATCAGTAGCACCACTTTTTGATTTGGGGGTTGATTTTCATGTTTTTTTATGCAAAAATATGGCTTGTAAGGGCTAGAGTTCTTGTTTTGAGGTCACAATTCTTGTTAAGTTGGTAATATTGTTTGGATGGAAAGTAAGGTAAGTTGTATAAATTTAATTAATATTTCCATGAACAAATAACGCTTGGAAAAGTGTTTTGTCCATGAACAATTAGGTAGTATGTCAATCGATGTGATGAATGTTAATAAATGGGTAGACCTACTCAAGTTGAATTATTGTCTCTATAGCGATAGGTGTTATTAGAACCATTTGACAATTGGGGAGAGAATTTTTTTGGGACAATTGACCCAACTTCAAGTCAGAAAAGTTATATTTTGGTTTGCACTGATTATGTTACAAAATGGATGGAAGTCAAGGTGTTGTTGAATGCTAAAAAAGAGAAGGTAGTTGAATTAATGGATGAAGACATCTTCACTAGGTTCGATTCCATGGGAAATAGTAATATATCAAGGTCCCTAATTTACTTCACAACTTATTAAAAATTTGGTTGACCAATACAGAGTTCATCACAAGAAATCCACTCCATACAATCCATAAGAAAATGGACTTAAGTAAAGGATACAAGCAGGGAAATTGAGAACATTTTAACAAAGACAATGTAGATTCATAGGAATAATTGGGCAGCCTAACTTAATGATCCGAAAATCCTTGGATGTCAATTAGTTCCTAAGAAAACACTAACAATTGACCTGATTCAAGAAATTAAGATCGTTATGACTATTTGCAAAATATCATGTGAAAACACTTACTTATCCATAAACTTCATTAAATGATAATAACTTGCGGAAATAAAAATGCGAACATGGAGAGAAACATTAACAACAAATACCAAGGAACATTACACAAGTTGATAATAGATTTCACCCATATTCAGCTACATCTCTGGGTCTGCTTCAAAATGAGGAACTGCTTTATTGATGCTCAATAATGCTTAAATAAAACTTCCATTTATGACCATCTAATCTATTGCTCAAGCACAAGTGTAATTTTCAAAATTGGCATTGCCTCTGAAAACCAAACCTTTTGAGTGTAAACAACCTATACTTCTCTCAAAGAGTCCCAAAGCTCCAAATCTCACGAGCATAAACTCTTGGCATCCAAATCAATGAAAAACCCTCTGTTGGCATGAAAATCTATACAAAACAAACGCAAACCAATTTTTTCATGAACCCCTTGTGTATTTGCAAATGGTCAGGTGCATAGTTTATATAGAGGAAGTTGGAGGGTCGAACCCCACCCAACCTCCTATATGATTGAATGGGCAATAATTACAACGTTTAAAAAAATTGTTGGTTGAGTTAACAATCAGACACATGTGGCACAATGGTAGGTGCACATTTTTAAGTCATTGGTTTGTTGCTCCAGAGATCGCGGGGTTGAATCCAGCTGATGCCCATTTTGGCATGTTGTTGTAACAATAGACTTTAACTACAAAACCTTCCCATGGAATATTCAATGACATAGTTAGCCTAGTTGGTTAGTAGTTGGTTTGTTAAACCAGAGGTCACAAGTTTGATTCCCTTCAACCCAATCAATTTTGACTCCCCTTAGCCAATATTGGCCAATCAGAAGGTGCCACATGTCACCTTTTGGTTGGTTCACATCATTGCCACAGTACGCCTGTTAGTTTCTAGTCACCTGCTACGTAGCCTGCATAGTCAACTGCTTTGTCAACATACCACATCACCCTATGGTACTGCCACATATCATCCTTTCAGTGATTCCATGTGGCATCCATACAACCCACATTATATATACATTTCACATCATCCGTATAGTCCACATTTCCATCTATCATACTGCAACATCACCTATCCATACCATTTGTACTGCCACGTGGCAACCTACCCTTTACCTATTTTTTTCAAACTTCAAAAGGCCATAACTTCCTCATACGACTTTTGTTTGAGGTTGTTAAAATTGTGTTGGAAATCTCTTGTCATGATCTATGCAATGGAGTCATTTTCATTAGAATTTGAGACCAT
The DNA here is from genome assembly GCA_009831015.1 of Picea engelmannii. Taxonomy (NCBI): domain Eukaryota; kingdom Viridiplantae; phylum Streptophyta; class Pinopsida; order Pinales; family Pinaceae; genus Picea; species Picea engelmannii. The sequence goes on from ML794274.1 coordinate 32,476, forward strand.
CAATTTTTTAGCATTCTCAAATCCACTTAGACCACACCTCCCCACTGAAGAACTTTTGGACCTCCAAAAGTATGGAATACTTAGCAACTCGATGATGATAAAGTTTTGTCACTCTTATGGTCTCTATCCACCTTGTTGAAATGCACTTCCAACTAATATCCATATCGGAACTGATATCTGTCTTGGAACTAATCTTGATCTTCGGTTTCCATACGAGAACTCCATCATGGATTTCCATCTTGGACCTCAAAATGTCTGGTTCATTCAAAAATGAAGTGAGGATATTGTTGCCTCACTTTTCCAGTATCATCCATCCATCCTGCTTGGATACTGAGTACCTGATTCATTACAACAATAATGAAGACTGGAATAACATTGTTGATCAAGTTAATCATTCCCTCAAATTCAAAAACTCTTTCATTCATTGTTGCAACTACTAACCATACACCACTAACTAGCATAAAACTAAGAAAAAAAACTGAATATATAGATGCAAAAAGAATGAATCAACAACGCATTTTCCCTTCTTAACATGAAAAACATCAACCAAAGGATCTACTTTATTTCCAACCGTAGGCTGTAAATATGGATCTAGGATACTATAATTAACTAGCATTTTCACGTGCCATGTAGTGACAATAGTCAAATTAGTCTTCATCTGATGAGATCTCACAATGAACTCAATCCCATCTTTGAAAAGATGATACTTGTTTTGTTCCGTGTAAAAAATGGCCTTTTTGTCATACAAGTATGGACTTCCCAAAACCATCCCGCAAATGTCAAGTGAAACCACATCTAACTCTACATCATCAATGAAACTGGATGTGATTGCAAACCGTAACTTACATTGTGTAGTTACCTGTAACTAAGGATTATCACAAAACCAACCCAAAGGATATGATCTTGGATGAGGCCTAGTTTCCAATCCCAAACTCTTAACAACTTGCTCTGAAATAAGATTTACTTGTGATCCACTATCAACAAGTGTATCAATCTTAGTGTGCTTTGAGATAATTTGTAAATGAAATAGTTCATTTCTTTTTCTTCCATCAGGGATTAATTTAGACTTTGTAGAAGAAGTACATGAATTAAAACTAGAAACATAATATTTACCTTTGATATCCATAGTTGTAACCTTAGTTTCATCCTCAGAATCTGATCCAAGATCCTACACTATGTTCATGGTATTTGTTTTACCCTTCCTAAGCTGAACCCACTTTGGTTTCAATTCTAGATGAAACTTGCATCAATGCTTCTCATCATGTCCCTTCTTCTCGCAGTGAGAACATGTAGGCTTCTTCTCTTCATCTTTGTTCGTTGTAGTTGTCTTCTTACTATACCCTTTTTCTTTCGATTGCTTCTCGAAATTATGTGGCTTCTTATCCTCAAACACATGCTTTCCCTTGCTCTCTTCAAGATGAGTAGATTTTACTAACACTTCATCAATATTAGTAGGACTAAACATCAATATAGTATGTCAAAGATAAGAATACAAACCACCAATAAACTTTAGAAGAGTTTCAGGAGTATGTAATGGAATTCCCAAAGACAATGCTTTCCTCTTAAATTCCTTTGTATAAGCTTGAACATTTTCCCCTTTTGCTTGTCTTAAATGTTGCCAAGCAATCATTGATGTTTGCATATAAGCTAATGGATAAAACTACTTTCTTAATGCAACAGTAAATTTGATCTAGGAAGAAATGATTTTACCGTGTTGAATAAGATCAGCTTGTGTCTGACTCTCCCACCATGTCAAAGTTATGTCACTTATGCAAAGAGTAGCCAATTGTATCCTTGCAATGTCCTTTATGATTTTTTGTACCCTACAATATACTTCAATCTGTTTGACCCAATTATCCAACTTCTCTGCATTCAACTCTCTATCATAAATAGGCAAATCAAACTTTACATCTATCTTTAAAAAAGGCAAATAATGAGAATGAGAAGACTTCCTAGAATGCTTTTTCCTCTTATTAGAAGAATTTTCACTTTCATCATAAGAATAAGAATATGATGATGATGATGATGGGGGTGAAGGAGGCTCTAGAGGTTCTTCACCTTCTCCTTCTTCTTTAACTACTTCAAACTTTACCATTGTACTTTCTCCCTTGAAATTATTTCGATCCTCATACATTTATTCCATTGTGGCATTTTTGGAGTAGGAATGTTTAGAGAACAACACAACAGATGAGGCAAATTGGACCAAGAAGGAGAGTGTGCCACATTATGAGGAAAAGCAACGCACGCGACAGGATTTGCGGAAATTCGACACAAATTTGGACAAACCTAGCCATGTTAGAGTTAGGGTTTTGGGATGTATTGTAAGGGTTTCTAACCCAATTTTGTAATATAAATAGAAGAGATAGAAAGTAGGTTGAGGCATCTATCGATACTTGGAAGTTTTTTGTCATATATTTTGGGGATAACTATTTTGGAGTCTTTGTGAGTCAGAGTCTGTTTTTGAGAGTTGTAGAGCTCGGACGAAATCAAAATAGCTAAGGGTCAGGTTGCAAGATGTGGATCTTGGTATTATCCTGGTCTTCCTCACTACTCTATATCATGATGTAATGTGAACAATGCATTTTGATGAATAAGAAAATACGCATAATATATTTGTGGATGTAGCCCCAGGGGGGTGAACCATGGTAAAACTATGTGTGCAATGTGTTTTAATGTTTTACTATTTATGTAGTTATGATTGAATGGTTAGATAGATGAATGGATGGTTTATTTACAACACACACTAGAATAAATATGCAAATGAATGAATGAATGAATGGATCTGATGAATATTGTAATCAAATGCATGGTTAAGTAGAAACAATAAGTAGAAAGAACATCCCCCAATCCCTTCCATGACTGCAGACACCTGCATCCTACAGTCCCCCATAAACCATCTCGGGTGAGACTACGTTGTGCACTCTGTGCACGGTGTAGTCTACTGGTTTACCAAAAGGGCCGATGGTGATAAGGATTTTGTTGGAGAACTAAGGTAGAACCCAGGTCATCCCATAAGTCCAACAAATGGTTTTGTTGCTCACTAGAACTCAGAAGGAGAGTCAGGAAGAGGTTTGAAGATGTAGTGGTAGAAAGAGATGTTCAAGCCATGGAATCCTATGAAGCAATAAATTGAAATATGGTTAGAAACAAAGAAGTTGGATTTCGTGCAGAAAGATAATAAGGGTTCCAAGTATGCATCGCACTAGTACCATTAGAGGTATGTGTTTACTGATTTTAATGAAGCATATTTTTGTTTCTTTCCACATTTATTACAGGAGTGGTTGTTAACGTTGAAGGATACCCATTTGAATTATTAGATTAGGCCAATAGTATGGACTGGTGAAAATATTACGCGGTTGGAAAGAGTTAATAATAAATTCATGCCTGTTGTGGATTTTGGTTAGACAACATCACTATGGGGTTTATCATTGAGTTTGCAATAGATACAACAAAGTCATACACTGTTGCAGAGTAGGATTTATTGAAGGGACCCAAAGGGAGGTATATTAGTTCTATTTACACGTTGATCAAGATCTTATTACATGATAAAAGCATGATGACTATGGAATCAGACAACTAGATCACTTTTCACGCATGGAGGAGTTGGGGGAAGAACTAAGTAAGACCTGATAAATGGAGAAGGCTCTGGAGAGTAGCCAGAAGAAGGAGGCAATGGACCCCATAATGATGGACAAAGATGATTTTAAGGATGGAAATTTATTTTAAAATGTAAAAACCTTGGTCAATCTTACTAATCCTTCATATGCCAATTATAAATGTTTGGCGATAATTTTGTAAACATTTTCAAATTTATAAGGATTTTATGTAGTTTGTATAAAATTTTGGTGATTTGTAAGGTAAAATAATTTTATCCTAAAGAATTTGGGCGAATCATTTTTAGAATAACGAATTGTTTTTTGGGAAAAACCCTGGAAAGTTAGTCCATCGGCGAAATTTATCCCCTAAAAGCATCCCTGACATTGATGGATGATGAACAAACCAGGGAAATTATAAGGAATGTAAGTGTGACGTGCAACGAACGACCCTACCATTATAGGATGAATAATAAGAATAGGTATGTAGTGGAGCTAGAGGGCTTGAACAGTGATGAGTAAGAGGTAGAGGATCTTCGCACCACAGGGAATATTAAGGATATCTTGCTCACCACATATGAGAGGAAAGCCAAAGGTCATGGGTCCAGTGCAGAAGAAGGATCTCCATTCCATATTTGAATTAGTGTAGAAGCCACAACCCCATGTGCGAGTAACACAACTGAAGAAGAAAAATAAGTTAACCACGAAGTGATTAGTGGTAGAATATTTTTTTCAGGACGTGGGTCCAGTAGCAGAAGTGCAAGTTCACCAAGTAGCAGTCAATTCTCTACACTGTGTAGAGGTGGTAGTTCAAAAATTTTCACAATAGCAGGAGAAGATCCAACTATCAGGTTACTAGAGTTCTGAGGGGATGGGTCAGATGACCCAGAAAAACACTTGTTCATCTATGAGAAGATATGGACAACAAAGAAGATTACAGATGAGGATACAAAGGTTGTGTAGTTGGAAATATCTTTTAGATACCACAAATTAGATTGGTACATGGGTCTCTCAAAAAATAACCCAAAAGGTGTTAGAAAAACAGGACCGCGGAGCAATAAAATAAAACAAATGCAGAAAAAAAAAACTCAGAAGACACACAATACAAGAGAGACACAGATTTACGTGGTTCACCCAGTGTGGGCTACGTCCACCAGAGAAATTGCCAGGTCCTTCCTTTATTATTATCCAGCAAATGAAGGGATAGAACCTATAGCAAAACCCATTGTAACTTCCTCTTCTTTCTCTCACAGACTCCTCACTCAGAATACAATCTTCACTCTCATACATAGCTGCAATACATTTCCCTCATAAAAGAGGGTTGCCTTCTAGGGAAAAAAACCCTAACTTAATCTCTACAGTTAGATCTGCGACCTTATAATGAACGGTCCAGATTTACAATGAAATTACAATATACTTTTATAAGGCAATTTTTGCTTCGGGCGCTTCACCCCCGAACCCCCGCTGGGGGTCCGCTTGCCCCCAGACCCCCCAGCTGGGGGGATGGACCCCCCAGACCCCGCAGAGGGGGTACCCCCCCTCTGCACTCCCCCGCATGGAAGAGTGTACATACTTCTTGGGTGTAAATACTTCATGGGGTATAGACACGGCTGAAAGCAAAGGACCTCTGCATCAAGAAGATAATCAGGCTCCACAACCAACAATCTCCCACTTGGAGACTGATCTCAACAACTCCACTGCTGCTGTATATGCTGGACTTT
>ML794274.1:41869-51989 GCA_009831015.1 Picea engelmannii
AGATTTACGTGGTTCACCCAGTGTGGGCTACGTCCACCAGAGAAATTTCCAGGTCCTTCCTTTATTATTATCCAGCAAATGAAGGGATACAACCTACAGCAAAACCCATTGTAACTTCCTCTTCTTTCTCTCACAGTCTCCTCACTCAGAATACAATCTTCACTCTCATACATAACCGCAATACATTTCCCTCATAAAAGAGGGTTGCCTTCTAGGGCAAAAAACCCTAACATAATTTCTACCGTTAGATCTGCGACCTTATAATGAACGGTCCAGATTTACAATGAAATTACAATATACTTTTATAAGGCAATTTTTTCTTCGGGGGCTTCGCCCCCGAACCCCTGCCGGGGGTCCGCTTGCCCCCAAACCCCCCAACCGGGGGGATGGACCCCCCGGACCCCGCAGAGGGGGTACCCCCCCTCTGCACTCCCCCGCGTGGAAAAGTGTACATACTTCTAGGGTGTAAATACTTCATGGGGTATAGACACGGCTGAAAGCAAAGGACCTCTGCATCAGGAAGATAATCAGGCTCCACAACCAACAAAAGGAACACCTACAACTGTAGTAGATGTGAAGAGGCAGTTAATAAATGAATTTCATAAGTCGATTTCAGAAGACCAGTTTATGAATGAAATGATAGAGATCAAGCAAAAACTAGGAGAATCAGTCTGGGAAGTGGACTAGAAATTCAAGAGGCTAAAAGATAAGTTAAATTACACTATAACAGATACACAACATATGCATTTGTTTGTTAATTCTTTGTTTCCACACTTGAAGTATCCTTTGAGACAACAAAAATTCCAAAGTCAGGACGAGGCCCTACATGAAGCCTTATAGCTAGAGGAAAATCAATAAAATCATATAGATCCAACTATGGAAGAGATGAAGCAAGATCTAAAGAACTTAACATTCCAGTTGAATCGGAACAAAGGAAGGGAGAAAAGAGAAGATGCCTGGTGTACAATGTGTAAGACAGAAGGCCATCACAAGAATAAGTTTCCATTATTGTCATAGTATATTGGAGTGGGAATGTCAAACCCTATAGCTTCAAGAGGACCATGGTGGGAGATTTGCAAAACATATGGGCATGATCCCTATCATTTCCCCCTGATGCAAAAATATCAGTAAGTTTCGAAGAGTAAATTTTGTAACTTTTGTAATTCATTTGGAAACGAAAACAAGGACTGTAGGAACCCTGAAAATGATACCTTTTGGGATGGAAACAAAACAAACAAGATCTATTGTCTTGCAACCTTTCTTTTTGCATTCTATTTGTGAAATTACCACACAATATTCCCTGTTCAGAATTGATAATTTCGATAGTGCAATATTATTCATATCGGAGTATAACTCCGCAGGAGTTAAAAAATGAGTATGGCGCCTACCCGTACCTTTATTTGAGACCTATGCCAATGGATTCCTCTTTTCTTTCTAATCGTAGTATTACCTATCATTTTTCAAAATAAAAATTCTGTCTCGACCCCCTTTTGGCCCACTTATTTGGGACCTACGCCATTGTATTCCCATATTCACCCTCATCATCATGATACCCTTCACCTTTAACCCATGTTTTTTGTGGTCCCACTCTCCCCTTTAACCATGGCCCACACCCCTAGCCAAGACCTTGAATCACACATCAGTACCTTGTCATCTAATTTCTCCATGACTCAATAGGAAGCGCAGAAAATCAATGCCAATGTTACCACCATCAATGCCAAAATGCATTTCTCCATAGATGCCAAAACAAAAACCTTAAAACATGACCTCTTTGCCTAAATGGAAAGCCAACTTGAATCCTTCACTTCCCAGCTCTATGCCAAGATGAATATTCCTAGAGACCTTACCTCATCTGATCAACCTTTGCACCTCGAAAGTGAGACTTCCTCCAATTCCCAGAATTTTCAGTCCCATCACTTTCAACGTGACCTACGCCTTCCTAGAGTGGATGTGAACAAATTTGATGTCTTATATCCCATGGGATGGGTCACCCAAATGGAACATTACTTGTCTTTGCATGACATTACTGATGAGTTGGCCAAACTCTGTTATGGTGTTCTCCATTTGGATCCTGAACACTAGAAATTGTGGCATTGGCATAAAAATGCACACCAAGGGTATGCGGCTTGGAAAGAGTTTGTTGCAGAGCTCTATGACTGCTTTGACACTGACACTCATCATTTAGGTCGTTTGACCAAGTTTAAACAAACTGGCCCAGTAGAAGTGTTTGTAGATTTCTTTGAGCAATTGGCTTTCCAAACAGATGGTATGATCGATGATTTTTTCATAGAATTATTTATCAATGGTCTCAAGGATGAAATATGTGTCCATGTCCTCATGTATTGCCCCTAGACTTGGTTGGAAGCTACAAAACTGGCCAAGGAAGCACAACAAGTTGTCTCATCCGAAAACAAAAAAACACCTTTTATTCATCGCCCTAAACCCACATTTCACGCCCCTCCTACCACTCTCCTCAAGATCCAAAAATTGATTCGAGATGAAATGGTTGAATTCCAACTTAAGGGTTGTTGTTCCTAAGTTTATGTTTTAAGGCTATAAAACATACCGTCAAGGCATCCAAAAAGATTTTTATAAAAAGGTTTTGAAAAGAAGAAACAAAGAAAGACTACATTAGATTTAGTTTCTCCACTGTCTCTGTCTTGCTTCTCGTTGCTCTTGGATGCTTATGTCACGTTCAATTGCAGCCCACGATCTTTCTAACTCAGCCATATTAGTTGCAGTTTGTAGAATAGTGTTAAATAAGTTTAGGGCAATGCTGGTTTGATCATGTAGACTAGGTTCTACGTTAGGTTGTCTGCTGTTAGGAACTGTCATGGGTGATAGAGTTTTAAATGTTTGTAAAAGGGGTTTTTTATAGATTGGTTACTTCATACTTTCAGAAATGATATTAATGAAACAACTTTAAAATCTAAAACAGTAATGTAAAAGCACAATCAAGGTCGTTTCCTGGTTTTGTGACAATTTTGAAATTGTAAACAATAAAACACAACACAGAGAAATATAAGGCTTTTATCTGAAAATAATCTTATATTTCAATTAACAATAATGAAAGAGAAACAGGATTTCTAACAAAGAGAAATATTAAGGAACAGAAGGTTTACAGGTCTTAAAATTACTAAAGTAATCTCAGAGGAAAAAATGTAATACATTCAACATCCAAACCAATCTGAAACAATAAACAACAATGCATATAACATCAAATTGATTTACTTGCTAGAAACACACATTAAGAGGAAGATTTAACAAATCATGATAAACAGGGGAAGAAACATAGTCACGAAATTGCAGGATCCAGAATCTTGTTACGGCTTATATTCCGATGAACTTCAAAGCTGCTATTACAAAAATTGGCCTTCTCCAAAATTTCTGAAGCCTGTTCCATAGACCTATTAGATTCTTGAAAATAATTATGGATGATTTCCAGATTACAGCATATCTTCTGTTGTTCTTCCTCAATGTTTGCATATATCTCAAATGCTTTAGTCTTGAAATGTTCTATTTCAATCACTTGATTAGTAATTGAAATGATTTTATCTTGCAGAGATTTATTTTCATCGCCCAGCTTCTGCATTTGTTCTTGGGTAACCTGTATCATATGTTTTGCCTCGGTCAAGTTTTCATTTAAATTTTGGATGTCTTGTATGTCTTTGAGTCTAGCTTGTTCTAGACCTTTTTGTATTCCCCAACCAATAATTTTTTCATTTTCCTTTAATTTGTCCTGCAGCTGTAATATTTCCCGATCCTTTTGCTCTAACATCGTGGTTAGATTTCCTACAGAATACATATTGGCTGATGCTATAGCACCCATGGTTCCTGCTAGCTCTGTAACAAATTCTCCTTCATTTAGATTCTTTCCATCAATGATAATTTTATGTTTTTTGATCATTTTTTCTCCTACAGGATGTAATTCTTGTTTCAAGACAACTCTTTGTTTTTTACTGAAAAAATAATCAGATGAAGGGATTTCATCTCTGCTGATTGGCTCTAAGTCACTTACGTATAGAACTCCTTCATGAGGGGTTCCGAAAGTAGCCTGCAGTGGGGTCAATGCTGTAATGGGACTGCCAAGTTCCTTTGAAACTGTTCCTCCAACATTTTCTGGAATATCATCTAGAATTATTGGACTTGTTTCTATTCCTTTTCCCTTTTCTGTCTGTGATTCTTTGGTCTGAGAACCCTCTGTATTCTAGGAAGGTATTTCATAATCTTTCAATTTAACTTTGCAATTGGCTTATCCTGAATAATTCTTTCAAAACCCGGAGGAATTGTTTCTTGATCTATTGATGAAGTTGACATTTCACCTTGTAAAATCTTTGGCAGACATTGTCGTCTATTTCTTTGAAAAGATGCAAACCCCACCTGTGCATCAGGTGACAAGGTTTGCACTCTGCTCTGAACTTCTTCATAAGATTTAGCATTTTTAAAAATATCCTCATAAACTGAAAATTCATGTTCATATGCTTTCAAACCACATTGTGTGAAATGCCGACTGATTATTTGGTATGGGTCGTGTTTCTTGTGCTCTATATTTTCTAATTTCACTTCATTCATCGATTCGGCTTCTGCCTTAGAATGGCCTATGTTTAATAAAACAAATTTTCCTAAATAAACAAAAAAAGATGGCCATGCCTTTTTCTGCTGAGCTTTTAATTCTAACCCAATACCACCATTTACTAGCTGATAAGCCACTTCTCTGCATATTAACCTGTCTGGTAATATTTTTGGGAGTGAATGAGGTGGAATAGAGTAGCCATAAACCCTAACATAGGAGAAATTTTCTTCAATGAACCAATCAACAATTGACTTTAGATTTTCTATGATGGTATGTGAAATACGAGGAGGTTCGCAACCAAAGAATATTTTGTGCAGCAGAATAATTACATAATGACAAACCTCATAAAAATCATTTTTTGCATTTTATTCCCAGAGAGTTGAGTGGTACTTATGAACAGGTTCTGAGCAAGAAACATTCCAACTCCAATTCATTAATGGGAAAGGAGTCATAAAGCAAATGGCATCCATGATATAAGCTGACATATAAAAAGACACTGGCTGTCCTTTTGACCTAGATGCTTTGTAATTCATAACCTATGATGTAAGGTTATCTGACAGAATTTTGTGCCAATTAAAACTGCATCCCTCTGAAACTTCCTCTAAGAAAGGTGTCCAGTCTGCATTAAAATGAAAAGGATCCTTTCTCCCAAAAAGTCTACATAACATCATTGCTACATACACCATATATTCATTTAAGGAAGCAGTGGCATAAATTCCATGTAAATCGGCCCTAAATTTGTTTTCATCTCTGGGCCATCCTCTTATCATGTCAGGGTATGTTTGGCCACCTTCAATGCACTCTTTTTTTTGAAATGCAGCGACAAACTCAGAATTATAAGTGTGTCTATAATTTGGCGAGAGCTTATACATTACTTGGATATGTTCAGGCCTGAATGAGACGATAACAGTTCATTGCTCGTTCAGAATACTTTTGGTTGGAACATCTACTTTATCCAGTGCCGAGGTGATCATATCAGTATATGAAACAAGTCTCAGCCGTGCAACAACCTTATGAAGTTCAGTCTTGGTGATATCTTGGAGGTGATTATTTGAATCAGTGGCCGCATACTTCAACTCCTCTTCTAGTATTTCGGAAATTCCATTCCATGACTTGACAGAGTGTACCCCAGATGTTGTAGTGTCTGAAATAATATCACCTTCTGGTTTCTCTTCATTTTTCTTCGAAGCCTTTTTGGGTGCCATAGCTCTGTGTTCGCTTGAAAACCTGTAACAGAGCGGAATTTAGCTTCGAAATGATAATGTAAACGTTTCAAAATTTACTTTGAATATATCATAAAAGCAATGAGACTTGTACCTCTGTTATGAATTGAAGGCTTTTAATGCAAAAGATATTCCAGAAGATATACATTTAATGTTTGTACTTGAGCTTTCTCAGTATTTTCAAATATAAAAGAAACTTACCAAATTGGACAATTGCCATATTAAAGATCATTTATCAAAAGTTTAGACCTTAAACCTTGTTTCTAAGAATGATTAATTAGCGTTAATCTTGATTTAAATTTGAAAACATTCTTATCGAAGTTTTAGAACTTTTGATGTCAAGGAAACAAGTCATCGAAGAACCCCGATTGCCGAAATTGCGATGTATTATTTAAGTTAAAACATTTTTATTATCTTAATTAATACAGATTAAACCTATTCGAGATTTTATTAATCGGGGATCGGGAAATCCAATGACATGAAAACTGCTGCTCACAAAACTGCGAATCGCGATATCTCGATATGATTATTTACTCTTAATCATACTTAGCAGTAATTAGATTAATTCCAAACTTCACTTAAGGATTAACTGTATCGCGAAATCGGGAAATCGGAAAATACGATGACGAGTTTCTTTGTTCTCACAAAATTGCGAATCCCGATTTTGCGATGAGATTAATTAAAAATTTAAACCCTTTTTAAATATGATTTAAGTAAATGATGTTTTAATTAAGGATTAATGTATCGGGAAATCGGGAATCGAGATTTCGCTATTCAATTTGCGTTGAACATTTGTTCATTCAAAACTCTGAATCCCGATATCCCGATGTAAATTAAAATTCCTTAAGTTTTTTAACATTACTGTTCATTTAAAATATCATTTGAAAAAGTGTTTGAAAACTTATTTTCATTTAGAATTTTTCCATTTTTTGTCCAAAAATAAATAATTAAAGGCATCGTGAATTTATCAGTGAGGAAAACCTTTTTTTTAGGAAATTTGGAAAATACAAAGATTTCAAAAATACAAATTTTTCATCCTCAAGATCAAAAATTCAAGGTCTGTTTCAACAAGGGTCTTTGTTATAATTGTGATGACAAGTATTTTCTGGGGCACAAGTGTGAGGAACATATTCTTTTCATGGCTATGTCAGAGGATTTTTATGAAGAAGCGACATATTTTCTCATGTACTCGAGCTACTCCCACTAGAAGATATTAATCAACCATATGATCCAAATGAATTTGAACCATTGATTTCTTTGAATGCACTTAGTGGTTTCTCGACTTCCCAAGGCCTCAAGTTAATTGGCTACATTAAGAACCAAACAGTCATCATCCTAGTTAACAATGGTGACACCCATAATTTTATTCATTGTTGCATTTCCCAAGAATTCAATTGCTATATCCTTCCAGTTAATAATTTCCAAATCATTATTTCCAACGGGGGTTCCATGAAATGTAGAGGGTGTTGAGAAAATGTGTGCCTCCAAATTGGTCAGTACCACCTGAAATATCATATTTTTGCTATTGACATGGGCGGTTGTGACATTGTACTTGGTGCGAAATGGTTATGAACTCTTGGCCCTATCACCATGGATTTCGATAAATTAACCATGCAATTCAAGCAGAAGGGCTAACAACATCAATTCCAAGGAATCATCACAGGGTCACCAGAGATCATCAACTCCCATCGAATGGAAAATATCCTTAGAAAAGGTCACTATGTAATTATTTCCCAACTTCATTCCATTCAGGGAGTTGAGATACCCTATATACATCCTGAGCTCCAATCTATACTCTCCCAACACCAAGTTGTGTTTCAAACCCCCCAGGGACTTCCCCCTGGAGTGTTCATGATCATTCCATTCCTTTAGTTTCGAGCAGTCTTCCTCCAAATGTTCACCCTTATCTTCATCACTTCTCCAAGAAGAATGAAATTTAGAAGTTTGTTCAAGAATTGTTAGATGACCATGTCATATGTCCTAGCACCAATCCCTATTCGTCTCCAGTAGTCATTGTACTCAATAAAGAAGGTACTTGGAACATGTGTCCTGATTTTCGATCTCTCAACAAACTCACCATCAAATACAAATTTCCCATTCATGTCATTGATGACCTTTTGGATGAATTAAGTGGTGCTCAGTATTTTACCAAACTTGATCTTTGTTGGGGCTACCACCAAATTTGTATGAAAGAAAAGACATTCCCAAGACTGCAATCAAAACTCATGAGGGTCACTATGTGTTCTTGATTATTCCATTTAGCCTTTATAATTCTCCCTCCACTTTTCAAAGTCTCATGAATAATGTCTTATGTCCTTTCCTCCATTATTTTGTCTTGGTTTTCTTTGATTATATTCTCATCTAAGAAAAACTTGGCAAGCCCATCTTTCCCATGTGTATCAAGTTCTCTATCTCCTGTCTCACAAAAAAAATTATCTTAAGCAATCTAAATGTGCTTTTGGAGCCTCCGAAGTTGATTAAATGGGACATATTGTCGACAAGGATGGTGCCAGGGTGGATCTGAAGAAAATTGAATCTATGAAAGATTGGTCGTTCCTAAAAAAAATTAAAAGTATGTGTGGCTTCCTCGGTTTGACATGATATTATTGCAAGTTTGTTAAGAATTATGGAAAAATTACAGCTCCCCTCGCAGTGCTCCTTAAAAAGAATGCTTTCAGTTGGACTCTAGCAACCGACCATTCTTTCCAATATTTAAAAGTGGCTATGTAAACTTCTTCGGTTCTAGCTCTCCCTGACTTCAAAAAGATCTTTGTATTGGAGTGTGATGCCTCAAGGAAAGGAATTCAAGATATCGTCATGCAAGAAGGTCGACTTTTGGCTTTCACTACCAAACAATTATCTGAGCACCATTTGGGCCAATCCACCTATGAAAAGGAAATGTTAGATATTCTACATGTTGTGGATCTCTGACATCCTTATCTCTTAGGGAAATGCTTCCAAACAAAAATTGATCATCAAAGTCTCAAGTATTTTTTAGAACAAAGAATTTCTTCACCAGAAAAAACAAAAATGGGTAACAAAGTTGTTTGGATATGATTATGAGATCATCTAAAAAAATGAAAAGTAAATGTGTTAGTTGATGCCCTTTCCAAGAAATATGAAGAAGATAGATCCATTTTTTCCCTCTCTTTCATTGTCATCGATTGGCTTCAGGAGGTTCACTAGGAAAGGTTGCAAGACCCCAAACTTTTAATACTGATCCAAACACTACAATAGGATCTGCAAACTTCTCTAGGGTGCTTGTGGCACCAGGACAAGCTTCGTTATAAAGGTCGCATGTACTTAAGCAAACAATCGAACCTTAAATCCACTGTGTTGTCGAAGTTTCATGCTTCACCTATAGTTGGGCATTCTGGTTTTGCCAAAACCTATGAATGGGTCAAATGTTCTTTTTTCTGGGATGGCATGAAACAAGACATTCACAACTTTGTGGCTAAATGTGATCCATGTCAATGAAATAAGGGAGAGATAGTCAAAGCTCCAGGAAGACTCCAACCGCTTTCGATACCACTTACTATTTGGACAGATATTTCTATGGACTTCATTGTTGGCTTACCTAAATCACGAAATAAGTCAGTCATCATAGTAGTAGTGGATTGTCTTTCCAAATATGCTCATTTTTATTCTCTTCAACACCCATTCACAACATCCACCATGGCTCATTCTTTTATGGATAATATCTTCAAACTCCGTGGAATGCCTCATTCTATTGTTTTTTACCATGATCCAACTTTCACCAACACTTTTTGGCAAGCAATGTTCAGAATCACATGAAACAACAAGTAGATTGGGGTCATTTTGAACATGAAATTTCATAAGGGGGCCTGTTGTGAGGTTATTCTACCCTACGGACTAACAAGCTAGGGCTTAAACTTGCATGCAGATCATGACCCTTAAGAAATCACTTTTAACCTTCTAACCCAAACCTAAAACCCTATTTCACATGCAAACATGGAAAGAATCAACTAACCTTTTTATCGATGGTCGGTGTAGATCCTCCGTTGAGATTTATCCCCTTGCTTCTGCTGCTCCTTCCAAAAAGCGATCCTGCAATCAAGACAAAACTACACATGCATGCTATTGATCTACTAGAGGGTTAGAGATTAAACATAAATCAAATAAAACATATAATACTCATGTGTTTGGGACGGGAAAAGTACCTTTTTATTAATCTCAATATGAATCAACTTACAATGATTATAGAGACCGGCCACCGTTCCTCGATCCTGATCCTGGGCTCCTCCTCTTCTTTGTCCTCCAACTGCTTTGCTTGAATTCTCCTAAAGCTTGAGGAAAGGCTAAA
>ML794274.1:61363-74791 GCA_009831015.1 Picea engelmannii
GCAACTGGACGGAGTCATCTTTCAGTGAGTTAGATGAACACCATAAGTGGAAAGTAGTCACGTGATCACCTGGATCTTTGTTAGGCTTGGCCTCGAACTTGGGGATGTCCGAAGGCAACTTCGTCGACATAGGAGGCCAACGCGGATCGTGACAGATAGGATCATTCAACAACCGTGTTAAATCTGGCAAGTGTAATGTTGCCAAGAAAGGTAGTTTAGGTTGTTGCTAATAGCTAGGATGAAAGTGTCCTGGAGTTTGACTGGCACCAGGTTGTCAGGAAAAGTTTGGCTACTGGCCAGGGTTTTGGTAGAAACCGTGGCCCTGACCAGCGTAAGGGTTTTTCATTTGAGGAGACATCATTTGCTGATTCCCCATGAAGGACATAGGATGTTGGGAATTCATCATGTTTGACGGACTTTGGGAAGGATTACCCCATGCTGGTCCCGAAGGGAGAGGCATAGAATTCTGTCCGGGGTTCCATTGACTGTGGAAAGAATTGCCCCAGAACGACATTCCAGATGAAGGAACGAATCATTGTCCTGAGTTCCAAGGTCCTGATATATGTGCCCCCAGCGCAAGAATAGTACCCTGTGCCAGCATAGACTGTCCAAAAATGAGTGTGCCCTCTAATGGGAAAGCAGTGGATGCGAAAGTGTTATTACCAAACATCCCGTTCCAAACGAATGGTGACGAACCTACCGGCAGAGTTTGCGCAGGTGTTCCTTGACTCTCGGCTCCAAGTGGACTCGTGTGTGCAGGCTACCCGACGAACTGCTGATGTAATCCACTAAGCGAAGGGGACGAAGGAGGGATATGACCCCTAGCATAAGGAAAAGCATTGAAAGGGACAGGAATGCCCCCAAGTTGACCTTGCAGAGGAGCATTAGAGCTCCCTGCCCCCAAATCCAAAGTCTGTAATGTGGAAGAAGTGAGTGCAGGACTAGTACCTGAACTAGGCATACCGTATGAAAATGGAGGGCCTGTCGCACTAGGTGTGTAAGGAGGTGTGGCCGCCACGATAGATGGGGTCGGTCCAATATGCAACGTAGTTGTGGCCGAGACCATGGTGGCCCGGACCGTCGACAAAGGCAAGTTAGGAGAAGCTTCTCCTGTGGTAGCAACAATGATAGGAATGGAAGAATTCCCAGAGGAAGTAGCGGAGTTTGGTTCCATAACTGGGTTAGGCGTTGATAGACGTTCGTAGAATTGAATTGGCACAATAATGTCCGGCCAAGTATCAGAGTTTGAGGTTTCAACCGATCCAACATTAGCGGCTGATTCCTCTGGGAGTTGTTCGGGCTCAATGGTTTGAGACCCGGTTGCTTCGAAAGACCCTCGTTGGTCTAACTTCCGCCTCAAAGGTGGCGGGGGTGGCTCTAGTATAACCGACAGCAGGCCCAGAATCCTTCGTGACCGGCGGAGCTCTGAATCCTCCACTGTGTGAGAAGATTCATGACACGCTAAGGTATTCTACATGAACAAACAACAACACACACTAAAAGAAATCCCCTAGAAGATAAATCAAGCAAGCATTAAACTAGTTGGAAGAACAGTTACAACAACCAACACTAGAGCAACTTACCAGTGCAAGTGCAACTCGAATATGGAAGCACCCTCCGGGTATACTCTGCAAAGCATGGCCCGATGTCTGTCCTAGGTACCGCAGTATACCCCCGCAGTCACCTGTGTATGTCCCTAGAAAATATTGGTAACTAGTTTGCCAGCACGTGAACAGTTATCAGGCAGGTACAGTCGATAGTCGGGTAGACCACAATGAGTAGGGTATCAAGTCCGAAACCTGTCAAGGGTATCGAGAGAAAATGGTCCAGAAGACAACTGAGGACCTCGAATGGATTCGAGACCCACGAAGCTCTGTGGAAAATGCAAACGACGGAATCCCTTGACAAATCCTTGATATGTGTTCTCCACAACGCTCGGTCCAGCTTTGGAGGGGTTATCTCTGCTACCTTTCCTTACGCAACCTCGTGTTTAGCCCCTGTGTTAGAGGGGGGTCCTGAATAACTTTCCATAACTGGACTTCTACACTCCCTATTGACAGACTCCAATGTTTGGTTTGGGTGGCCTTGGAGAATTTACTCTCCAACCTATTCCAAGGCCCTATTCCTGAGCTAGTGTATGCACCCTACAAACAGAAAAGTCTACTTGATTTTAATTAGCGTTGCTTTTAATGGGATTTTTAAGTCACAAGGCACGAAAGTGAAACTGATGGTGTGTAAAAAGACTCAAAGCAAAAAGAACAAGAAATGCTTGGAAACAAAAACTGTTACTAAAATGCAAAACCAACAACTTTTCAACAAGAAAGACTTCTTTTCTTTTCAAAGTAACTAAGATTTCATGCAGTAAATATGAAGGACTTTCACTTAGATCTGCGAGCTACTTATACTTGAAATGCACTGCAAAAACTTATGCAAAAAGACTTCTTTCCTAGCTACTGATGCAACAACACAATCTTCAAATCAAGAAGAAAATGAAACAGGATTTTTTTTTTTTTTTATTACAAAATAACGCAACAAGGAAAAATGTTGACAAGAACCAAACCAAGAGAATGAAAAGAAAACTCTGGCTTAAAGCGCAGATCGCAAAAGAATCAGAGCACAAAAATGTGAAAAAGCAATCAAGAAAGCACCGATTCTAACACTTGCCTAAAAACCATAAAACAAATATTTTTTTTTTCTCTTTTGTCTTTTCTATCAAAACATCAACTAACAAACACAGGCTAAGGAGAAGATTCCCTAGCCTACTGACTGTGCATCTCCAGACTCTATACCCCTGAGAGGAGCTCTTCTCACCATAGGAGGGGATGACTGCCCCACCCAAGATGAAAAGCTGCCAATCAAGCCCGTTACTGTCACTAAGACAGCACGCGTGCAAATGCATGCTGAACTACAACAGCGCGTGGGTACCCGTGAGCTAGACTTAAACAGGCCGCGGGTTTGTGTAAAAGCCAAGATAAAACAACACACAGGTAACCCAGACCTGAAAAAGGCCTCTGGTATTGACAACCAGGGTCTCTAAAAGGCTTGGATGCTATTACTTCAACAGAAAAGGAAAATTTGCAAAAAAGAAAACAAATGCAAAGAATGACCAACACAATAAGGCAGACTGAAGAACAAGACAATAAACCAACAAGACCCAGACAAGATCCAAAAATCCCCCTGAGAAGGTAAAATTCTGACAGGGAAGAGGAGACTGCCTCTCAAGATTTTTGAACGCTACATGCTACTGAAACCTCTGCAGCAGGCATTCAAACGTGGGCTACAGGAGGTTAGGGCGCGGGTTACACGCGTGCAGGCCTTTTGTAGGCTGTGTGTACCTCTGTGTGTCCCGAGAATAAATGTCAAGCAACAGTCAAGGAAGAACTGGTATTGATAACCAGGTTCCCTGCTAGCTTTGACCTAACAGACAACAAAATAAACAAAGAAACAGAAACTGAACTTCTTTGAACTACCCAAAAGACCTTTAACCAAATCCGGAAACCCTAAGAGTAAATATCCCCAGTGGAGTCACCAATTCTGTTGTGGGGTTATTCTACCCTACGGACTAACAAGCTAGGGCTTAAACTTGCATGCAGATCATGACCCTTAGGAAATCACTTTTAACCTTCTACCCCAAACCTAAAACCCTTTTTCACATGCAAACATGGAAAGAATCAACTAACCTTTTTATCGATGGTCGATGTAGATCCTCTATTGAGATTTATCCCCTTGCTTCTGCTGCTCCTTCCAAAAAGCGATCCTGCAATCAAGACAAAACTACGCATGCATGCTATTGATCTACTAGAGGGTTAGAGATTAAACATAAATCAAATAAAACATATAAGACTCATGTGTTTGGGATGGAAAAAGTATCTTTTTATTAATCTCAAGATGAATCAACTTACAATGATTATAGAGACCAGCCACCGTTCCTCAATCCTGATCCTGGGCTCCTCCTCTCCTTTGTCCTCCAACTGCTTTGCTTGAATTCTCCTAAAGCTTGAGGAAAGGCTAAAGGGTTGGGACAAAATGGATTCGGCAATTGGGAAGAGTTTCTTTGCTATGATTTTTCCTCCTTTGAATAGTACCCCTACCCCTTCTTTTATAGGCTAGAAGGAGCTAGGGTTTTAGGTGAACTCTCAGCCATGTATGGCTGGGAGTTCCAGTTAACTGACCCAAAGCTTCTCGTTCCGTCGAAAACTTTCCTGATTTTTTTCTTTGTTAGGTAAACGCTGGCTGTAGTGGGCCAGCCAGCGTTCCAACGCGTGCAGTATAAGGCCTGCCAACATTCCAACACGCCCAGTGATAGGTTAGGGCGCGGGCTACTTAATTTAGGAGGTTTTTGAAGAGTCTGTTCAGCATGTCTTTGGCAATGAAGGGCAATGAGTTGGCCTGATGCTAGGTAAGCATGGATGGTGCAATTTAGGGTTATAACAGGGCCATGTATTTCTTCATCTGCAACCTTATAAGAAGACTTCACTCAAGGCCCAACATTGTCAGAAAATCACCCCAAAATTCTATGGTCCTTACCATATTCTCAAGAGAGTGGGGCCAGTGGCCTACCAGTTAGAGTTGCTTAGTCACTCTAAGCTCCACCCTCTTTTTCATGTTTCATGTTTAAAGGAAGTGCTCGACACCAAGTTCCATACGCATACCAATATCCCTATGTTGGATGAAGAAGGTTCCATTTGGTTGCAGTTGAATGAATTCTTAGACTAGCATGAGCATCGTCTCCGCTAATGCAATATCAAGGAATTTTTAGCTCAGTGGAAGGTCACACAACCAGAAGATGCCTCTTGGGAGTCAGCTACCATTCTGAAGTAATTTCCTCATTTGAATCCTTGAGGAAAATGACATTTTCAAGGGGGAGGGAATGTTAGGGACCTAACCTCCCTAACCCCTTGCGTAGGTAGAATAATATATTTTCCATGAAATAAAGACCGATATTAATAAGGCCCGGTAATAAGGAAGAATAAGTCTTGTCTTGAGAACTATTGTAATAGAGTGTTGCTCTGTTGGAGGTTTCCCCTTCGAAGAGGCAAGTGAACATTGTTTCCTATTAATAAAGGTATTATTTTGGTGTTTTGGTTTCATATATTGTGTTCTTCTGTTGTTATTCTCTATTGTATTTATCTTTTTTCCTATTATAATAAATATGGTACCTAATAGGGGATCCCATCCCTGGTTTGTGTAGGTTGTGGGGAAGAGAGTTGGTGGACTAGAATTAGGTGTGGGGATTAATTGTTGAGAGGGGGAATTTAGCTAGCCTTAGGGACCACCTTCTCTTATGGATTCATATCCCCAGCTCAATTATGACTTGCTATTGAGAATTGGAACAACAAGTATACGTTTGGGAGGAATGTCCATCCTCTGCAAAAGGTTGCATAATTCATAAGATAAATGTTATTTTTTGTTGTGTTCATTTATGTTATTTGTTGATATAGATGTTCTGCATTTTACTCTAAGATATTTTGGGTTATTGCTTCATGCTATGAGTAGACTGATGCATGCAAATCGCTAGTTACATTTGTGTACTTTCACTTACATTTTTAATTAGCATGGATCATTGCATAGGATTGAATGTCATGTTGTGTGTGTTATTTCCTCGTCTAGATTTGGTATCAAGAATTTTTACTAGGTCATTTTTAGCAGTAGAGTGACCCATCTTAGGGTTGGGTGCATTACCTGTATAGTGTATCTCTACCAAAAGGGTATTTGGATTGAATGGAATTTTATAGAATATTCAAACATGAAAAGTGTTTTGTGATGTCTCCATTCCTCTTATTTAATAATATTTCTTTCTCCATATTTCTTCATTTCTTATATATTGAATATAAATGTAGTGAAACCCCAAAGGGGTTTGCTCCACTACACTTTTTAGTCTAGCTCTTGCTTATAGGGGTATGTTGGAACACAAAAAATTGATAGTAGTGGGGGATTTAAACTTCAAAGTTAGTGCTGGTGAGGTTTGGGGAGCTTCGGCACAGCTGGACTAGCTGGCAAGGTACTTCAAAGAGTTTTTTCAGGATAATCAGCTCGTGGATATAATTCCATATGATTTAGTCCCAACTTGGTGGAATGATAAATCTGGAGATGAGAGTATCTTAAAAATATTGGATCAGGTTTATATGTTAGAATATCTCATAAATGGTGTTGGCAAATTTAGGTCCTAGGTGGCCTATCCTTACCTATTAGATCACACACCTGTCATTTTGCAACTTGAAAATAATGTATATCCGACAACCTACCCTTTCAAATTAAATTTGATGTGGTTAAAATAAGAAGACTTTACTTCTATTGTGAAGGAAGTATGGACCGATCAACAATTTGTGATAGAACCAGGGGTACAATGAAGACTAGTGTGGAAATTGAGAGTATTAAAGCAACACATCAAAGCTTGGGCAAAAGAGAAAGAAAAGAAAAATCTTATAAGATTAGAACAGTTGGAGGAGGAAATACAAGACGGATATCAGGAGAAATCAAGGGAGAAGAGGAGCTGAGGTATGGTCGGCCACATAAAGATCTTATAGGAAGAGCGAACTAAACTCCTCCTATCTGAAGAGGAATTATGGGGACAGTGGAGCAGATCCATTTGGATAAAAAGTGGAGATCAAAATACAAATGTTTTTCATCACTTTGCAAGTTCTAGAAGGAATAGTAAACATATCTGGGAAATTTTGGATGATAATGGGCAGGTCCATTTCGGACAAGATTCCATAAAAAAAGAGGAAACCAGACACATTAAAAGTTTTTTTGAGGAAGTTTAACACTCTAGTATTGTTGATCAAGTCTACACAACCAGACCTTATCCTCAAGTAGTTACTAAGGAGGACTCTTTACTTATTGATAGATCCTGTACAAAGCAAGAATTATGGGAAGTGCTCAAGTTATTTGCAAAAGACAAAATCCCAGGGCCCAATGGATGGATGATTGAATTCTTCACTCACTTTTTTGACTTGGTCGAGGATGAACTGCTAGAAGTGGTGGAGGATTCTAGGAAGTGAGGAGAGGTGATAAGCTCTTTAAATTTGAATTTTCTAGAACTAATTCCAAAAGTAAATAAGCCTTCTACTTTTGGTGACTATAGACATATAACTCTTTATAATATGTGTTATAAACTTATAGCAAAGATTATTGCAAATAGACTAAAACCAATTCTATCACAGACTTTGTTGGGAGAACAACTGGGGTTTTTAAAAGGTAGATAGATCCTAGATGCCATTGGCATGACTCAGGAATGTTTGCCTAGTATTAATTTGAAAACGTTGAAGGCATTAATCTTGAATTTGGACCTAACGAAATCTTACGACTGTATTAATTGGGACTTTTTAAGATTGAACCTCCTTTAAACAGGTTTTGGTGTACAAAATACCAATTGTATTATGAGATGTGTGATCAATGCTAAGTTTGTAGTTCTAATAAATGGGGAGACTTATCATACATGTATCTATCTTAGAACTAGGGTTTGCAGCCTCACCCCCAACCACCTCTCCTGCAACTACTACGCGGATGGAAATTGAAGGAGGGGGGCACTCGACACCCTCCTACAACACCGTCACGGCCAAGGAACATGACCCAAAACACTTCTAACGACCTACCTTCAAGCTCCCAGAAATGCCAAAAGAAAAGTCAGAATATTAATGGAGGAAGAAATGCCAAAAGAAGAGTCGCCAGACATCGATCCTGGCACCAGTCAGCCAAAGACTAATTGCACCTGGGAACCAGGAAAATGCATTCCGCAAGCCCCAATCACCTCCAAATACATCATTAGTTCCCCGAGAATAGAAGAACATAAACAATATATGAGATATTTTACATTGATCGAGAAATTCTTTGGACTTTGGCCCTCGGAAAAAGACCCAGTTAAATGGATTCAACACTAGTGGAAGCCAAAGGATCACTATGACCGCCAACTTGGATCAAAAGGCTTCTTTACAATAATCCTACACAACCTCAAGGACAGAAATCGAATCTTTGAAGGAGGGCCTTACTTCTACAACTCGGCAGGCTTATTCCTACACTTTTGGATGGAGAAATTCAACCCAGAGAAGGAAGACTTCACCTATGCCCTGGTCTGGTTGTGAATATGCTCACTCCCACAAGAATTCTAGCTTGAAGAGATCCTGGCTAGAATTGGAAACACCATTGGAACCTATGTCAAAGCCTCGGACGAAAAAAAAACAATGAAGGTACACTGCTATGCCTGCATTTGTGTTTACTTGAATATCTCTAAACCCCTTCCTGAAGCCATTACCCTAGATCATCAAGATGAATAATGGTCCCAAACCCTTGACTATGAACAAATCCCCTTTCACTGTCGCAAATTCCACGAACATGGACATCTCTTTCGTGAATGCCCTTTAAATAACCCTACCAAACCTTCCCTGTATGACCCTGACAAACCCAAGGATGGGTTCACCCAAGTCACGGGTCGACAAAGATTCCCTGCTAAAAAATCCCCACCTCAGACCACCCCTGGACCCCCTACCAAAAATTCCTTTGAGGCCCTTCAAACCAGCTCAGATACCCCCTCATCCTCAATCGCCCCACCGATAGCCCCAGCGGCCAGCACCAATCCCGAGCTTTCTGATCACATTGTCTCAGCTCCTTCACAGGACATTGTCATGGGCCCCTCTCTTTCTAAAAACCTTGAACTAAAAATACTAGATCCAGATATGGATCTAGAGGATTAGGAGCTTTCGGGTATAGATCTGGTACATCTAGAACAAGCCTATCGCAAGTAGCAACTCTACACCATTCCACAAGACCGATTGTGCAAATTTCATAAAGTCTTCCTTAATTCCTCTGTAGGGGGTTCAGCCTATGCCATCTTCAATATAGGAATCCAAAGAGGTACCTCAAAGGAACAAAGGAAACCTGCAAAAGATGAGAAAAAAAGAGGGTGAAAGCCAAAACACCAACTCATTCAAGATGTTGGCAACTTCCTAGTCAACTTGGGCCAAATACAACTTATCTCGGACAACTTCCCTCCCCTCCAAACCCCACCGTCCTCATGAATATAATATCCTGGAATATAAGGGGACTTAATGCCAAGAGAAAACAAGGTTTTCTCCAAGAAAGAATAAGGAAGGATCAACCAGACATATTTCTCTTGCAGGAAACAAAATGTGCAGGAGAGGAGGATTCATCCACTCTTCAAAAATGTTGGAAGCAGGCCTAGCACGTAGTTGTGGAATCTAGAGGGACAGCAAGGGGCTTAGCCATATTGTGGAATCCAAATACAATTATTTTGAATGATTTCTTGACTTCCAATTGGAGTATTACTGTGTCCTTCCACATCATAGGGTCAAGCAAATAGGGATACATTACAAATATCTATGGCCCTCCATGACCAGGAGACAAGGAATCCTTCCTTCACCACTTGGGTTGGATAGATGAACACATTGGACCCCATTGATGGATCCTTGGAGGGGACTTCAATATGATCACAGGTCTAGAGAAAGAAAGGGGGGAAACTCACACCTTGGGAAATGACAGTGAGCTTTTCAAACACACCATTGATGTTCTGAAACTCATTGACGCTGGCATGGACAATGGGCCATTCACCTAGTCTAACAGACACTCAGGGGAGAAACACGTATCTAGTAGACTGGATCACTTCCTCATCTCAGAGGCCATAATAATGGAGAATATAGCCTATAATGCCACAGTCATCGACACTTCGGGGTCGGACCATTGGCATATATAACTAACCCTCAACATTGGGGGCACCCTAGGCAGAAAGCCTTTTCGATTTGAAAAATTCTAGCTAACACACCCATACTTTCAAACAAATATTCAACAATGGTGGGAAGAGGCAACAATACAAATAGGCACCCCGATGTACATATTCCAATAGAGGCTCAAAAACCTCAAGCTTCAACTCAAATATTGGAGCAAGACCACCTTCAGAAACATCCTACAAGTGCAGGCAAATCTTAACCACCAAATGTAAACCCTCCAGTAGCAGATTCGCTCTCAAGGACCGACGGATTCCCTAAAGGAGTAGGAACTAAAACTAGGCCACCAGATCACAGAAAGAAGGAAGCAGGAAGAGATACTCTGGCGACAAAAATACTGCATCCAATGGCTAAACGAGGGGTAAAAGAATACCAAATTCTTCCACAAATCCATGATTCAGCACAGACATACCAACCGCATCACCCATCTAGTCTCAGAACAAGGGATTGAAATACAAAAGCATGTAGATATAGAAAAAGAGTTGCTCACCCACTACCAAAATCTTTTGATGGAACCCCCAATTGACAGGAAGCATGCCATAGATGCAATCCTCAAATTTCCCCATAGGGAAAAGCTCCAGAAACAGATGGTTTCACCTCAGATTTATTTTACCACTACTGGAGCATTATTTGAAAAGAGGTCTGGGAAATCATTAAAGACTCTAGATGTTCTGGGTAGGTTCTTCAATCCCTCAATGTGACCTTTCTTACCCTCATACCCAAACATAACAACAACACCTCCCCCTCGCACTTCAGGCCTATCTCCCTCTGCAATGGCATCTACAAGCTCCTCACGAAAATCATTGCCACTCGACTCAAACCTATCCTCCCATTCCTCATATCCTAGGAGCAGTCTGGCTATGTGGAAGGAAGAAAATTTTTGGATAGTGTCATCCTGGCACACGAAATCATCCACTCTCTACACTCAATAAAAACTCAAGGTATGCTTCTCAAAATAGATCTCTCCAAAGACTTTGATAAGTTAAGTTGGAGCTATCTGAGATCAAACCTTCTTTCCTTTGGCTTTGACCCCACTTGGGTCTCCTGGATCGTCAATCTTACTTCCTCAACCCTGTTCTCCATTCTCATCAACAGAGTTCCAATGAAACCCTTATCCCCTTCTCAAGGAATAAGACAAGGAGATCCACTCTCACCTTTCCTTTTCATCCTCATGGCAGAAGGACAGAGTCACACCATCAAAGCAGCCATCGCGGATAACTCCCTTTCTGGTCTCACCTCCCATGGCATCACCCCCCCTATTTCACATAGTCAATTCATGGATGACATCCTTCTCATGGGACTTTCTACCGCCAAAGAAGCTCTACGGTTCAAATTCATCATCACCCTCTTCTACAAAGCCTCGGGTATGGAAGTGAATATGACCAAATCTCAAGTCTTTTTCTTCAATACACCCCCTGTGATACAACTCCACCTCACCCAAATCCTGGGCTTCACCCATAGTACCCTCCCCTCTATGTATCTGGTAATCCCCCTCATTGATAACCCTCTAAGAAATGCTTCCTGGGACTCCTTACTCTCGAAATTCTGCAAGAAACTCTCCATTTGGACCTTTCACTCCCTCAATTTACCTAGATGCCTCATCCTTTTGAAGTCAATTCTTCAAGCCCTCCCGATCTATGTTTTTTCGACCCTTGCTTCCCCTACCTTTATTCTTAACACCTTATGAAACATTCAAAGAATATTTCTCTGGAAAGCAACCAAAGAGGGGAGAAAATTCACTCTGGTAAGCTGGCAAAAAGTCTACAAAATGAAAATCTTAGGGGGCCTTGGCCTCAAAGATTCCGCTATACTCAGAAAAGTTCTCAGTGCAAAAATCTGGTGGTGCTGGTTAAAGATACCCCAAGATCTCTGGGCATGCCTCTGGAGGAAAAAATACACCCCCACTTCCTCTGAAACGAAACTCATTAGATGGAGTGATCAGAACCTAGGATCGCTTATCTGGAATGCGATCAGGAACAATCGGGGTCTTATCACAAAACACTCATTCTGGGAATTACGAAATGGCTCATCAACACTTTTTTGGAGTGACTCCTGACAACAACTTCCAACCCTAAATATTGACTCGAATCTTTGTGCCCTCATTCCCTCCACCACTGAAGCATGACTCATCAAAGTACAAGATTATTGGATCCCGGACAGGCCAAGGGACACTTGGTGGACCTGGAAGAATTCTCATGAGGATTTGTACATCCCCATTGATCTCAACATCCAACCACTCCAAGATCACTTAATGCACAGAAAATTCTCAAATAACAAGGCAATGACATCCTCCGATAAGGACACTTCACCACTAGCACCTTCAATCTTCGAGAGGCGTACCACATAAGACCAGGTCACAATTTCTCCCCTCGGGAAGAAGTCTGGGGAAAAATTTGGGGAATAAAATACTAGCCCAAAATCAACACCTTTCTCCGGTTGGTGGTGCACAAAAATATCCTTACATGGGACAATCTCAGGAAAAGAGGTTTCATTGGCCCTTCCAGATGTCTACTGTGCAGTTTAGAGGAGGAAACTCAGAATCATCTCCTAAACCTGTGCACCTACAACTCAAATATTTGGGACCATGGTGTTGGCCTAATGAGAACCACATATAGGAATCACATAGGACTCCGGGAAACAATTGCAGGTTGGAGAAGCATGACCTTTCAATCACCAGTTCTAAACAAAATCTAGCAACTACTCCCAGGGATTATTATTTGGCATATATGGAAAGAAAGGAACAGACGAATCTTCCAAACAGCCACTAGGACCTGGCAAGAATTCTGGACCACCATTCATTCCAATCTCAATGATACCATTTCCTTGCATCCTTGGATGGTTCAATATCTAAACTTCCCCCCCAATGAGAGTCACATCTTCAATGCCTGGAAGCTCAGTCTCCACCCCAAGATCCCCACTGCTGGCCCTTGTAAGCACAACCCAACCCACTAGGAATTTCCACCTACAGGATGCTACAAATTAAAATTCGATGGGGCCTCCAAAGGATATCCAGGACCAACTAGATATAGAGTTATCATACATAACAACAAAGGGGAAATTCTACACATCACAGCAGGGAATCTAGGTCATAACACTAACAACTCGATAGAGATCTGGGGACTCCTCGTTGGTCTTCAAGTGGCAATAGACCTAGAGTTATTGCCCATCATAGCTGAGGGGGACTCGGAAATTGTCATCAATCTTCTCTCTCATCTCCTCAATGGAGCGGACTCGGAGAAAATTTCTCTCAGCTGGAGACTCACGACTGGGCTTATCAGAATCAACTCCATCCTCCAACCTCACTGGGTAATCCACCCCTCCCATGTTTGACAAAAGGTGAACCAAGTGGCTGATCTGTTGGAAAATATTAGGGTAGATATAGAAGAGGGAATCTTCGCGTGCTCCCCCACGTTGAACCCCTCCCATCCCATGGTTATTGCTTGCAGGAACTTGGCAAGCACAAAATATCGACCCCCGGATAGGGTGTTTCCACAAGCAGGGGATTATCGGGACATAGGGAGGCCTCCAAGATGGGCGGCCATCTTCCTAGAGCCCATATAGTCACATCCCCCTCTCCTTTTCCCCATGAATAACATCACCCAGCTGTCAAATTTTATCCCTCCTACATGCGCCCATAGTTGTATGAGCCAAACACTCTAGATTGTACATGACGTCATGTCTAGAGCAGGAC
>ML794274.1:82618-97825 GCA_009831015.1 Picea engelmannii
ATGTTACAAAATGGATGGAAGTCAAGGTGTTGTTGAATGCTAAAAAGGAGAAGGTGGTTGAATTAATGGATGAAGACATCCTCACTAAGTTTGGTTCCATGGGAAATAGTAATAGATCAAGGTCCATAATTTATTTCACAACTTATTAAAAATTTGGTTGACCAATACAGAGTTCATTATAAGAACTCCACTCCATACAATCCATAAGAAAATGGACTTAAGTAAAAGATACAAACAGGGAACTTAAGAAAATTTTATCAAAGACAGTGTAGATTCATAGGAAATATTTGGCAACCTAACTTAATGATTCGAAAATCCTTAGATGTCAATTAGCTCTTAAGAAGACACTAACAACTGACCTAATTCGGGAAATTAAGATCGTTGTGACTATTTGCAAAATATCATGTGAAAACACTTACTTATCCATAAACTTCATTAAATGATAATAACTTGCAGAAATAAAAATGCGAACATGGAGAGAAATATTAACAACAACGACCAAGGAATGTTACACAAGTTGATAATGTATTTTACCCATCTTCAACTATGTCTCTGGGTCCGCTTCAAAACGAGAGATTGCTTTATTGATGCTCAATAATACTTAAATACTACAACTTCCATTTATGACCTTCTGATCTGTTGCTCAAACACAAGCATAATTGTCAAAATTGGCATCGCCTCAGAAAACGAAAAACTTTTGACTATAAACAACCTATACTTCTCTCAAAGAGTCCCAAATCTCAAAATATCATGAGCATAAACTCTTGGCATGCAAATCAATGAAAAACCCTCTCCTGCATGAAAATCCTTACAAAACAAACTCAAACCAATTTCTTGCATGAACCCCTTGTGCATCTGCAAATGGTCAAGCTCATAGTTTATATAGAGGAAGTCGGAGGGTCAAACCCCACCCAACCCCCTATATGCTCGGATGGGCAATAATTACAACTTTAAAAAACAAATGTTGGTTGAGCTAAAAATCGGACAGATGTGGCGCAATGGTAGGCACAGATTGTTAATTCATTGGTTCGTCAGTTCGGAGGTCGCGAGGTCGACCCTGACTAATGCTCATTTTGGCATGTTGTTGTAACAATAGACTTTAACTACAAAATCGTCCCATGGAATATTCAATGACATAGTTAGACCAGTTGGTTAGTAGTTGGTTTGTTAAACCAGAGGTCAGGGGTTTGATTCCCTTCAACCCAACCAATTTTGATTCCCCTTAGCCAATATTGGCCAATCAAAAGGTGTCACGTGTCACCTTTTGGTTGGTCCACATCATTGCCACAGTACACCTGTCAGTTTCCATTCACCTACTACGTAGCCTCCATAGTCACCTATTTTGTTAGCATACCAAGTCACCCTCTGGTACTACCACGCATCATTGTTTCAGTGATTCCACATGACATTAGTACAACCCATGTCATCTATACATTCCACATCATCTGTATAGTCCACGTTTCCATTTATGATGTTGCCACATCACCTTTCCATACCATCTGTATTGCCACGTGGAAACCTACCCTTTGGTTGTTTTTTCCAAACTTCAAAAGGCCATAACTTCCTCATACGAATTTTGTTTGACGTTGTTCAAATTGTGTTGGAAAGCTCTTGTCATGTTCTACACAATGGAGTCATTTTCATTAGAACTTTTGAACCTCTAAAAGTATGGAATACTCAGCAACTCGGTGATGATAAAGTTACCTCACTCTTCTAGTCTCTATCCACCTTGTTGAAATGCACTACCAACTAATCTCCATTTGGGAACTAATCTTCGTCTTGGAACTAGTCTTCATCTTGGGTCTCCATATGAGATCTCCATCATGGATTTCCATCTTGGACTTCAAAATGTTTGGTTCATTCATAAATGAAGTGAGGATATTGTCACCTCACTTGTCCAGTATCATCCATCCATCCTTCTTGGATAATGGGAACCTAACTCATCACAACAATAATGAAGATTGGAATAACATTGTTGATCAAGTTAATCATTCGCTCAAATTCACAAACTCTGTCATTCATTGTTGCAGCTACTAAACATACTCCACTAACTAGCATAAAACTGAGCAACAAAAATGAATATATAGATGCATAAAGAATGAATCAACAACACATTTTCCCTTCTTAACATGAACAACGTCAACCAAATGATGTACTTTACTTCCAACTGTAGGCTGTAAATATAGATCCTGGATACTAGAATTAACTAGCATTTTCACGTGCCATGTAGTGACAATAGTCAAATTAGTCTTCATCTAATGAGCTCTCACAATGAACTCAATCTCATCTTTGAAAACATGATACTTGTTTTGTTCCCTGTAAAAAATGGTCTTCTTGTCATACAAGTACGGACTTCCCAAAACCATCCTGCAAATGTCGAGTGAAACCACATCTAACTCTACCTAATCAATGAAACTGGATGTGATCGCAAACCGTAACTTACATTGTGTATTTACCTGTAACTGAGCATTATCAAGAAAACCAACCCAAAGGATATGATCTTGGATGAGGGCTAGCTTTCAATCCCAAATTCTTAATGACTTGCTCTAAAATAAGATTTACTTGTGATCCACTATCAACAAATGTATCAATCTTAGTGTGCTTTGAGATAACGCGTAAATGAAATAGTACATTTCTTTTTCTTCCATCAAGGATTAATTTGGACTTTGCAGAAGAAGTATGTGAACTGAAACTAGAAACAAAATATTTACCTTTGATTTCCATAGTTGTAACCTTAGTTTCATCCTTAGAATCTGATCCAAGATCATGCACTATGTTCATGGTCTTCTTTTTACCATTCCTAAGTTGAACCCACTTTGGTTTCAATTCTGGATGAAAGTTGCAACAATGCTTCTCATCATGTCCCTTCTTCTCACAGTGAGAACATGTAGGCTTCTTCTCTTCATCCTTTTTCATTGTAGTTGTCTTCTTACTCTTCCCTTTTTCTTTTGACTACTTCTGGAATTTATGTGGCTTCTTATCCTCAGACACATGCTTTCCCTTTCTATCTTCAATATGAGTAGATTGTACTGACACTTCGTGAATATTAGTAGGACAAAACACCATTATAGTATGTCGAAGATAGGAATAAAAACCACCAATATACTTTAGAAGAGTTTCAGGAGTATATAATGGAATTCCCAAAGACAATGCCTTCCTCTTAAATTCCTTTGTATAATCTTGAACAATTTTCCCTTTTGTTTGTCTTAAATGTTTCCAAGAAACCATTGATGTTTGTATATAAGCTAATGGATAAAATTGCTTTATTAATGCAACAGTAAATTCGATCCAGCAAGAAATGATTCTACCATATTGAATAAGATCAACTTGTGTCTGAATCTCCCACCATGTCAAAGTTATGTCACTCAGGCGAAGAGTAGCCAATTGTATCCTTGTAATGTCCTTTATGATTTTATGTAACTGAAATATACTTCAATCTGTTTGACCCAATTATCCAACTTCATTGCATTCAACTCTCTATCATAAATAAGAAAATCAAACTTTACATCTATCTTTAACAAAGGAAAATCATGAGAATGAAAAGACTTCTTAGAATGATTTTTCCTCTTATGAGAAGAATTTTCTTTTTCATCATAAGAAGAAGAATATGATGATGATGATGATGGGGGTGAAGGAGGCTCTGGAGGTTATTCACCTTCTCCTTCTTCTTTAACTACTTCATATTTTACCGTTGTACTTTCTCCCTTGAAATTCTTTCGATACTCATACATTTCTTCCACCATGGTCTTGTTGGAGCAGGCATGTTTGGAGAACAATGCAACAAATGAGGCAGATTGGACAAAGAAGGAGAGTGCACCACATTTTGAGGAAAAGTAGCATGCACGGAAGGATTTGCGAGAATCCGGTACAAATGTGGACAAACCTAGCCATGTTAGGGTTAGGGTTGTGGGATGTATTATAAGGGTTTCTATCCCAATTTTGTAATATAAATAGAAGAGATAGAAAGTACGTTGAGGCATCTATCAATCCTTGGAATTTTTTTGTCATATCTTTTGGGGAGAACTATTTTGGAGAACCTATTTTGGAGTCTTTGTGAGTCGGAGTTTGTTTTTGAGAGTTGTAGAGATCGGATGAAGTTGAAGTAGCTAAGGGTCAGGTCGTAAGTTGTGGATCTTGGTGCGATCCTAGTCTGCCTCACTACTCTATATTATGATGTAATGCACACAACGCCTTTTGATGAATAAGCAAAGAAGCATAAGATATTTGTGGATGTATCCCCAGGGGCAGTGAATTACGGTAAAACTATGTGTGCAATGTGTTTTAATGTTTTACTATTTCTGCAGTTATGATTGAATGGTTAGATAGATGAGTGGATGCTTTATTTACAACGCGCCCTAGAATAAATATGCACATGAATGAATGAATGAATGGATCTGATGAATATTGTAATCAAATGCATGGTTAAGTAGAAACAAGAAGTACAAAGAACATCCCCCAATCCCTTCCATGGCTGCAAACATCTGCATCCTCCAGTCCCCCATAAACCATCTTAGGTGAGACTGTGTTGTGCACTTTGTGCATAGGGTAGTCTTCTGGTTTACCAGAAGGGCCGATGACAATAAGGGTTTTTTTGGAGAACTACGGTAGAACCCGATTCAGCCCATAAGTCCAACAAATGGTTCTATTACTGGCTATAACTCAGAAGGAGAGCCAGGAAGGGGTTTGAAAATGCAGTGGTTGAAAGGGATTTTTAGGCCATGGAATCCTACAATGTAAGAAATTGAAATATGGTTAGAAACAAAGAAGTTGGATTTCGTGTAGAAATATATTAAGGGTTCCAAGTATACATCACACCAGTACCTATAGAAGTATGTGCTTACTAATTTTCATGAAGTATGCTTTTGTTTCTTTCCACAATTATTACAAGAGTGGTTGTTAAAGTTGAAGGATACCCATCCAACTTATCAGATTAGGCCAGTAGTATGGATTGTTGAAAATATCACGCAGTTGGAAAGTGTTAATAATAAATTCATGCGCACAATGGATTTTTGGTTAGACAACATCACTATGGGGTTTATCATTGAGTTTGCAGTAGATACAACGAAGTCATACACTGCTGTAGAGTAGGATTTCTCAAAAGGACCTAGAGGGAGGTATATTAGATCTCTTTACACATTGATCAAGATCTTATTACATGATAAAAACATGATGACTATGGAATCATATAGCTAGATCACTTTGTGTGCATGGGGGAGTTGGGGGAACCACTAAGGAAGACCTGAGAAATGCAGAAGGCTCTGGAGAGTGGCTAGAAGAAGGAGGCAATGGACCCCATCATGATGGATGATAAACAAACCAGGTAAATCATAAGGAATGTAGGTGTGATGCACAATAGACGAGCCTACTAGTATAGGATGAATAATAAGAAGAGGGATGTAGCGGAGCGAGAGGGCTTGGACAATGATGAGGAAGAGGTAGAGGAGCTTTGCACCACAGGGAATATTGAGGATATCTTGCACACCATATATGAGAGGAAAAACCAGAGGTCATGGGTCCAGCCCAGAGGAAGGCTCTCCATTCCATATCTAAATTAGTGTAGAACCCACAACCCCATGTGCGGCTAACACAACTGAAGAAGAAAAAGAAGTTAACCACAAAGTGATTACTGGTAGAAGAATTTTTTTAGGACGTGGGTCTAGTATAAAAAGTGTAAGTTCAGCAAGTAGAAGTCAAGTCTCTACACTGCACAGAGGTGGTAGTTCAACAAATTTCACAATGGTAGGACAAGATCCAACTATCAAGTTACCAGAGTTCTGAGGGGACGGGTCAGACGGACCAGAAAAACATTTTTTCATCTATGAGAAGATATGGGTAGAAAAGAAGATTAAAGATGAGGATACAAAGGTTGCATAGTTGGAAATCTCTTTTAGAGATGGTGCATTAGATTGGTACATGGGTCTCTCAAAAAATAACCCAACAGGAACACCTACAACTACACTAGATGTGAAGAGGTAGTTAATAAATGAATTTCAAAAGTTGATTTCAGAAGACCATTTTATGAATGAAATGATAGAGATCAAGAAGAAACCAGGTGAATTAGTCTGGGAAGTGGACCAACAATTCAAGAGGCTAAAAGGTAATTTAAAGTACACTATTACGGATACACAACATGGGAATTTATTTGTTAATTCTTTGTTTCCACACTTGAAGTATCCTTTGAGACAACAAAAATTCCAAAGTGCGGGTGAGGCCCGACATGAAACCTTATAGATAGAGGAAAACCAATACAAGCATACAAATCCAGTTGTGGAAGAGATGAAGCAAGATATGAAGAACTTAACATTCCAGTTAAATGGGAACAAAGGGAAGGAGAAAAGAGAAGATGTATGGTGTACAATGTGCATGACAAAAGGCCATCACAAAAAAGAGTGTCCATTATTTTCACAGTATATTGGAGTGGGTATGCCAAACCCTTTAGCTTTATGAGGACCATGGTGTGATATTTACAAAACACATGGGCATGATCCCTATCATTACACCCTGATGCAGAAATATCAGATAGTTTTGAAGAGTACATTTTGTAACTTTTGTAAGTCAGTTGGACAAGAAAAAAAGGATTATAGGAACCTTGAAAACCCTACCTTTTGGGATGGAAACAAAACAAACAAGATCTATTGTCATGCAACCTTTCCTCCTTCATTCTAGTTCGAAATTACTACACAGTTTTTCTTGTTAAGAATTTGGGCATTTTGACACTGCAATATTATTCATATCAGAGTATAACTCTGCATGAGTTAAAAATGGAGTATAGCGCCTGCCGACACCCTTATTTGAGAACTATCCCATTGGATTCCTCTTTTATTTCTGATCATAGTAATACCTATCATTTTTCAAAATAAAAATTCTTTGAGGTCCGACTCCCTTTTGGCCCACTTATTTGAGACCTACCTCATTGTATTCCCCTCTTCGCCCTAATCATCATGATACCCTTAACCTGTAACCCATTTCTTGTGTGGTCCCACCCACCCCTTTCACCATGGCCCACACCCCTAGCGAAGACCTTGAATAACACCTCAATACCTTGTCATTTGATTTCTCTATGACCTAGAAGGAAGTGTGGAAAATCAATGCCAATGTTACCACCATACATGCCAAAATTCATTTCTCCATAAAATCCAAAATATAAACTGAAAAATAGGGCCTCTCTACCCAAATGGAAATCCAACTTGAATCCTTCACTTCCCAGCTCTACGCCAAGATGAATACTCCTAGAGACCTTACCTCATTTGACCAACCTTTGCACCTCGAAGGTGATACTTCCTCCAATTCCCAGAATTTTTAGTCCCATATCCCATTTGAGTGGATGTGAACAAATTTGATGACTTATATCCCATGGGCTGGGTCACCCATATGGAACATTACTTCTCTTTTCATGGCATTACCAATGAGCTGGCCAAAATTTGTTATGGTTTTCTCCATTTGGATCCTGAACACTAGAAATGGTGGCATTGGCGTAAAAAGGCACACAAAGGGTATGTGGCTTGGACACAGTTTATTTCCAGATCTCTATGACCTCTTTGACACTGACACCCATCATTTAGGTCATTTGACGAAGTTGAAACAAACTAGCCCGGTAGAAGAGTTTATAGATTTCTTTGATCAATTGGATTTCCAAACAGAGGGCATGACAGATGTGTTTTTCAGAGAATGCTTTATCAGTGGTCTCAAGGATGAAATATGTGCCCATGTCCTCATGTCTTTCCCCAAGACTTGGTTGGAAGCTACAAAACCATCCAAGGAAGCACAACAAGTCGTCTTATCCCAAACCAAAAAAACACCCTTTATTCCTAACCCTAAACCCACATTTCCCGCCCCGCCTGCCACTCCCCTCAAGATCCATAAATTGACTTGGGATGAAATGGTTGAATGCCAACTTAAGGATCTTTGTTATAATTGTGATGAAAAATATTTTATGGGGCACAAGTGTAAGGAACATAATCTTTTCATGGCTATTTCAAAGGTTTTTTCTGAAGAAGCGACAAATGTTTATCATGTACTCGAGTTACCCCCACTAGATGATATTAATCATCCCTATGATCCAAAGGAAGTTGAACCATTGATTTCTCTAAATGCACTCACTATTTTCGCTGCTCCCTAAAGCCTCAAGTTAATTGGTTACATTAAGAACCGGAAAGTCATCATCCTAGTTGACAATGACAACACCCATAATTTTATTCATCGTTGCATTGCCCTAGAAGTCAATTTCTATATCCTTCTAGTCAATAATTTCCAAATCATGATTGCCAATGGGGGTTCCATGAAATGTAGAGGGTGTTGTGAAAATGTGTGCCTCCAAATTGGTTAGTACCACCTGAAATATCATATGTTTGATATTGAGATCGACGGTTGTGACATTGTACTTGGTGCACAATGGTTACACACTCTCATCCCTATCACCGTGGATTTCCATAAATTAACCATGCAATTGCAACACGAGTTCCAACAACATTAGTTCCAAGGAATCATCATAGGGTCACCAGAGATCATCAGCTCCCATCGAATGGAAAATCTCCATAGAAAAGGTCACTATGTAATTATTTCCCAACTTCATTCCATTCAGGAAGTTGAGACACCCTCTATACATCATGACCTCCAATCTATACTCTCCCAACACCAAGTTGTGTTTCAAACCCCCCAGGGACTTCCCCCAACGGTGTCCATGATCATTTCATTCGTTCAGATTTGGGAAGTCTTCCTCCACATGTTCACCCTTATCTTCATCCCTTCTCCCAGAAGAATGAAAATGAGAAGATTGTTAAAGAATTGTTAGATGTCCATGTCATATGTCCCAGTACCAATCCCTATTCTTCTCCAGTATTCATTTTACTCAATAAAGTAGGTACTTGGCACATGTGTCCTAATTTTCGATCTCTCAACAAAAAGACAAATTTCCCATTCATGTCATTGATGACATTTTGGATGAATTAAGTGGTGCTCAGTATTTTACCAAACTTTATCTCTGCTCGGGCTACCACTAAATTCGTATGAAAGAAAATACATTCCTAAGACTGCATTCAAAACTCATGAGGGTCACCGTGAGTTCTTTGTTATGCCACTCAACCTTTATAATGCTCCCTCCACTTTTCAAAGTCTCATGAATAATGTCTTATGTCCTTTCCTCCGTTATTTTGTCTTGGTTTTCTTTGATGATATTCTCATCTAAGAAAAACTTAGCAAGCCCATCTTTCCCATCTAGATCAAGTTCTCTATCTCATGTCTCACCACAAATTTTATCTTAAGAAATCTAAATGTGATTTTGGAGCCTCTAAAGTTGATTAACTAGGACATATTGTCGGAAAGGATGGTGTTAGGGTGGATCTGAAGAAAATTGAAGCTATGCAAGAATGTTCGCGCATGAAAACTCTTAAAAGTATGTGTATCTTCCTGGATTTGACATGATATTATCACAATTTTGTTAAGAATTATGGGAAAATTGTAGCTCCCCTCGTTCTCCTTAAAAAGAATGCTTTCAGTTGGACTCTAGTAGCTAACCATTCATTCCAATCTTTGAAAGCAACTGTGTACACTTGTTCGGTTATGGCTCCCCCTGACTTAAACAAGATCTTTGTATTGGAGTGTGATGCCTCAAGGAAAGGCATTCAAGCTATCCTCATGCAAGAAGGTTGACTTTTGGCTTTCACTAGCAAACAATTATTGGAGAACCATTTGGGCCAATCCACCTATGAAAAGGAAATGTTAGATATTCTGCATGTTATGGATCTCCGACGTCCTTATCTCTTGGGGCAATGCTTCCAAATAAAAATTGATCATAAAAGTCTCAAGTATTTTATGGAACAAATAATTTCTTCACAGGAGCAACGAAAATGAGTAACAAAGTTGTTTGGATATGATTATGAAATCATCTACAAAAAAGGAAAATAAAATGTGGTAGTTGATTCCCTTTCCAGGAAATATGAGATGACAGGTCCCTTTTTTGCCTCTCTTTCATTGTCATGGGTTGGTTTCAGGAGGTTCACAAGGAAATGTTGCAAGACCCCAAAATTTTAAGACTGATCCAAACACTGCAGCAGAATCCACAAGCTTCTCCAGGGTACTTTTGGCACCAAGACGAGCTTCATTATAAAGGTCGCATGTAATTAATAAAACAATCAAACCTTAAATCCACTGTGTTTTCTGAGTTTCGTGCTTCACCTATAGCTGGGTATTTTGGTTTTCCCAAAACCTATGAAAGGGTCAAACGTTCTTTTTTCTGGGGTGGAATGAAACATGGAATTCACACCTTTGTGGATAAATGTGATACCTGTCAATGCAATAAGGGAGAGATAGTCAAATATCCAAGCACACTCCAACCGCTTCCGATCCCACTTACTATTTGGACAGATATTTCTATGGACTTCATTATTGGCTTACCTAAATCAAGAAATAAGTCAGTCATCATAGTAGTAGTGGATTTTCTTTCCAAATATGCTCATTTTTATGCTCTTCAACACCCATTCACAACATCTACCATGGCTCAATGTTTTATCGATAATATCTTCAAACTCCATGGAATTCCTCATTCTATTGTTTTTTACCCTGATCCAACTTTCACCAACACTTTTGGGTAATAATTGTTTAGAATCACATGAAACAACAAGTAGATCGGGGTCGTTTTGAACATGAATTTTCTTAAGGGGACCATGTCTTTCTTCATTTGCAACATTATAAGAAGACATTTCACTCAAGGCCCAACACTGTCAGAAACGCACCCCCAAATTCTATGGTCCTTACCATATTCTCAAGAGAGTGGGGTCAGTGGCCTACCAGTTAGAGTTTCTTAGTCACTCTAAGGTCCACCCTGTTTTTCATGTTTCATGTTTAAAGGAAGTGCTCGACACCAGGTTCCATACTCATACCAATCTCCTTCAATTGGATGAAGAAGGTTCCATTTGGTTGTAGTTGCAGGAAGTCTTAGACTAGCGTGAGCGTCATCTCCACTAGCACACTATCAAGGAAGTTTTAGTTCAATGGAAAGTCATACACCCAGAAGATGCCTCCTGGGATTTGACTACCATTCTAAATCAATTTCCTCATCTCAAGCCTCAAGGACAAGGATTTTTTAAGGGGGAGGGAATGTGAGGGACCTAACCTCCCTAACCCCTCATGTAGGTAGAATAATATATTTTTCATGCAATAAAGACCGATATTGATAAGGCCCAATAATAAGGAAGAATAAGTCTTGTCTTGAGAATTATTGTAATAGAGTGTTTCTCTGCTGGAGGTTTCCCCCTCGAAGAGGCGAGTGAACATTGTTTCCTATCAATAAAAGTATTATTTTGGTGTTGTGGTTTCATATATTGTGTTGTTATGTTGTTATTCTCTATGATATTTATCCTTTTTTCTATTATAATAGATATGTTACCTAATAGAGGATCCCATCCCTGGTTTGTGTAGGTTGTGGGGAAGAGAGTTGGTTGAACAGAATTAGTTGTGGGGATTAACTATTGAAAGGGGGACTTTATCTAGCCTTGCAGACCACCTTCTTTTATGATCCCCAGCTCAATGATGACTTGCTATTGATAATTGGAAAAGCACGTATACGTTTGGGAGGAATGTTTGTCCTCTACAACGGGTTGCATAATTCATAAAATACAATTTTTTTTGTTGTTGTGTTCATTTATGTTATTTGTTGATATAGATGTTATGCATTTTACTCTAAGATATTTTGGGTTATTGCTTCATGCTATGAGTAGACTGATGCATGCAAATCTCTAGTTATATTGTTGAGTGTGTTTAGTTTCCGCTATCCACATTTATGTACTTTCACTTACATTTTTAATTAGCATGGATCATTGCATAAGATTAAATGTCATGTTGTGTGTGTTATTTCCTCATCTAGATTTGATATCAAAAATGTTTATTGGGTCATTTTTAGCAGTAGTGTGACCCAGCTTAGGGTTGGGTGCATTACATGTATGATGTATCTCTACCAAAAGGATATTGGATTGAATAGAAGTTTATAGAATCTTCAAACATGAGAAGTGTTTTGTGATGTCTCCATTCCTCTTATTTAAGAATATTTCTTGTTGCATATTTCTTCATTTCTTATATATTGAATGTAAATGTAGTGAAACCCCAAAAGGGTTTGCTCCACTACACTTTTTAAGTCTAGATAATGCTTATATCTAATCATCAAAATTTGTATTCAATTCATATAGAATTTCATTATTCCCATTAATGGAAAAATATTTAATGGAAAAATATTTATCGCACTTGACTCATAATTTCAGCTAACTATTAATGACTATTTGAAGGTTTTATGTGTCCTATGTTTAAATGTGTCACATTGAACAAAAAAAATAATTATTTAAGACTAGAAAATATTTTTAAGGTATTCATGGCTTTAGATTTCATAGATTACATCAAGGTTTCTACTACTAAGGGTTTGGCTTCCATCTAGCCATTCCTTGAACTTAGTCGAGCATTTTTCATCCATAAATTTGATTCGCCAACTTGATTTTCCTTGGTCATGTGTGTATAAATTCTTTCTTCTTGTAGGTAATCCACTTACATTACGCTCAAATTTTCAGATGTTAAAGGTTTTGTACATTATTTTGTTTCAACTATAGAATTTTGGTTTCATGGTGCTTTATGCTTACACTGGTTGTTGTGGAGAATTTTGGCTAATCATTCTTTGAAAGTTTTGGCATTAAATTTGTAAATTTAACATTAATATCAAGGAATTTTCAAAGAATCTAGTGGAAAATACGATGTGTAAAGTTAATTTAGATTTTAGAGGTTCCAATTTGTGTATTTAATTATATGTCAAGCAATTTCTTTTAAAAAGAATAATGTAAGCAAACTATATAAATTTGAATTTGTTGTTTGAGAATTATCAAAGAGTTAGTTGAGAACAATTAAATAGGAGAATGCATTAGCTGACCTTCCATACACATGTAAACTCATGGCATTGAAATTCAACTCAAATGCCTTTTTACACTTGAAATTGCCTATGGTAAGTATTTTGGGTAAACAAGGTTTTATGACAAACAATTTTGAAAAGTGTCATCCTCTTAAAC
This sequence comes from Picea engelmannii, assembly GCA_009831015.1. Taxonomy (NCBI): domain Eukaryota; kingdom Viridiplantae; phylum Streptophyta; class Pinopsida; order Pinales; family Pinaceae; genus Picea; species Picea engelmannii. The sequence goes on from ML794274.1 coordinate 95,659, forward strand.
AATTCCTTTAGTATACTTATGTAAAATGGTTATTATAGATTAACCTATTTACTTTAAAACTAAAAATTATATAATGTAATAAAGGTTAAGAGAGATTAGAAATGGTAATGCAAATGATATTTACTTAATTTTATATGAATTAAACAAATATTTATATGTGAATTTGATTGTAAAACTTACAAATTTAAGTGACATATTTTCAATTAGGGATACAATTTAACTTTAAACATCTTGAAATGTAAAGTAAAAATATTTTTTCATTTAATTTTGGATGTAATATATTAATCTTAAAAATCTAAGATATTATTTGGATATTTTTCGAAATGTCAAGACTTTGATGTAATTTATGTGTGGCTACTTTCTACATTCTTAATGACATCATTAGAAATTTAAATTTTGAGAAAGGATCTTAATATTTTTGGGTTTGAGAAACGTAGATTGTGTCAAATGTCCATAAAAAATAATTTTATATTTCTATTAAAAGAGATAAAAAATGTCAACTTCTCTTCATGTTATTTTGAATGGTTGGAAAAAAAAAATTAATTACATATTTAACCTATGACAATATTTTAATGTATTAAACTCCATAAAAAAATCCCAAATTTTCATAAACAACTTTGAAAAATCAAAGTATTACATTAAATTTAAGTAAAGTAAAATTGTTAAAACAACAACTTATAAATTGTACATCACTCTCACTTTTGGAATCTTTTACAAAATTCACAAGTGATAAACAATTCTCCATTAATTTTTTTTTTTTTTTAATTTTCTTTATACATTTCAAAAAACATTTTAGAATCTTCTACAAAATTCACAAGTGATAAACAATTTTCCATTAATTAGTTTTTTTTTTAACTTAATATATTCCAAAAAACATTTATAAAAAATAATTTAGTAGAAATTTTAAAATCTTCTACAACATTTTAACTAAAGTTTCTTAAAATTATTGCACTTATTCGAAGAAGAATTTAGTACGAATTTTAAAATCTTCTACAACATTTCAACTAAAGTTACTTAAAATTATCTGGACTTATTAGTCCCTGCCTGAAAGGCCAAGGGCAGGGACTATAGCCATGAGTTCATGGTTGACTTGATATTAGTTAGTAGTTGACTTTAAAATTTCCCATAAATTATAATGTTTAACTTAGGAAATTTTTATTTATATATTTTAAAATAAAAAATATATATATATGTTACAATTTGATTGGTTTATAAGTTGCAAGTGTTATTGCTGGCTTCGCGTCTTTCAATGTACTTCAATTAATGTTTACTTGACTTCTTTCCATATTTTATTTTGAAAAAACAACCAATACGGATGCATTAAATTGCCGAATTATGAAGTGTTTCCGATGGTTGTTCGCCAGGTTTCTTGGTTAAGACGGGCATCGCCACGATACTAAATGAACTTCAACTTTGGAGAGCGCATACAGCGCTCATGAGATAAATCCTCTCTTAAATTAATAAAATAAATGAGTTTCAAAAACCATGTTATAATATGTGTATTGTAATAGTTTGTTAAGATGACGACTGAGGCAGTGTAAATATTTAATGAATTTATTTTTTATTTTTTAAATTTTTATTTTTATTTTTAAAAAATAATAATTTTTTTAAATCAAAATGTATCAAAGATAGCAGTGTAAATATTTAATGAATTTATTTTTGATTTTCTGAATTTGTATTTTTATTTTAAAAAAATAATAAATTTTTTAAATCAAAATGTATAAATAAATTCAGTATAATACTAGTTTAATTTAATAATAATAATTTTATTAATTAAGAAATTATAGTATTAATATAAATTATAACTCAATTAAATAAATAAAAATTATGCTAATTAAATTCATATATTCATATATTGTTAATTTAATTTAAAAACAATAATTTTATTAATTAAAAAATTATAATATAAAAACAAATTATAACTAAATTTTATATTAATAGCATAAAAAGTTTTGTGATCCAACATTGGCGACCATGGGCAATGAGTCCCGCCCCCAATCTCTGGTAGCCCATAATAAAGTTTACTTTCTTAATTTAATATTAAAGTTTAAAAATGATCGGGCTTGGGAATGACGTGGATACTTCATAGGATATTTGATTTTAGTGTCTGGGGAATGACGTAAGTATTTTGTTGTTTAACATTAAAATTTATTGTTTTGATTAAAAA
>ML794274.1:98162-116427 GCA_009831015.1 Picea engelmannii
AAATTAGTTCATAAAGTTATTTTAATTTTTTTTAAATAATAGAACTAATTCCCATCACACAAATTTATATTTTTATTCAGATTATATTATCTTTCAAATATAGAGATATCTTATTATTTTATTTTAAATAAAATTTTAAATAAATAGATTTTAAAAATTTTAATAAAAGAAATTCAGCTTACTATTTATTATACATTTTTAATAACAAACAACCCTCAATTATTGACAAAAAATATTTATTACTTTTGCATTTAGTTATATTAAGTTTCATTGTTCAACATGTATTTCCTAACTAATTCGGCAGGGACTGTGTTGCCATGCAACCCTTGTTCGATTAAGAGATAAGAATTTTAAAAGTTTCTACCATATTTCAAAAATAGTTTCTTTGGATTATCTCCACTTATTCCAAGAAGATATATAACAATAGGTGCTTTATTCCAAGAAGATATACTCTTTAAAATAGTTTATTTGAATTATCCCCACTTATTCCAAGAAGATATATTCATAAAGAGTTGACTTATACAATTTTCAAATAGAGATATTTATAAAAACTTTAAACTCCATGAAGAGAAAAGAAGTTTCTTAAAGNATATACTCTTTAAAATAGTTTATTTGAATTATCCCCACTTATTCCAAGAAGATATATTCATAAAGAGTTGACTTATACAATTTTCAAATAGAGATATTTATAAAAACTTTAAACTCCATGAAGAGAAAAGAAGTTTCTTAAAGTTTTCCCCATAGTTTCCAAGAAGAGATATCACTAGGGAATTAAGTATCTACAATTTCTATGAAGAAATAAGAGGTATGGATTTACATGGATAATGTATTTTCTTAAGTTTTCTCATAGTTTTCGAGAAGATATGTCCATAGAGAATAGTTTCCACAATTTCCATGAAAAAATAAGAGGTATGAATTTATATGGATAAAGTCTTTTCTGGTCTTAAAACTGGAGAGCGCTTTCGGACAGGCAAGGTGGATTGAATGGGAGGGAATATAGGAGTCGAAGGAATTTCGAAAACCTACAACTCACTAAAAATGGAGGACAAAGGCTCTCGACTTCAACATCATCAAGAAGTGGGGGATGGGGGGTCCAGTTAGAACTTGGGATCATCAAAGAGGATTTAGCTGGAGTCAACAATACTGGCTGATAATATTTTTAGCGTATTTTTTATGATTTTAGAGGATTTTTAGTGAGACTTAATTTTTTTCTTTCTCCAAAGGTAGATTAGAATTATCTTCCTTAACTGACTTGTCCCTTCCATCACTTTTTACAATGGTGAAGATTTATGGTGGGAGAAATGGTTTAATTGTTCATCAAACAGAGGCCTTGTTGTTGGGTGGCAGAGTCGTTAGTGGAGATTAGGTGGCAGACTCTCAAACCTCAAGGGAATCTTCTAGATGGAAGTTGAGGTCAATGCACTCATGGGTGTAGCTAACAAGGCTCTCTGGAACAGAGTCAGTCTTTTCTCCTCGATTGATGAGATTAGTAAACTTCATGGACATTACACTTCAAAGTTGGTGAGTTTGACGCATTCTCCTTCTCTTTCTCTGGTGGAAACATATGTTAATGCTCTTGTATTGCCTTTTTCTCCAGTGAGCTTACCAGGAGTTTCTTATTTTAGACAGAGTGCAGACCTTAACTCTGTAGGTGGTTAGGAAGGTTTAGGGAAGTCTAATGGCATTAAAAAACAGGCAGGTGTTGTTCGCAACCCACGGGATAGAGGAAACATCTATGCAATGTCGTGGTCCGCAAATCGTTATAAGAGAAATATGGTTTTGGGAGCAGATGTTGGTTTAGAGGAATTGGTAAATCTAGCTCTTTGTTCTTTGGTGGGACTTCTATCCTACCGCACAATGTGCATAACTTCCATTACGACTTGGGTACAGTCCACTTGGTCTCCTCTTTTAGGGTATGCACCATAAGTCATTTTTATGATGAGGGGTTGGTTTGGTTTTCGTTTCAAAAGAACAAAATATAGTCCCATTGTCCTGGACAAATTTTGGGTTATTGGTGGTTGTAGCCTGATGTTAAAGCATTGGAGGGTAAGCTTTAATCTGGTACAATATTACTTTTAGTTTCGCCACCTTTGGGTCTTGTTACTTGGATTGCCGCTGCAATTTTAGAATGGGAAGGATCTGGAGGCCATAGGCAATGTGCTCGACTGCTTCATTAAAGTTGATGGTCGGTCACTAAATGCATCGGATAAAAGAATGGGTAAGGTTTTGGTTGAACTTGATATACATTCTAGTTTGTTGGAGTCCTTAGAGATAGTTTGGCAGGGGCACACTTTGAGCCAAAAATTGGACTATCTTGGCATCCCGTTTAGGTGCTCATTTTGCTGAAGGACAAGTCATCTGAGAAGGGATTTCCAATTTTTTTTTGAGGAAGAGAAATTGGAAGAAACAATGCTAAGGAAGATGACAAGAGATGTATCACCATAAGTGGATTCCTTTGATTTAGGCATAGACAACTCGACAACAAAGGGGGTTAACCAGTTTGAGACTTTGGACATCGTCACATGTAACTTAAAGTCTATCTATCCATCTCTCTATTTTTCTTTATCGACCTGGGAACGTGATGCTTTTGACTCCTCCACTACCTTGGGAGCCTATTTTTCGCATGGGTTTTATGTTGACAAGTTGTCGGTTCAGGAGGCTTTTAAGTTATCAAATACAAACCTAGCAATTCCTATTGTGGGGGGGGACTTCTTGTAATACCTTATGTGAGGGTATGGATCCTCGAGGAGAAAGAGGTTCTCCAAGTGACCTTGGGGGTGTCTATCCCATTCCTATTAGAAACTTTACTTGTGTGGTAGAGGCTTCGAGGGGAGATGTTGGTGTGAGTAGTGAGTCGGAGGGGGATTTTAGTATCTTACCGGGTTTTAGGGAATCAGAACTTGGAGAAAGATAGATTGGAGTGGTTCTGGATTCACTGGTTCCTTCCTATAGAGAGGCTCTTTCTCCTATCCCTATTCCAACCTTTTAGGGGAGGAATGAATTTTGAAGATTGGACCCTGTTGGAGATTTAGGTTCTTTGGAAAAGACTAGGGAGGGATGTTGGAAATAATTTACTTGGTCGAAGGGACTAGGTTTTGAAATCTCTCCCATAAAAACTCAAAGTGCGTGTAAAAAATAAGTCTCTCTCTACATCTATTGATTTGCATCTTTCCATTTCCACTTATAATGGGGCGCTTAGAGGCATGAAAGCCCTAGCCAGGGCTAAATCATGATATTACTCTCCTTAAATATCAAAGGGGTGGAGGGGACCTTGAAATCTGCCTCCATGCGTAGACTATTATTTAAGATTGCTCCAGATATCATCTTTCTACAAGAAACACTGTTGGATGAAAAGAAGGCTAGGATTTTTATGAACACTTTTTGTTCCCCTTGGTTAACCTATGTTGTAAGCTGGGTTGGAAATTATGGAGGACTTTTAGTGACATGGGATCCAAAAAACACTGTGCTAGATCCTTATCTTTGTTGTGGTGGAATTGTTCTGACAGGTACTTGTTTGGAGAACAAAAAGCCACTCTCTCTTTTAAATGTTTATGACCCTTGTATTGACATAAAATTATTTTGGGATAAGGTGGCTTATAGGGGTATGTTGGAACAAAAAATTTGATAGTAGCAGGGGATTTAAACATCACAGTTAGTGTTGGTGAGGTTTGGGGAGCTTCGGCACAGCTGGACCAGTTGGCAGGGTACTTCAAAGAGTTTATTCAGGATAACCGACTCGTGGATATAATTCCAGATGATTTAGTCCCAACTTGGCGAAATGGTAGATCTAGAGATGAGAGTATCTTAAAAAGATTGGATTGGGTTTATATGTTAGAAGATCTCATAAATGGGGCTGGCAGATTCAGGTCCTGGGTGGACTATACTTACCTATCAGATCACACACCTATTAGTTTGCAACTTGAAAATAATATATATCCAACAACCTACCCTTTAAATTAAATTTGACGTGGTTAAAAGAAGAAGACTATACTTCTGTTGTGAAGGAATTCTGGACTGATAAAAAATTTGGGATAGAACCAAGGGTACAACGAAGACTAGTGTGGAAATTGAGAGTGTTAAAGCAATGCATTAAAGCTTGAGAAAAAGAGAAAAAATAGAAAAATCTTATAAGATTAGAACAATTGGAGGAGGAACTATAGGACACATATCAGGAGGCATCAAGGGAGAAGAGGAGTCAAGGTATGGTAGGACACATAAAGATATTAGAGTAAGAGCGAAATAAGCTCCTCCTGTCTAAAGAGGAATTATGGAGACAATGAAGCAAAGCCATTTGGATAAAAAGTGGAGATCAAAATACAAATTTTTTTCATCATTAGAAGGAATAGTAAACATATTTGGGAAATTTTGGATGAGAATGGGAAGGTCCATTTTAGACAAGATGCCATCAAAAAAGAGGCAACCAGGCACTATAAAAGTTTTTTTGAGGAATTTGAACACTCTAGTATTGTTGATCAAGTCCACACAACCAAACTTTATCCCCGAGTAGTTACCGAGGAGGAGTCTTTACTTCTTGATAGACCCTGTACAAAGAAAGAATTATGGGAAGTACTCAAGCTATTTGCAAAAGAAAAAATCTCAGGGCCTAATGGTTGGACGGTTGAGTTCTTCACTCACTTTTTTGATTTGGTTGGGGATGAACTGTTGGAAGTGGTGGAGGATTCTAGGAAGCGAGGAGAGATGATAAGCTCTTTAAATTCAACTTTTTTGGAACTATTTCCAAATGTAAACAAGCCTTCTACTTTTGGAGACTATAGACCTATATCTCTTTGTAATATGTGTTATAAACTTATAGAAAAAATTATTGCATATAGACTCAAACCAATTATGTCACAGACTATGTCGAGAGGAAAACTGAGTTTTTAAAAGGTAAACATATCCTGGATGCCATTGGCACGGCTAAGGAATGTTTGCATGGTATTAATTTGAAAAAGTTGAAGGCATTAATCTTGAAGTTGGACCTAAAGAAATCCTACGACTATATTAATTGGGACTTTTTAATATTGACCCTCCTTCAAACAGGTTTTAGTCTACAAACTACCAATTGGATTATGAGTTGTGTGATCAATGCTATGTTTGCAGTTTTAATAAATGGGGAGAGTTCTCCATTTTTTCAGAGTGACAGAGGTTTTCACCAAGGTTTCCCATTATCTTCATTTCGTTTCATTTTAATAATGGAAGGAATTATTCTTCTTCTAAAGAAAGGGCAGGCTGAAGGGAAGTTGTTGGGGGTGAAGCTCTCCAGGATTGTTAAGATACTACATCTTTTTTTGTGTGGATGATGTCCTTATCATGACAAATGCCTGTATACAGGAATGGAAGGAGATAAATGAACTTCTAAAAATATTTTGCAGTGCAACGGTTATGAAGGTAAACTTGACAAAGTCTACCTTTCATTTTTCTGGAATACAATGGGAGATTTTAGAAAATTTTAAAGAAGCCTTTCCCTACAATTTTGTTGATCTCTTGGAAGGCTTTAAATACCTTGGATACTTTCTAAAAGCTGAAAACTACAAAGTTATTGAATGGATATGGTTAATAGCTAAGTTTGAAAAAAGGATCGGTCATTGGTGTAACATATGGCTATCTCTTGGAGGCCGATTCATTCTTATTAAAGTTGTACATGAAAGCCAACGAGTTTATTGGATGGCATTGACTTCCATTCATGTCTCTATGCTCAATAAGACCAAAATTTTAATTTTAAACTTTCTTTGGTTAGGATGTAGTGAAAAACAACATTTACATTTGTGTAGTTGGGAAAGTATTTCCAAACCTAATCTCCTGGGTGGCTGGGGATTTAGAAATATTTTTCTTTTTAATAAAGCTTTGGCAACAAACTCTTTGTGGCGAGTGTTGATGAAGGCTAGAATTTGGCATAGGCTAATCAAAGAAAAATATCTTCCATATGTTTCGATCTCTACTTGGTTTGGAACAACTACCAATAGATCGATCTCTGCTTCCCAGACTTGGAAAAATCTATTGAAGTATTTACATCTGATTACTCATTGGTTGAGTTGGAGTCTTGTTTTTGGACACTCAATTTCAATAGGAAAAGAATTAATTATGGGTCTGGGAAACTCCTCATTTCTCTCTGGAGATCTCTTAACAGTCTTAAAAAACAAAAACATTAACTACCTCTATCAAGCTAGATGAATTAATAGGCCAGGGATTATAACTGATCATTGGAAAAATAGTCTTGAGCTTGGACTCTCTGGAGATATGGAAAAGGAATGGGACTGCTATTGTAGGGATTTAACTGGACTGGGGGTTAAGCTACAAGATATAGAAGACGCAATTAAATGGAATGGAAGAGATAAATCAGGTATTCTTACAGTAAAAAAAATTTATAGTTCCATAACAAAAACAAAATTGGCAGCAGTCTATTGGTCGTTGGAGGAGAGGAATGTGGTCCTGGGACATTGCCCTTAAAATTAGACTTTTAACTTGGTTATCTTCTAAAAATAAAATCCTTACATGGGATAATCTACAACAAAAAGGTTGGGAAGGTCCAAGTATTTTCCATTTATGCTCAAAAGAAACAAATTCAGTGATGCATCTATTTGTCAAGTGTAATTTTACTCAACAAGTCTGGCATAGGATAAAAGGAGAGCTTAATATAAAATAGGACTGGGAAGGAATCTCTTTAAATGCTTGTTATGATAGCTGGGTTAAAAAGGAATGAAAATACATTACTCTTCTATCTCTTGTTAGTTGGTTTATTTCGCTGGAACGTAATAAGAATTTTTTTGAAAATGGAAACCCTTATATCTCTTTAGTTGTTTACAAATGACTAGGGAAAGATGATACCATCTTGGACTCTCATAAAGTGGCCATAGCCATAATTATCTAGATACCCCTTCAAGGAATGAAAAAAGTTGGTTGGTTTGATGGAGCAACGCTCTCAAATGGACATCAAAGTGGGGCAGGGGGATTAATAAGGATCAATGACAAAATTGTTTACAAATGGACTTACAATTGTGGCCTAGGTACCAACACTAGGGAAAAATTACTAGGTGTTTGGGCTACCCTTAGCTTGGCAGTTTGGTTAAAAATTGATGTCCTGTAGGTTTTTGGAGACTCTAAAATAGTTATTGACTGGTTGAAAGGACATAATTAAAGAGCTCACAAAGTCCTTCAATGCTATCAATTTCTCTCACATTTATCGGGAACAAAAATAAGGAGGTAGAATTTCTATCCAAGAAGGCTATCCATATGCAAGAGGGGAAAATATCATATAATCAATGGATAGATGGAAATGAGGGTCCTCCTCTATTTTTGAATCTTTATTATCTTGTTTATTTACATTTAGTAGTCTACAAAACTGTAGAGAAAGGTGTCAACTAAATTTTGGCCTCACTTTTTTGTAAGTTGTTAGTGGAAAAGTGTTGATTAGTTTATGTATAGGGTTTCTCTCACTCCCTTAAGCCCACGAGCTAATTTGGTCAACAATATTTTATTTTCCTCCACCAAGAATAGTTTTGAGGTTGTTATATCTGACTAAATTTTTTTTTGTCATGTATACACAATTTATATATATAATATAAAAAATAATTTACTGGTCGAAAAAATGGATAAATTCTTTTCTTAAAGTTTTCTCCATAAAATATTTTCTTAAAGTTTTCTCCATAAAATCTTTTCTTCAAGTTTTCTTTACATTTTCCAAGAAAAGATAAGATATCCATATGGAATTAAGTATCCACAATTTCCATGAAAATATAAGAGGCATGAATTTAGATGGATAAATTCATTCCTAATTAGACTGCTTGTCAACATCACTTTCAAAACTCTCAACTCAAGTGGTTTCCTCGTAGTTTTCTATGAAGTTTCCAAGAAGAAATGTTGTTAGAGAAGTTAAATAATATAATATATTTGTGAGTTTCCTCGTAGTTTTCTATGAAGTTTCCAAGAATAAATGTCGTTATAGAAGTTAAACAAGTGTTGCATGGCAGCATAGTCCTTGCCAGGTTGGGATGGGAGTAAATGCGACCTAGTATAGGCATGTGGATAGAAAGTTAAAATACATGTGGTTTGCATGCAGAACATAGTATTCTCAGATTAGTTCTTCCTGAAAAATATAAAAAATTATCAACATTTGAAAGGTTGTTGGACAAAACAAATTTAGCATTACCGAATTAGTTATTTTTATAACAAGGGCATAGAAAGTCATCATAAATAAATAAATTACACATATGAAATATGTACTTGTATAAAGTAGATATTTAGTTTTATAAATACAAAATTTGAACTTTTATAAAGTATGGGGATGATATTTTATAGAGCATGCATGGAGCCCTCATTGCATACGTAGCCAGTTTTTGGATCGCGGGTTCTCGGGCTGGTGGGCTCAAAATTGGGCCTCTGATGTTTTGTGGCCTGCAAATAGCATCAACTGTTTTGCGATATACAAAATTAAAGGCAGAGTTGCGGACTATAGAAATTTACTAGAAATTAATAATGTTTGTTATATAATATAATAGTAATAACGTATGTTACATCGAATTACTTTTCTTTAAAACTGAGGCTTTTTTTGGACAAAAAAGATATAGCATTGTTGAATTAGTTTTCTTTGCACACGTTTTATAGAGCATGCACGGAGTGGTCATTCCATACTTAGCGAGTCTTTGGATCGCGGGTTGTCGGGATGATGGTTTCAAAAATGGGCCTCTGTTGTTCTGTGTCCTACAAATACCATCGACAATTCTGCGATATACAAATTGACAAGCGGGCTTGCGAACTATACAAACTTATTATAAAACAAATAATGCATGTTACATATATTAGTAAATTACATCAACATTTAAACCATCAACGTTGTTGAAGACCCAAAAATTAACATACAATAGGAGACAAGAAATGTAGCATATCCGAATTAGTTTTCTTTGGAACAAACAAGAAGGTTCTTGGAAACCCAAAGTTTAGTATACAATAAGGACATTGTCGAATCAATTTTCTTTGGAATTTAACAAAAAATAATAATGTATGTTACATGTTTCTGAAAATTTAAATGTGTTTGTCATATAGACTAGGATTTGGACTCCCGATAGTCAATTTCTATGTTGAAAAGGGCTGGATGCGAACTGTTTCGTATTGTTGTGGGCAACCGTCACTTGTAAGAGTCATTAGTAAGAGCATAGAAAATGTATATTAGGAAGCACATTTTTCAACCTTGGTACAATGAAGCTTCTGAGTTCGAGGAGCCCGCGATAGAATTGTAGATTGCCAACCCAACAACCGTGGACATAAAATTGCCTAAGTATGGAAAGTAATAGCGATCGGTCATATTGTTGGTGTGATTATATACATGGAGATAAAGAAGTCATCCCGCCAATGCTGGAACCCGCGATCATAAAAAGGCGACCAAGTATATAACTAGAGAGCCATAATACAGGGGAAGAAGAAAAGGGAAAAAGGAGAAAGGAGACGGCGGTGGAATTGTAGATCATAGAAATTTTGAGTACAAGATGTGAACCCGGTAATCAATTTGTATATTTTGGAGGATCAGATGCCAACTGAGGTAGTGACAGATACTTTGAAACATTTGTGAATCGTGGTAAAACAAAGGTTGATGTCAACCCGAAACAATATCCAAGAGTTTCACAGTTAGTGAACCCGACAATAGGAGGATCCAAAACAGGCTGAGAACATGTGTGCAGAAGACGCAAGTCCCTGACGTTCAACTTGTATCTTTCCAAACATTTGAATGCATAATTTGTAACATGGAAGAGCGGACGATGTCGGAAACTAGTAGTCAATTTGTATATTGCGCACGGTGCGATGCCACCTATTTTGCACCTCTGTGTCCCGTTGTCACTACTAAGAGCTAATTTAGTATTGAAAATAATTTTTTAGATTCTGTTTCATAGGGATTAGTATCCGTAAACAATGGCAATCTCCACCTCGCCAGCCTTGCATTCTGTGTGTGAATTTGTATATCGTGGAACTGGAAGGGCTATTTGGAGGACACAGAAAAATAGAAGTGCAATGTTGAGTCATCCAGTTTGCAGCTCTACTTGTCAATTTGTATATCGCAGAATTTTGGGTGATATTTGTAACACACGCAACAATGGAGGGCCAATTTTGAGCCCGCCCTCCCTAGAACCCGCAATAAAAAATGTTTCTGGGTATGAAAAGGAACAACTGTCGGTTCGATTCGCCATGCAAGGATATATATAGAGTTGAAATTGGTCCCAACCTGGCAATCGTGGACATAAAATTGGCCAAGTATCGAAAGCAACAGTGGTCGGTCAGATTCATCGTCTAATTATATAGATGGAAATAAAGATATGTCAACCTGCCAACGCTGGAGCTGCATATTTTGTGGACCTGACAACAGGAGGATCCAAAATAGGCTAAGAAGGTATCTGCAGAGGAGGCGAGGCCCAAACCTTCTAATTGTATTGCTCTGAACATTTGAATGCATAATCTGTAACACGGAAGAGAAGACAATGTCTGGTAGTCAATTTGTATATTGCAGAGAGTGCAATCCCAACTGTTTCGCACCTTTGTGTCCAGTTGTCACTATTAAGTGCTAATTTAGTATTCTAAATAAATTTTTAGATATTGTTAGATACTTCACAGGGATTAGCATCCGTAAACAATGGCAATCTCCACCCTGCCATTTTTGCATTTCGTGTGTCAATTTCTATATCACAGAACTGGGAGTGTTGTTTGGAGGACACAGAACAATAGAAGTGCAATGTTGACTCAGCCAGTCCGCGGATTTTATTGTTAATTTGTATATCATGGAACTCTGGGTGCTATTTGTAGGCTACGAAACAATGGANGGAATGCGGAATTTGTACATGCTCTATAGAATATCATGTCCATATTTTATAGTCCCATAATACACGGGAAGAAAATAAGGGAAAAAGGATAGAGGTGTTGGCAGTGGAATTGTAGATAATATACGGGAAGAAGAGAAGGGAAAATGAACTAAGTATCTCGTAGAAGAACATCTAGTGTTTGATTATTAATGCAAATGCTTGCGAATGCCTGCTGAGTTCTCACCAGGTAACGCATAAATTGCAAATCACAAAAGTATATTTTGTACCACTGTGTCCACTTGTCACTAGTAACAACATTGCTGATGTATATCAGGAAGGACGCAAAGTTGTTGGGGATGGAAAGTAGCAACAGATACTTTGAACAAACATAATGTATACGATGAACCCACGGTGGAATTGTAGATCATGAATGTTTTGAGTGTAAGATGTATATAGCGGAACGATAAGCAGCTGGGTTAGCAAGCGCTGGCCCCACAACGACGAGCACAAAATTGGCTAAGTATGGAAAGGAACATCGATCGGTCAGATACGTCATGCGAGGATATAGATGAAGATGTTAAAGCATGAATTGCAGATCATAGAAGTATCTTTCGTACCATTGTGTCCACTTGTCACTAGTAAGAGCATCGTTGATCTATATCAGGAAGGATGCAAAGTTGCTAGGGATGGAAAGCAACAACATATACTTTGAACGAAGTTAATGTGTACGAGAAACCCGCGATGGAATTGTAGATGAAGAATTTTTTAAGTGCAAGATGTATATAGCGGAACGATAAGCAGTTGGGTTCGCAAGCGTCGGCCCTGCGACGGTGGGAATAAAATTGGATAAGTATGGAAAGGAACGGATCACGGAAGTTCCTTCGTTGCAACATGTATATGACGAAACATGGGACATAGGTGCTGGGTACCGTGAACCCGGGGCCTGGTGCCCAGATAACTGGCCAATTATTGGCCAAGACAAAGTTATGATATCTATTTCAATATTTTTCATACTAGCATCTATGAATGAAGAAAGTTTTCATATTTATCTAAATACTATTAATACTAATATATATTAATGGATTGGTTTTGTTTCAAATGCAAATGATCTCCCAATCTGCAAGATGTTTTTCCTCTCACAAATTTCATTGAAACCATAAAAAATTTGATTGCAACATGTACATAGCACAACAAGAAACATGAATTTGCATTGTGGTCTCAACGAGATAAACTCCTTATCATCTATTCATCTTGTATTCGTTGCAATGAGATCAACAAATGTCGGCTCTCCATAAACATCAATATCTAAATTAAATTAAATGCAATCAAAATTTGGTGTGACTTTAAGTAATTAAAGAAAAAATTGTAGACTACGGAAGTTCTTAGGCTGGAAGATGTATATGACGGAACAATGGACATAGTTGTTTAATCTTGCAAACCCAAACATAATTGCCTAAGATTTGTCGAAGAGGAAGTTTTTTTGTATGTATTCCAATAGTACTGATATTAGAATATATGCACAGATTTTATCGAATAGAAGAAGCTGTAATATATCCAACATACTTCACAGGAACATTGCGTCAATAGTTCAACCGCCTTGTCGTTACTCATTATTAATTTTATTTACGGAACCCGAAGAATGGGAGCAGGATGGGTCCTCCAATTTCTTTCTTTAAATATAAGGTCGCCGCCACATAAGTATGGCCTATGAAAAATTATTCTTACATGTAAAATGTAAACAAAGAACAGACCAGGTTTTATTTAGATTGAAGTAGTGGGTAGCATAAACAAAACCTTGTCCTTCATGTTTAATGACACAGGAGAAGAAGGTACAAAATACAATTAAAACAAATAGCAGAAATTGGAAAATACTATTAAAAAATAAACCAAAATTATTCTATATTCAAATAAGATGGGTTACAAAATAGAGTTGAAGCTATTTTCAACAATGATTGTTATTTCGCCTGCCATCGACCAATTAAAAATATGTACATTATGAAGCTTCTTCATAGTTTTGTACTTAATCGTTGTTGCCAAGTACATCTATCCCACTTTTTTGAATACCTTCTCTCTTCCAGATATGGCCTTCTTGCAATGGCTGCTTATTCAACATTCCATTCTTTGTCAAGTATTAATTTCCCTCTGCCGTCGAAAAGTTGGGGTTTAAGGTGTTTTCCTTGCAATGTTCTTGACCCTTGACATCCGAGAAAACTTAGAAATGTCATTTAGGCCAATTTCAAAGTGGAAGGAGTCATTTTATGTCACAACAGCTAAGGCAACGAAAAATAATTCAAGTACGGAATGACTGGTATTCTCCCTATTCGATCGTCTGTTTGGTTGAGAAGCCTACCTGAGGATTTGTATGTGGAACTTCTTTGCTTTATTATAGTAAATTGGAAGAAACGTCCAACCCAGATGCAAAAAAGAAACTCTGTTGAGGTACATAACTTCTCCGAGCAGTAGAGGTGTGGCAAGTACATCAAATGCTGCAGAATGCACCAGCATAGGTCTGACAAGTGTATCAAATGTTGCATATGGTATCAGAATATATATTTCTTCATAGCCGTGGAGGTATGTCGGCCCACAGAAAGGTCTGGAATGTTCAGAGGTGACGCCAAATATGTAGAGTCTACAACTACATCCAGAGGAAACTAAACAAACTTTCACAAAGAACATAGCTTGTTGTCAAGTTGGCTACCAGACCCACATGTAGGTCATCATACTATCAAATAGAAACTTTTGTAGTGATAATATGTCGTTTTATCCACCCATACATTTTCTGTTACCCGCCTCTGAGGTAGACAAGTACTTGTGCAATCTGTACAATTCGATACAATTGCCAAATCTGTGTTGTTGGAAGAAGCTATATACTTAAATGAAGAATTATTTTGCACGTGACCTCAAAATCCATTACAATTCCCAGCAATAAAACAAAGAAGTTCAACCAACAAATCTCTAGGCATCCTTTTCAACCAACCAAAGCATCGAACATAGGGAGAACACCAACCAGAACATACTTGTTCTTTTTTTTTCGTCCTCTTTGAGTTTCTCTTGTATAAGAGAGTTTGTTTTTTATCAAAGCTCACATCACATAAAACCAGTCTCTATTCTTTCATCTGCCCCTCAATCACATCTCTAAGTTGTCTTACATGTGCATGACCAGGAACATTAGAACAAAGACACCCTAAAGAACAACTCTTTGATCATAGAGAGAAATGGCAATAAGTATTTAAAAGCAAGGCTAGATGGTCTTCCATAGATTTTGTGTTGATTCATTTTAATGACGGATGTTCTCAATATTTTCACTTATTAATGTCAATCTTTTTGAATATGTACGCTCAATAGTGATTACCAGCATGTATTAACATTCCCATATTCGAGTAGATTTTGAAATCTGACATCTAAGATATGCAAAATATCAAAGAAGGACATGACATCAAGGCCTCTGTGGGTGACACGTTCATGAACTATGATGAAGCTTTTAAGAAAACTGAAACTGCACAAGCAAAAAATAAAATAAAAAGTATTTCGCAAATTCAAAATGCAGGCAAAAAGAAATTACCAGATCCCATAATATTCGTCTATCTATTCATTTTAATGGGAGATGTCCTCCAGTTATTAAAGCCCATCATTTCGAAATGCACAATATTAAAGAGGGACATACAATCAAGGCCTCTGTCGCCGACACATTCGTGAACTATGCTTAAGCTTTAAAGAAAACTAAAACTGCACAAGCAAAAAAAAAAAAAAAAAATTGTTTCCACAAATTCAAAATGCAGGCAAAAAGAAATTACCAGATCCCATAATATTCATTTGTCTATTCATTTTAATGGGATATGTCCTCGAGCTTTCCAATTATTAAAGCCCATCTTTTCGAATCTGTCTGCTCGGTTGTAACTTTTCAAAGCATATTTAATGTGTATTGGGAAGCATTGAAGGTAGAGGGAATGGAGCCCTATGTAACATACATTACTACTATTATTCTTTTTTTTTTGACGAGCGTATGTAAAACATATGTAAAGAAAAGTAATTCGAGAATGATAGTTGTTTTTCACAAGCCCTTGAAATTCAAATAGTCTGCAAGTCAGATTGTCAATTTGTATATCACGGAACTCTCCGTGCTATTTGTAGGATAAGGAACAACAGGGACCGAACCTAGAGCCCGCCACTCCAAGAACCCACGATCCAAAAAATGCTTACTATTTTTTTTGTGTGTTTTTTGTCCACCAGGGTATGTAAAACGCACGTAAAGTAAACTATTTCAAGAATGCTAACTTTTTTGGACATGACGGCCTTCAAATTCAAATAGTCTGCAAGTCCAATTGTCAATTTGTATATCATCGAACTCTCCGATTGTCAATTTTCAGCCGCCTACCCTAAAAACCCGCGATGCAAAAACTGGCTAAGTATGGGATGACAGCTATGTGCATGCTTTATATATCTACTTTATAAAATTACATATTTCCTATGTTTAATCTATGCTGTCCGGGAAACCTATAATTTGATAAATTTCAATGTCTTATGTCCAGGAGCCCTACTTTTAAAGAAAACTAATTTAGAAATGTTAATGTATACACCATAGTTCGATACAACCTATCCACAAAGGCACGTCCATAAAACTGGCTAAGTATGGAACCGAACTGCGGTCGGTCGAAATGATCACGGAACTCTCCCTGTTGTCTGATTGTCAATTTGTATATCGCGGAACTCTCCGATTATCAATTTTTAGCCACCTACCCTGAGAACCCACGATGCAAAAAATGGCTAAGTATGGGATGACGGCTCTGTGCATGCCTTATATATCTACTTTATAAAATTACATATTTCCTATGTTTAATTTATGTTGTCCAAGAAACCTATAATTTGATAAATTTAAATGTCTTATGTCCATAAGCCCTTATTTTAAAGAAAACTAATTCGGAAATGCTAATGTATACACCATAGTTCGATACAACCTATCTGCGAAACCGCATCCATAAAAATGGCTAAGTATGGAACCAAACTGTGGTCGGTCAGAATGATCGCAGAACTCTCCATTCTATTTGCAGGGCACAGAACAATAGAAGCCCAATTTTCATCCCACCACCTCGAGAACCCTCGATCATTAACTTATGCTGTCCAAGAAACCTATAATTTCATAAATTGCATTCTCTTCTGTCCAAGAGGCCTTATTTTAAAGAAAACTAATTCAGGAAAGCTAATGTATACACCGAACACGACTTGTCATGGTTCGATAGAACCTATTCATGAAGCCGTGTCCATAAAACTGGCTAAGTATGCAACCAAACAACGGTTGGTCAGAATACTAGAGTCAAATACAGTGTACGATAGGAAAGTAAAAGGGAGATAATAGCTATATCTCCCACACAGCAAAAGGCAATCTCACAACTATGAAACCATAGCAACACAGAATCCATGGAAAAAGCATCAGGTGCTATGAAATATATTTTGAGCCGGACAAACTCTGCTTCAACGCGTAACAGATGCAATTTACATCGCCTGCAATTCTTAACTCTGTTATTTTATCTTAATAAGCCCAATTTTCAGACCCTCACCCCGAGCACTCGTGATCATTAACTTCTGTTGTCTAGGAAACCTATAATTTCATAAATTGCATTCTCTTCT
The DNA here is from genome assembly GCA_009831015.1 of Picea engelmannii. Taxonomy (NCBI): domain Eukaryota; kingdom Viridiplantae; phylum Streptophyta; class Pinopsida; order Pinales; family Pinaceae; genus Picea; species Picea engelmannii. Next base: position 114,569 of record ML794274.1, read on the forward strand.
GCCCAGGAGGCCTTCTTTTAAAGAAAACTAATTCGGGAAAGCTAATGTATACATCGAACACGACCTGTCATAGTCCGATAGAACCTATCCGCGAAGCCGCATCCATAAAACTGACCAACTATGAAACCGAACAACGGTCGCTCGGAATGACCACAGAAACGTGAAAAACTAGAGTCATACACAATTTACAATAGGAAAGTAAAAGGGAGAGAACAACTATATCTCCCACAAAGAAAAAGGCATTCTCATAACTATGAAACCATAGTAACACAGATTCCATGTAAAAAGCATTGGCAGCTATGAAATATATTTTGAGGCCAACAAAATATGCTTCAACGCGTAATAGATGTAATTTACACCACCTGCAATTCTTTAGTTTGTTATTTTATCTTAATAGTATTCTATGCAAACTGCAGTGCAAAAAAAAATGTAACCAAAGATCCAACCGCAGATGCAGCATCCCAACATTTGCAAACCCTGGGCAAACAAGAACAAGCACCAAATAAGAACCCAGCTAAGAAGCACCAAAAGGCCCAACTGTAGGCACAGGACCAGAACCCTGCAAAGTCGAATCAAGCAACAATAAACAACATACAATGAAGAAAGAAGCAAGAAACAACCACTCCCCCCAAGAACGATGTTGTTCCAATCGCGATTGCAAAAACCCAAATGTCCAAACTACAACAACATGAATAGGAAAGCAAGAACAATGACAACATGCAAATAAGAAATCAGTGGCATGCAAAAAACAAGCATGGACCACCGAACCAGGAATGCCGCTGGAGCATATAAATTTTAAAAATGGAAGAAAACGTCTTGTAACAAGCCTGTTAAGTAACCATTCAACACTACCAAGTCTGTTAGGTAAACATTTAAGTTTGTCAGAAATGCACTGTAAACATTTAAGAAAAAAATTCAATGTGGCAGGTCTCTGACGTATCCCAAAAAGAAAAATTATATTTTTTCTAACAATAGTTTGAACACCACAGAATGTATTGGAAAGCCAAACTTTAGATATGCCACCATATCAAACATTGCCATAAATTTACCTGGCATAAAATGCTACACCAAACATTCAAATTAATGCTAACATTAATACACCTTCGACGAATGCATAACAAAATATATGATTCAAAAAGACCATATACGATCAAATACTTTGGATATGCCAACATATATAACATTGGGAATAGCGAAGCTGCCAATAAGACCTCCAATCCCTTGTCCAACCATATCATGACAAATATAGTACTTTTTTTATATAAAAATCGATGTTTTCAGTTCCCTGGTTCCAACAATAGATAATATGAAAATATTTGTGATCAAAGGACAGACTAATATGAAGTCAACGATTTATTGATCGCTTTAGTCCCTCTACACCTACGGCAGGGACTAATAATATAATATATTTGTGAGTTGTTTGGAAAGCAAAAATATATTTGTATGATTATCTTTGTTTAATTCGTTGCACTCCTATGTTATCTTGGACTCGTTCTCTCACATTGAAAATGTGTAAATGAATAAAATTTCTAACTTATAGTTATAAAGTGTGGATTTAATTGTAAAAACATCCCACACGTGACTTTTGGCATTAATTTATTTTTATTTAAAAAATTCAATTTGAACTTGTTTTTATTTTACATGTAAAGACATTCAATCTTAAGTAAATACATTCATTGAAATTATTACGTGCCTTTGAAATGACATTTACTTTGATTTACTCTAATCATAATCACATCTCTCATTTTGTCGATACGTTATCATTTTTTGTATGTTATCATTGTCATTGTATTGCAATCACATCTCTCATTTTCTCGATACGTTCTCATCTTTTGTATGTTATCATTGTCATTGTATTG
>ML794274.1:132604-147810 GCA_009831015.1 Picea engelmannii
AGAGTCCAATTAGGATTTTCTGGAGGCTTATTTGGTGTAGGAGGTCCCTTTTTGGGTGGCATGTTGTCCAAATATCACTTTTGAGTCTTGATTTTGAGGTGGTTCTGCTAGACAATATTTATTCTGTTATATCTCCCAAGTTTAGGCACTTATGGGTATGAAACTTTCTCTTAGGTAGTTCTCTGATATTTCTTCTCTGCAATGCCACAGGTCTGATCAAAATTGGATGTGCCAAGTGGAATTTACGATAACTTCCTCACAACTTGCTGATTTTTGGCCTTTCCAGGAGATCTCACTTGTATAGAATTCCCCACACAAAATAATTGATATCAAATTTTGAAACTCGCACCCAAAATACTAAAGACTGTCCACGATCCAATGCAACCAGTCCCACTCAATTTGGATACTCTAGCAAGAAGTTATGCTTGTTTTACCTGGACCACCTTCTTGAGACTAGTCAATAGGACTAGTCAGATACCCTATCTTACACAAGGTGTATCTACAAATTTAAGATGACCCAAAATCTAAAATTTTTACCACAGATACCCTACTAATTTTTGTAAATGTTCTCCAGAGTTTAGGGTCTGAAACATTACAGAAAAATTTTTATAGTGAAAATTCCACAATGACTCATTTCAGGATGATTCCAGAACCCTATCTTGTACAGGCTATATCTCGGAAAGTATAAGGCCTTAGGAGCTGAATTTTGAATTCAACGTACCTTGATCTGTATAATAAATAACCTCCAATATGTTCCTTCTGAAACATTGTAGAAAAAAAGTTATAGCGAAAATTCCACGGTGTCTCGGATGTAGCAGCGAAACCCCAAGACCTTGAGCTCTGATTCCATATGTTAAGAACCAAACATCAATATAGCATGGAAAAACCTCAAGAAAAGTACTCAACGCCTTGAAACTGAGATAATTTCAGATAATAATCCTCTTCGAGGGGGCAACCTCCTTTTACCCCACTTAAAATGTTCAAGTACAAGATGATTCAAAATGAAAATGTCTCCTTGGTATATATAGGAGACTAGGAGGTATAATTTCAAATAATGGCCTAAAGTCGACATAATTAAAATAAAATTACTAATCTAAATTACAACTAATGGCCTAAAGCCGACATAAATAAAATAGCATTACTAATCTAATCTGCCCCAATTAAGGGGTAATGAGCCAACATTAGGGCTTAACAACTGTTGTACTTTCTCCCTTGAAATTCTTTCTATCCTCATACATTTCTTCCACCATGGCCTTGTTGGAGCAGGCATATTTGGAGAAAAATGCAACAAATGAGGAATATTGTACCAATAAGGAGAGCGCACCAAATTTTGAGGAAAATCATAGCGTGCGATAGGATTTGCGGAAATCCGATGCAAATGTGGACAAACCTATCCATGTTAGGGTTAGGGTTTTGGGATGTGTTGTAAGGGTTTCTAACCCAATTTTGTAATATAAATAGAAGAGATAGAAAATAGGTTGAGGCATCTAGCGATCCTTGGAAGTTTTTTGCCATATCTTTTGGGGAGAAATATTTTGGAGAACCTATTTTGGATTCTTTATGAGTTGAAGTCTATTTTTGAGAGTTGTAGAGCTCAGATGAAGTCAAAGTAGTTGAGGGTCAGGTCACAAGTTGTGGAGCTTGGTGCGGTCCTGTTCCGCCTCACTACTTTATATTATGATGTAATGTGCACAATGACTTTTGATGAATAAGAAAAGAAGCAAAATATCTTTGTGGATGTATCCCTAGGGGGGGTGAACCACGGTAAAAATATGTGTGCAATGTGTTTTAATGTTTTACTATTTCTGCAATTATGCTTGAATGGTTAAATAGATGAATGGATGGTTTATTTAAAGCACGCACTAGAATAAATATGCACATGAATGAATGAATCTGATGAATATTGTAATAAAATGCATGGTTAAGTAGAAACAAGAAGCAAAAAGAACATCCCCCAATCCCTTCCATGACTACAGACAATTGCGTCCTGCAGTCCCCCATAAACCATCTCGGGTGAGACTGCATTGTGCACTATGTTCGTGGTGTATTCTTCTGGTTTACAAGAAGGGATGATGGTGATAAGAGTTTTGCTGGAGAAATAAGGTAGAACCTGGGTTAGCTCATAAGTTCAACAAATGGTTTTGTTGTTGGTTAGAACTCAAAAGGAGAACCAGGAAGGCGTTTGAAGATGTAGTGGTAGAAAGGGATGTTCAGGCCATGGAATCCTATGAAGCAAGAAATTGAAAGATGGTTAGAAAAAAATAAGTTGGAGTTATCGCAGAAAGATAATAAGGGTTCCAAGTATACATCGCAATAGTACTTGTAGAGGTATGCATTTACTAATTTTCATGAAGCAAATTTTTGTTTCTTTCCATAGTTATTACAAGAGTGTTTGTTAAGGTTGAAGCATACCCATATGACTTATTGGATTAGGCCAGTAGTATGGACTGCTGAAAATATCGCATGGTTGGAAAGAGTTAATAATAAATTCATGCCCGCAGAGGAGTTTTGGTTAGACAACATCACTGTCGGGTTTATCATTGAGTTTGCAATAGATACAACAAAGTCATACATTGTTGCAGAGAAGAATTTCTTGAAGGGACCTAGAGGGAGGTATATTAGGTCTCTTTACACATTGATCAAGATATTATTACATGATAAAAGTGTGATGACTATGGAATCAGACAACTAGATCACTTTGCGTGCATGGGGGAGTTGGGGAAAGCACTAAGGAAGACTTGAGAAATGGAGAAGGCTCTGGAGAGTAGCCAGAAGAAGGAGGCAATGGACCCCATCATGATAGATGATGAACATACTAGGGAAATCATAAGGAATGTAGGTGTGATGTGCAGCAGATGACCTTACCAGTATAGAATGAATAATAAGAAGAGGGATGTAGCAGAGTGACAGGGCTTGGACAATGATGAGGAAGAGGTATAGGATCTCCTCTCCATGGGGAAGATTGAGGATATATTGCACACCACATATGAGAGGAAAACCAAAGATCATGGGTCCGACGCAGAAGAAGGCTCTCCATTCTAGATCTGAATTAGTGTAGAATCCACAACCCCATGTGTGACTAAGACAACTAAAGAAGAAAAAGCAGTTAACCACAAAGTGATTTGTTGTAGAAGAAGTTTTTCAGGACGTGGGTCCAGTAGCAGAAGTGCAATTTCAATAAGTAGCAGTCAAGTATCTACATTGCACAGAGGTAGTAGTTCAACAAATTTCAAAATGGAAGGACAAGATCCAACTATCAGGTTACCAGAGTTTCGAGGGGATGGGTCAGATGACCCAAAAAACAATTTGTTCATCTATGAGAATATATGGGTAGAAAAGAAAATTACAGAAGAGGGTACAAATGTTGCATAGTTGGAAATCACTTTTAGAGACCGTGCATTAGATTTGTACATGGGTCTCTCAAAAAATAACCCAACAGGAACACGTACATTTGTAGCAGATGTGAAGAGGTAGTTAATAAATGAATTTCAGAAGTCGAGTTCAGAAGACTAGTTTATGAATGAAATGCTAGAGATAAAGCATAAATTGTTATGATCCAAATACTCAGAATATAAAAAAATAACAGAAGTACACACCATGTACAGAATGTCAACATGGAGCACAACTCCAAGATAGATAAGTTACACAATAACTCCTTAAATAATATGGGAACCCCCTCCAAATAACCAAATACCTTTCATACTTCACAATTCACATCTCAATAATGAATACATGATCTCTTATATATATCAATTCACACTTGCACATGAGGCCCCTTTATCACTAGGCCGACCCTATTCCATATGTATTTACACATTACATGTACATTTAGGCCCCTATATGCGCCCCCCTTGGGGTCATGTCATATACATTTATCCATATGTATGCCCCTCTTGGGTCATAACATATTACCCTCCTTCAAAAAGTTGTGTCCTCAAAGCTTTTCATTTAAAGGCTTCACATGTGATGAAACCAAGTAATATGAATTTCTTATGTTCCTTCTTTCTTCGTTCCATTTTTGGTGATCTATCCATCCAAAATCAATTCTTTTCGATCTTAATCCTTGGTGTCTAGTTGTTGAATAATTTTCTTTCCTTTGATTCCATGTATTTTTGTTCAAGCTTCTCCAGTTTTTCTGATACCAAATGTAATGATCCAAATACTCAAAATATCAAAAAATAATATAAGTACACACAATGTACAAAATGTCAACGTGGAGCACAATTACAAGATAGATAAGTTACACAATAACTCCTTAAAGAATAGGGGAACCCCCTCCAAATAACCAAATACCTTTCATACCTCACAATTCACATCTCAATAATGAATACATGATATCTTATATATAACTATTCACACTTGCACATGAGGCCCCTTTATCACTAGACCGACCCTATTACATATGTATTTACACATTACATGTACATGTAGGCCCCTATATGCCCCCCCATGGGGTCATATCATATACATTTAGCCATATATCTGCCTCTCTTGGGTCATAACACAATACCCTCCTTCAAAAAGATTTGTCCTCAAATCTTTTCATTTAAAGGCTTCACATGTGATGAAACCAAGTAATATGACTTTCTTATGTTCCTTCTTTCTTCATTCCATTGTTGATGATCTATCCATCCAAAATCAATTATTTTTCGGTCTTAATACTTGGTGTCTAGATGTTGAATAATTTTCTTTCCTTTGATTCCATGTATTTTTGTTGAAGCTTCTCATGCTACTTTGATACCAAATGTAATGATCCAAATACTCAGAATATCAAAAAATAACAGAAGTACACACCATGTACATAATGTCAACATGGAGCACAACTCCAAGATAGATAAGTTACACAACAACTCCTTTAAGAATAGGGGAACCCCCTCCAAATAACCAAATACCTTTCATACTTCACAATACACATCTCAATAATGAATACATGATCTCTTATATATAGCTATTCACACTTGCACACGAGGCCCCTTTAGCACTAGGCCAGCCCTATTACATATGTATTTACACATTGCATGTACATTTAGGCCCCTATATGCCTCGCCTTGGGGTCATATCATATACATTTATCCATATATATGCCCCTCTTGGATCATAACATAAATCAGGTGAATCAATTTGGGAAGTGGACTAGAAATTCAAGAGGCTAAAAGGTAAGTTAAAGTACATTATTAAGGATACACAACACAGGAATTTGCTTGTTAATTATTTGTTTCCACACTTAAAGTATCCTTTGAGACAACAAAAATTCTAAACTCACGGTGAGGCCCTGCAGGAAGCCTTATAGCTAGAGGAAAACCAATACAAGCATACAGATACAGTTGTGGAAGAGATGAAGCAAGATCTGAAGAACTTAACATTCCAGTTAAGTTGGAACAAGGGAAAGGAGAAAAGAGAAGATGTCTCGTGTACAATGTGCAGAACGAAAGGCCATCATAAGAAAGAGTGTCCATTATTTTCATAGTATATTAGAGTGGGTATGCCAAACCCTTTAGCTTCAGTAGGACCATGGTGCGAGATTTGAAAAACACATGGGCATGAGCCCTATCATTGCCCCTTGATGTAGAAATATCAAACATTTCTTAAGAGTACATTTTGTAACTTTTGTAAGTCAGTTGGACATGAAAAAAAGGACTGTAGGAACCCTGAAAACCCCACCCTTTGGGATGGAAACAAAAAAAACAAGATCCATTGTCGTGCATCCTTTCCTCCTACATTCTAGTTAGAAAATTACTACACATTTTTTCCTGTTAAGAATTAGGGCATTTTTTTCTGTATTTACACATTTCGAAGGTGAGACTTCCTCCAATTCCCAAAATTTTTAGTCCCATCACTTTCAACATGAACTACGCCTTCCTAGAGTGAATGTGAACAAATTTGATGGCTTATATCCCACGGGCTGGGTCACCCAAATGGAACATTACTTCTCTTTGCATGACATTACCGATGAGATGGCCAAACTATGTTATGGTTTTCTCCATTTGAATCATGAACACTGGCAATGGTGGCATTGGCATAAAAAGGCACACCAAGGGTATGTGGCTTGGATATAGTTTGTTGCAGAGATCTATGACCACTTTGACACCGACACCTATCAATTAGGTCGTTTGACCAAGTTAAAACAAATTGGCATAGTAGAAGAGTTTATAGATTCCTTTGAGCAATTGGATTTCCAAACAGAGGGCGTGAAATATGCTTTTTTCAGAGAATGATTTATCAGTGGTCTCAAGGATGAAATATGTTTCCATGTCCTCATGTCTTTCCCCTAGAATTGGTTGGAAGCTAGAAAACCAACCAAGGAAGCACAACAAGTTGTCTCATCCCAAACCAAAAAAACACCCTTTATCCCTCACCCTAAACCCGCATTTCCCACCCCTCCTGCCACTCCCCTCAAGATTCATAAATTGACTCAGGATGAAATGGTTGAATGCCAACTTAAGGGTATTTTTTATAATTGTGATGACAAGTATTTTCTGGGGCACAAGTGTAAGGAACATAATCTTTTCATGGTTATGTCAAAGGATTTTTTTGAAGAAGTGATAGATGTTTCTCATGTACTGAAGAAGCGACAGATGTTTCTAATATCAAGGAATTTTCAAAGAATGTAGTGGAAAATACAATGTGTGAAGTTATTTTAGATTTTAGGGGTTTTGATTTGTGTATTTAATTATATGTCGAGTAGATTTGTTTTAAAGAATAATGTAATCAAACTATGTAAGTTTGAATTTATTGTTTGAGAATGAGCAAAGTGTTAGTTGCAAACAATTAAATAGGATAATGCATTAGCCGATGTTGGATTACTAAGAGGGGGGGTGAATTAGTAATAAAGAAATCATATCCTTTTTAACCATAAAATGCAAGTGTTATATCACTGCAACATTATCATCCAATAGTTGCATAGTAAATAAATAATGAACAAATGAGCAATCAAACACATACACAGTACACTAGCGTTTTTACGTGGAAACCCAAAGTGGGAGAAAACCACAGACTGTTTTTTCTTATATGTCTTTAAGAATTACATTCATTGGAAGCGCCAACTTCCTTTGTTTTCCAGCTGCAATTGGAAGGAGGCTCCAACCCCCTAGTTTCTCAAGCCACAACCTGAGGGAAGCTCCAACTCCCCAATTCTCTGGCTACAACCAGAAGGAGGCTACAACCCCCCTATGTTCTCTAACTACAACTGGAAGGTGGCTACAACCACATGCCCTTGCCCTATCCAACCGCCCTGAAATATAAGTAGAATGATGGAACCACTGTCACACTATCACTGTGAGATATACTGCTATAAACCTGTACCAATCAACCTTCACCAAACAACCTGTACGAAACATCCTGTAATCAACCTATACCATAAACAAGTGCATCAACCATGCACCAACCTGTACCTCAACCTGTACCATCAATGAGTTCATCAACCATGCACCAAATATGTACCAATTATGCTTCAAATACACATAAACTATGACTCATCAAGATGTACCAACATCATCAACTATACACCTCATGTATGTGCCAACTCATGAACTACTTGTCTCAACCATGTACCCAACATGTACCTCAAACAAAATCTCTCATCAATTTCATCATCCAAATCTAATTTGTAACTATGTAATAGACCTGGTTTATATGATCACATACCTGCAAACCTTCCTTAACTTTAACAACAAGAGACTAGTATTTTCATCAAACTTTACTTTAGTCTCACATGACTAATTTTGGATTAGTCAACAACCCTAACTTGAAATAATCATAACTATGTACCTGTAATGAATACAGATTTGAAAATAGTACACAATGTTCTTCAGTGTCTTTTGTGCAATTCTTCCAGGTTTCACTACTTGGAACCTCTCATAAAAGGAGTTATAGCAAAAATAGCAGACCTTGTTGAATTCTAGCTTATTCTAGAGAGTGAACTTGTAGAGCGTGCCCTACACGAAATATTTGTTGTGTGGTTCTGAAAATGGTACACAAAATACTACAAAATGTACTCTAACCAATACATTTAATATTACTGAATTTAGATCTTTTATGAAGAAGTTATGACTTTTTTACCTGAAACACCTGTTTTAGACTAGTTTCAGGACTAGCCACAAACCCTATTTTCTACGGAGTGTAACTCCAAAATTACAACGACCCACAAACTGAAATTTTTATCACAACTACTTGGATATGTTTTCTCAATGGCCTCCAGATTTTGCGGTCTGACTAATTCTAGAAACAAATGTATTGTGAAAATGGTGAGATGACCTATAAATAACATACCTTAGAAAGCATCATCAAAAGAATTTATCCTCCCTTGAATTTTGGCCGTCTTTACTTGACCTTCCCTCTAAAATTTTCCTTAGATATCATTTGGTTACCTTAGTCACTTGTAGATATTCAATATGCTCAAGTGTAATTAAATGAGAGACCACTGCCTCTTATTTATACTTTTATGTAGCTTCATCGAGGGGTTACCTTCTAACCAACTTAAACCACTTTCCTTATTTTAGGGCTAACCCACTTCTAATCAGTTGTCCACTTAGTAATTTCTCCATTAAATTTATTATTTAAATAATTTCTTTTGTATCCATTTTGACTTATAGTACACTCATCACTTCACTTTATTATTTAAATAATTTATTGTACTTTTATGTAGCTTCCTCAAGGGGTTACCTTCTAACCATTTTAAACCACTTTCTTTATTTTAGGGCTAACCCACTTCTAACCAATTGTCCACTTAGTAATTTCTCCATTAAATTTATTATTTAAATAATTTCTTTTGTATCCATTTTGACTTATAGTACACTCATCACTTCACTTTATTAATTAAATAATTTATTATACTTTTATGTAGCTTCCTCAAGGGGTTACCTTCTAACCATCTTAAATCACTTTCCTTATTTTAGGGCTAACCGACTTCTTACCGCTTATCCACTTAGTAATTTCTCCATTAACTTTATTATTTAAATAATTTCTTTTGTATCCACTTTGACTTATAGTACACTCATCACTTCACTTTATTAATTAAATAATTTATTATACTTTTATGTAGCTTCCTCAAGGGGTTACCTTCTAACCATCTTAAACCCCTTTCCTTATTGTAGGGCTAAACCACTTCTAACCACTTGTCCACTTAGTAATTTCTCCATTAACTTTATTATTTAAATAATTTCTTTTGTATGAACTTTGACTTATAGTACACTCATCACTTCACTTTATTATTTAAATTATTTCTTCTTTCCAACCACTTTGACTACTTTGACCTTTTGGGGCTTCTAGATGACTCGTGAGGGTTCTCCAACTTCACATGGCCATAACTCTCTAACCGTGAGGAGTTATGTGGCATTCCACATACCTTCAAATATATTAAAACTCATATCATTATACATAAAACAAACTTGGGTCCATTACCCAAACCTTTATGTTACTGGAATTTGCTACCGAACCTTCTTCAAGGGTTGACATCAATGACAACCAACCCAAATAATCAACACCTTCCATACACATGTCAACTCATGGCATTGAAATTCAACTCAAATGCCTTTTCACACTTGAAATTTCCTATGGTAAGTGTTTTGGGTAAACAAGGTTTGATGACAAACAATTTTGAAAATTGTCAGCCTCTTAAACAATGCCTTTGGTATACTTATGTAAAATGGTTATTATAGATTAATCTAGTTACCTTAAAACAAAAAATGTAGATGATGTAATAAAGGCTAAGAAAGGTGAGAAATGGTGATGCAAATGATATTCACTTAATTGTATATGATGTAAACAAAAATTTATATGTGAATTTCATTGTAAAACTTACAAATTTAAGTGATCCATTTTCAATTAGGGATACATTTTAACCTTAAACATCTTGAAATGTAAAGTAAAAAAAACAATTCATTTAATTTTGGATGTAATATCTTAACCTTAAAAATCTAAGATATTACTTGGAAATTTTTCAAAATGTCAAGACTTTGATGTAATTTATGTGCGGCTACTTTCTACATTCTTGATGACATCATTAGACCTTTAAATTTTGAGAAAGGATATTAATATTTTTGGGTTTGAAAAACGTAGATTGTGACAAATTCTCATAAAAAATAATTTTATATTTCTATTAAAAGAGATAAAAACTATCAACTTCTCTTCATGTTATTTTGAATGGATGGAAAAACATAATTAATTACATATTTAGCCTATGACAATATTTTTTTTTCTTTTAAAGTAAAAAAGCAGGTCCTAATATATTGATATTGCAAAGTTACACCATGACATTGAGGTGCCAGCTGTCCCGCTTGTGAAGAAAACCGAGACAGCTGACCAGTCCAAACTAGCATGCAAACTCAAAATATTGTTCTGCCACCCTGCCCGAAGGAAACCAGGGTGCATGGCCAGTTTCATCATTAGTCTGATCATGCCTATGCTATCGCTACCATTGCTATGAGCTATAAGAGCTACAGCTCTGATAAACATAAAAAAAAGAAAGAGTTTTGAGCAGTGGTTGAATAGGAGAACCTATTAACTGGTGTCCTCGTGGTTGTCCTTCTCCTTGCCACGTCTAACTGGAATGGCGTAAATCTAAGCGCAAGTGGGGCATTGTCGCCTTGGGGTGGTGCTAGAGTAGGCGGCGTACATCATGTCCAGGCATTGGTTTATGCGGACGACTCTAAAGATTTGGTCGTCCACCATGCTGCGGACTTCGAAAATCAGATTCAGGTGCTCTGAGTGAAGAAGTGGTAGCTGAGGTTGTGATTTTTGCTCGTCATCCTCCTGCTGGTGTGCTCGCTGTAGCCTCAATTCATGAGGAGCCTTGCAGATGTTCTCCTCGGTGCCTTCCGACAGCTCTTCCTCTACCAGACAAGTGGGGAATTCCTCAACTGGAGTGTCGTTGGGACCGTGTACTGCTCTTGGGTTGGGAGTCATTGCGTCTGCTCCAAAGCACGTAGGGGGGTTCCAGTTGTTTGGAACCATGAACATGAGACTTTCAAAAAAAATTTGGGGGAGTTCCTCCGAAGGAATCTCCTCAACATACATTCTGGGGGGCGATTCTATTCCTTTGGACTCCCTGGGTCTCTTTCGCTTGGCTAAAACCAAAGCTCGCTCAAACTTATTATGCCTCTTCCGTTGTGAGTCGGCCGCATACGACTCTGCGCCTCTGCGAGGCCTTCCCCTTGCTCGTGGCATGTTTAGAACTAGAACGAAAGCCATAATGCCCCCTGCGCTGTTGTGCTCACTCGGCTCTGTAACCTTCCAATACATCCCAAAGCCATCGAGAATGTTGATAAGGGAGAAAATGGTGGCTAAAGCCGTTAAGGCTACAGTCTTAATGCTTTGGTTGGCCAATCTCCTCGTGTGAGTGAGAGGCCGCATCAAATGGTGGAGGCCGACTGAGTTGATGCCCATCATAAAGATCGGGGATATGAGGGCGGTTGGCCACCATTAATGGCCCCTCCTAGCGTTGCTCCACGTACATACCCTGCTCCGCGTGGCACCCCATCCGGGGGTAGCCTATGACAATATTATAATGTATTAAACTCCATAAAAAAACCAAAATTTTCATAATCGATTTTGAAATAATTACAATCAAAGTATTACATTAAATTTATGTAAAAGAAAATTGTTAAAACAACCACTTATAAATTGTACATCACTCTCATTTTTGGAATCTTCTACAAAATTTACAAGTGATAAACAATTCTCCATTAAGTAGTTTTTTTTTTCTCTATATATTTCAAAAAATATTTTGGAATCTTCTACACAATTCATAAGTGGTAAACAATTCTCCATTAAGTCGTTTTTTTTTTCTTAATTTATTTCAAAAATCATTTATAAAGAAGAATTTAGTAGGAATTTAAAAATCTTCTACAACATTTCAACTAAAGTTTCTTAGAATTATCTACACTTATTCGAAGAAGAATTTAGTAGAAATTTTAAAATTTTCTACAACATTTCAACTAAAATTTCTTAGAATTATTTGCACTTATTCGATTAAGAGATAGGAATTTTAAAATTTTCTACTATGTTTTAAAAATAGTCAAAAACAGTTTCTTTGAATTATCTCCACTTATTCTAGGAAGATATATAAAAATAGTTTCTTTTAATTATCTCCATTTATTCCAAGAAGATATACTCTTTAAGATAGTTTATTTGCATTATCCCACTTATTCCAAGAAGATATATTCATAAAGAGTTGATTTATGCAATTGTCAAAAAGAGATAATTATAAAAACTTTAAAGTCCACGAAGAGAAAAAAAATTCTTTCAGTTTTCTCCATAATTTCCAAAAAGAGAGATCGCTAGGGAATTAAGTATCCACAATTTTCATGAAGACATAAGAGGTATGGATTTATTACATGGATAATGTATTTTCTTAAGTTTTTCTATAGAATCCGAGAAGAAATATCCATAAGGAATAGTCTCCAAAATTTCCATACATGGATAGTCTTTTTTTTTTTTTTTAGTTTTCTCCATAAAATCTTTTCTTAAAGTTTCCTTCCTAGTTTCCGAGAAGAGATAAGATATGCATAAGGAATTAAATATCCACAATTTCCATGAAGAGATAAGAGGCTTGAATTTAGATGGATAAAGTCATTCCTAATTAGAATGCTTGTCACCATCACTTTCATGACTTTCAACTTAAGTGGTTTCTTCGTAGTTTGTTAAGAAGTTTCCAAGAAGAAATGTCGTTAGAGAAGTTAAATAATATAATATATTTGTAGGTTTCCTCGTAGTTTTCTATGAAGTTCCCAAGAAGAAATGTCGTTAGAGAAGTTAAATAATATAATATATTTGTGGGTTTCCTCGTAGTTTTCTATGAAGTTTCCAAGAAGAAATGTCATTATATAAGTTTCAATGAACTTTCAATTCTGTCCTTTCAGCTCCGGTCTCTACTGCTGACTCACAATATCACTGCTCTTGCTCAGCTAAAGAAAGAGAACCGTGTCTATCCTCTCCCCGATCATTGGCTGCACAGCAGCGACTTGGCCCTCAGCGGTTCAGCAGCCTCGGAATTAGACACCTTCACTGCTGCTTTAAAGTGCTCGGGCCTCTCCCTCACTGCAGAGCGGGACACCCTCTCTTGGACCGGGGGCGATGGCAAAGGGCTTGTTGAAGCCAAATCTGTTTATGATGCGCTCCTTCTGGATAGTGTGATTGAGTCACAACCATTGTGGCACCGAGGTTTATGGTCTTGGCAGCTACCATTAAAACTAAAACTTTTCTTTTGGCTCGGGATCAATGACAAGCTCCTTACCTGGGAGAACCTACTTCGTAGAGGTTGGAATGGTCCTGGGATTTGTGTTCTCTGCAGAAGAGACTCGGAGAACATTGATCACCTGTTTATTCACTGTGATTTCACTCAAAAAATCTGGAAGCACACCCTGCATCAGCACTCACTTCCTTTCCTCTGGTCCGATGCCACCTTTACTGATTGTTTCCACTTCTGGTCTACTGTACAAGCTGCCCCCCCCTCCCTGGCTGTACATATTTGCTGGCATATTTGGCTTGAGAGAAACAGGGCGCTCTTTGAGGATGCCCCCCCATCCTTTCTGGCGGTCTGCCACAGAGCACGTTTCTCCTTCCATTGGCAACAACCTCCTGAATTGACACATCTGTGCAAAGAGGTAGATTACATACTTCCGACAGGCTACTCGGTGGCCTTTTTTGATGGAGCGGCACAGCCCACTGGTCTCTGTTGTGGTGCTGGAGGCACCTTCTAATCTTACCTGGAGAGGATCACAAAGTGGACCCTAAGTTGTGGCAGGGGAACGAATACTAAAGCCGAGTTACTTGGCTTATGGACCACTCTCCTGCTGGCTTCCTCTTGGTCCCTTGATCATCTACAGGTCATAGGCGATTCTAAGGTTACAATTGACTGGATTAATGGATCGTGTCAGCTCCATTCCATACACGTTGTAGGCTGGAAGCTTAAAACTCTTCAGCTGGCTCGCACCTTCACAGACATTACCTTCCGACATCTCCCCAGATCCTACAATTCTGTAGCGGACGCACTATCCAAGAGAGCCCTCAGACAAAAGGTGGGCATACTATCCATCTACCATTGTGACAGAGGAACTCAGAGCTCGACTTCCTTCTTCAATCTCTTCGAAGAATAACAACAGATTGACACCGGTTTCCTTTTCTGTGCGCATTGAGCTCCACATTACATAGATCTGTTTTTTATTTGGCATTGTCGACAGACACTCCATTTGTAGCGGTGTCTCTTCCTCCTGCTCCATTGACCATCAGTACATAGTCCTATTGTTTTATTGCATGTGCTGGGATCGCCTTTGTGTATACAATCTCCAAGCTTTGATATCGTGGCTGGTAACTCGGGCAGAGGCCTTCGATCCAATTCTTAGGACTCCTCAATGTTACAGACGTGACCATGAGACTGGCTGTCCGCCACTGCGTTGGCTTTCGCTACAGATCATTGCCCTTGCTATCTTCGGCTGACAGCAACACTGCATAGCTACAGATAGCCCTGACATGTATTTTGGCTCTTGTATTTTCAGCTAGACTGGATACAGTGATATTGTAAACGATATATACCTAATATATAATCGAGTAATTTCTATTGGGAAAAAAAAAGTTAAATAATATAATATATTTGTGAGTTGTTTGGAAAGCAAAAAAAAATGTATTTGTGTGGTTATATTTGTTTAACTCGTTGCACTCCTAAGTTATCTTGGACTCGTTCTCTCACATTGAAAATGTGGAAAGGAATAAAATTTTTAACTTATAGTTATAAAGCGTGAACATAATTTTTTATTTTTTTTGAAATTTTATTTGAGCTTCTTTTTATTATACAAGTAAAGATAATCAATCTTAAGTAAATACATTTATTGAAAAATATAAATGTGTGGAAATAATATTATTAATTTAACAAAAACTTTGTTGAGGGTTATATTTTTTATTTTGTTTTTAAAAATAGTGTTACTTGTAACACTCCTTTTTTTTAGGTAGTTTTTTTATATTTTAAATTTTATGATTCGTAATGTTTCCACATTATTTTTTACGATAATTAAAATTTACCCTTAAATCAAAAAGTGATGTTACTAGTAGAATTGTTTTTTTAGTTGAATTCATATCTTAATTGAAATTGTGCCTTCAAATGATACCATTGTTGATAAAAAAACTCAAAATCTACTCCTAAATCATTGCTTAAATTTTTATTTTTTATTTTTTAAAATTTATATTAAAAAAATCAATAAATTAAATGTAAGAAA
>ML794274.1:160166-173942 GCA_009831015.1 Picea engelmannii
CTTCCAATCTGATGGCACAGATCACTTCTTCTCCACGCCAACAACTGCACTTAACATCTGCGCAGTTTCTCCCGATCCAGCAGCTGTCGGGATTTTCGAGTGAGATCCGACGGCTCTCGGTCTCTTTCCTGTACTCCTTGCCCATATAAGAGCGCTATGCCTCCTGAGCTTGTTCTCCTCGAATCCTTAAAGGGTTTTATCCTTCTTATCTCCGTTGTTGCCATCAATGACAACAACCATCTATACATTCGTTGCTTGTTCAATATTTGCCAACACCATTCGAACCTACAAAATGTCTTCTAATGCTTCTTTTATAGCATAAACTAGGAATGATAACATATAATGCGAACTTGATCCTCTAACATAGGATTCTTCCACCTTAAAATGAAAATATTACACCTATACAAACTGGAAAAAACAAGCTGCTATAAAAAAGGATAATGTTGGCAACTATCGTAATGCCTTAATATTTCATAATGATGTGTCCTTTGACAGCATTTCCTTTGTTTCCAGGTATCCTCCAGCTTTAGCTGACCTCCAAACAGTTGTACCATTCTCCCCTAGCCATCTAGTGACCATTGATCCTCTTGAGCCAATCAAAATAGGAGTTTACAACGAATCTTGTAGTGTTGATTGTATCAACCACTTCGCGACATATTTTGCAACGAAGTTTGCAACATCCAACTATGTAGACTAGTTCATAGTGCCAAGTTATGTGAAATGTCATGTAGCTACCCAATTTGTCTAGTTTGAGCCCAAAACACCCAAAAAAAATTCCCAGAGTTAGGTAAGCCTGTAGAAGCCTCATAATATGGTGTATGAGTGAAAACTCAGCTATAGGCATTATACTTCCCCAAAATCTTCAAAAATGGAAGGATAAGCACTTACAAAACTGAGATTCTTTAAGAAACTTCACTTCACTTCCTGAGTCTGGTACTCCTTCTGGTGGCAGCTTGGGCCAACACATTCAAATTTCTTTGGGATAACTCTTCCTTGAAAGGTTGTAGCTCCATTTTAAGTCTTCTGATCTGAGCTTATAAATCCCTGTTATGTCTGTATAAATTCTTAAGTTTCCTATGGAGGGGAAGAAATCTCTTTGTTGTAAACCTAGATTTATCAATAGTATCAAGATACATATCCATCAAATCTTTCAACTTTTTCCTCTCATCCAACCCTTCTCCCTTGAATTTAGCAATCTCTTTTCTAGCTTCTCTGAGCTGTCTGATCAGTCTTTTGAAGGTAGGGTTTTCAGGGGGAGTGTTTATGTCTATGACTTCAATATGTTTTTCAACAACTTCAACTTTACCTTTACCCTTTCTCTTAATATGAGCTTTTGTTATGTCTTCTTTTTCAACACTTTCCTTCTTGGATGATGACCTGGTAAAGCGCCTCCTAGATTTCGCTTCAACTATAGTAGCTGGTGAGGGGAAGAGTAACCTCCTTCCTTTTTTTCCTGTGGCTCTAGCTAATGGAATTTCTACTAATTTTGGAGTTGGTTGGGGTGAAAACTCCCTTTGTGGAGAGTAATGAGATCCCCCTTATTCGTCTTGTTCCTTAGGATCCTAATCACTTTTAGCAATGTCTTTTCTCTTCCTCTTCCTACTTGTCTCTGTGTGAAAAATACTATCAACCTGAAGAGGACTCTGCATTTTAGATTGTGGAGTAGGAGCAACATTTAATTACAAATGTGCAGAGGCAATGAACTAATCCCATACAATGTTTTTCTTCTTCAACTCCTCCATCACAAGCATTTTAATCAATCTTGAGTGAAAAACACTTGTGTCCATAGCCTTGGACTTGGCTTGGACCCTATCAGACATTTTCCCAATTCTTATAAACAAATAGAAAGGGAGGTTCATGAAGTCTTTTCCTGTGAAGTGGAACAAAAGTCTAATGTGGTACTGATAAATCATATTGAACCTTCCCTAACAGGTGAAATATCTTTGGATCACCCTTAACATCTTGTCAAGTCCCTCAACCATATGGATCCTAGGCACTCCCTTTGATAGGTTATCTCCCTTACATTATGGTTTAAGGAATTCTTTAGAGAAGGTTGCATTTAGATTCATGGATTCAAACCATCTTTCACTAGTATTTGGTATCTCAGTAGCTACTTCTATGGTTGCTTCAGCTAACTCAAGTTCAAGAGTTCCCACCTTAGTTTTGGTTCCATCTAAATTCAAGGCAAACTCTCTAGCTACCTCAGGGTGCCCCCTCTGCATCTTCTGACAGAAATTGAAACATCCCACTCTTTGGAAGACCTCCCTGATTAGAGGTTCTACAACAAACAACTGCATGTCATAGGGTTCAATACTCACTATTCCCCCACCCTTGTGAGCCTTCTTATGTTGTGGAGTATCCATTTTTTGCTATAGGAAGAGAACTAAGAGAACAATCTTAGAGATGTAGTAGGCAAAACAAAAAGACAAAGGTCTTAAGGTTTGGATGGATAATCTTTTTCAGAGCTAGCTTCTTTCTATATTTTTATTGTTCTTCAGCCTACTTGACCCCTAGTATTATGAAAGGGCATCTGATAGTTAGGAATATCATATAGGAAAAAAGGAGATGCAAGGGGAAAACAATTGTAAAATATTTAGTTTAACACTTCACTATCATTTTGCAAAATCATCATAACTTTATCAACAAAGTTATTTTCAATTTCAAAATAGATAGACTTTAGATATGAAATTAGATGGAAATATTAATGGTAACTAGATGGTATAGGTTTTGAAGTAAGTGAATAATAGTGTTGAGTTGTTGCACAGGGTTTGTAGTGCCAAAACAGGGGATTCACAGCAGAATTCGCATCGTAGGAAGCAAAATACAAATAAGAGATAGGCACGTTGGCTTGACAGCAAGGGTTTCTCAATCTTTAGTAAAAGAAACTGAGAGCTCTGCAGTTGGCTGAGAATTGTGACAACAGAAGTAAAAGGGATGGTTGGTAGCATGGATCACCAATTCACGATACCTAGGAGAGGAAATACAAGCACAACCTTTAACTCTTCTTCAACAGGGTTTACAAATCTCATGGAGTACCTAGAGGTTGTGGCTTAAAATTTGATATGCTTGAGCTTGGACGAATCCCCCTGCAACTGGTATAACCTCCAACTCACTCTCACCAACTAGTTCATAGCAAATTCCATAACATCTATCTGAAAACAACAGTTTTTGCAGCGCCGAGCTGGGAGGAATTTGAAATCTTGGAAAAAACAGTTAGAAAATCTTTAAATGATGAAAACCGAGATTATTTCCTTAAAAACATGAGTGCTAAAAACAAGGAGGTCGGTTGACAAAGGATCATAAGTGTAATTATGGCGATGAGAGCGAAGTGTACTTGAGATGCATTGTGAAATGTCCTAAGGAGATGGCAACGTACAAAAAGAACTTGATTTGACCTTCTAACGGGTAGAGGGACAAAGTAGAGGGGTTTAAGCACATCGTGGAAGTGGTGACATGTCAAGGTGGTGGTGGAGGCATAAGGACGATGGTTTGTCTAACCTTATCATAAAGATGTAGATATAAACCAAGGATTGGGAACCTTAACTTTATTTGTGTTAAGACCTATTAATACTATAAGGAAGAGGACAAAAGTAAAAATTAAATAACACTAAGGATAAAAAACAAAAAACCAAGGCTGAATTGACCCAAATAATTCCATGTGATAACATTGGCTCCACAGGGGAAGGCATTCTCCCTGCGAGCTGCCAAGAACAAGCAACTTCAGTGTCTTATCCTAGGGCTATGGGGTAATTTATTCAATAGAAACAAAAACAAAAATGATATTTACAATGGAGGGGACAACCACTCATGGCTTAAGAAAAATACTTCTTCAAAAACTTCCCATTAACAAGGCCACTAAAAACTTCAGAATCCTCCAAGTTCTGCAATTTATAAGTATCATTTTGAAAAACTTCAGAAATCTTGAAAGGACCAATACACAAGGCTTCGAATTTACCATGTTTTCCTTTATCTTGCTTGGGTTCATCCCACTTGAGCACCATATATCCCAACTGGAAATCTTCTTTTTTTACCTTCTTATCAAAAGCTTGCTTTATCTTCTGTTGATGGCTCTGTGCTTTATAAAGGAGCTGCTCCCTGGTCTATTGTACTTATACTAGATGATGTATCCTTCTGACCATATCATCTGGTTCTCCTTGTTGATCCTGAAGGAACTTTTCCATAGGCAAGGCAAGTCGAGTAGGAAAAATAGCTTCAATCCCATATACAAGTTGAAAGGGGGAAATACCAAGTGATCTCTTTGTAGTGACTCTATCAACCCATAAGGTAAATTTCAGCTTTGAGTCCCATGTTTTCTTGTTGTCCTCCAGTAGCTTCTTGATGATCTTTACAAGGCTCTTGTTAGAGGATTTTGCTAAACCATTGCCATGGGGGTAATAAGGAGTAGAATGAACTAGTTGAATCCCATATTTCTCACAAAATTTCACCGATGGTTTAGCTTTGAAAGATACAACATTATCAGTAACACTCTTTCTTGGGAAACCAAACCTTGACATAATATATTCAATAAAACCAATGATTACCTTATGTGAGGCACTCCTTGTAGGAATGGCTTCTATCCACTTCGTTAAATAGTCAGTTGCAGTCAAAATCCACCGATGTTGACCACTTGATGTTGGATGAATTTATCCAATGAAGTCAAGTCCCCACTGCTAGAAAGGACCAGAAACCACCACAGGCTTTAGAGGCAAAGATTTTAGTTTTTTCTTTCCTGAAAACTTCTGACAGTTATCACAGGCCCTAATCTTTGCACAAACATCAGTAAAAAGGTTAGGAAAAAAATACCCAACTCTGAGGATCTTATATGATGTGGTTCTCCAAAAGTGATGACCCCCACACAAGCTATCATGAAAATTAGTCATGGCCTTTTGAGCCTCCTATGGATCTAAACATCTCAAGAGAACCCCTAGAGGATCTTTCCAATACAATATGTGATCAATGAGACAATATCTGATTGCCTTTAGTTTCAAAGCTCTCACATTGTTCTTCTCGAAACCATCAGGAGGATGCAACGTTTGCAGAAAATAAATGATGTATTTGTACCAAATGCATTCTACCAAGTTGGGACTGATATGAGCTTTCGAAAGAAGTATCACATTCCTGATTTTCTGAGTTTAGGTTCATGAAATTAACCCCCAGTGCTTTCCAATTTGATTCATCTAGCAATCTAGCTAAACCTTTCCCTTTCACCAACTTAGTAGGCTTCATTTCAAGGTCAAACTCTAGAATTTTGGCAATCCACTTGCTTCTCTTTCCATCTATGTCAGGTTGGATAAATATTTCCTTCATAGAGGTTGATGGGACATAGACAATAATCTTGGAATGCATAATGTATACCCTGAAGGCTTTAAAGGTTTTAACCAAAGAATAAGTCTGCTTTTGCATAATATCATACCTCTTCTCTGCATCCCTCAATGTCCTGCTGAAAAAAGAAATAGATTTCTCCATCCCATCTGTGGTTTTTCTAAAGAAGGACAACAACCAATGTGTCATGTGAGGTAAAAGATAATATCATAAATTCCTTTGATTAATCAGGGATGATGAGAACAGGTGCTTCAATCAATGCTTTTTTGATTTGGTCAAAATAATTGTGAGCTTCAACAGTCCATTTCACCTCATTTCCCTTTCTAAGCATAGATGTGATGTATTTAACCAATTCAACAAAGTTAGAGATGAGTCTTCTCAAAAACTTTATTTTACCCAAGAAAGACTGGATCTCCTTCTTGGATCTAGGAAGAGAAAGAGTCTAGATGGCCTCTACTCTACTTGGATCAATCCTTACTCCTTCTGATGATACAATGTGTCCCAACAACTTGCCTTCTTTCATAGAAAACAAAGACTTCTTAGGATTGAGAGACAACCCAAAGTTTCTACACTTCAGGAAATATTTATTTAAATGATGATAATGTTCCTTATTAGATCTTGAGAACACTGTAATGTCATCTAGATAGATGACCAAAATTTTTTCCTTCTCCCCAATGAAGGCAATATCCATTTCTCATTGAAAGGTTGCTCCTGCATTCATTATACCAAAGGGAATTTTAGCATACATGAATGTGCCCCAAGGAGTAGTGAAAGTTGTTTTATCTCTATCTTCAGGTAGGACAAAGATATGATTGTAGCCTAAGAAGCCATCAATCATAGACATCCTTGTTGAACCAGTCACCCTTTGAAAAATATGCTCCATGTTTGGCAAGGGGGTAATTATCTTTCTTGGAAGTTATGTTCAAATATTTCCTGAAATCAACACAAAGTCTGATCTCACCATTCTTTTTACTCACAGGGACTAGGTTAGCCACCCAATCGTAGTACCTTAAAGGTATGATGATCTTAGCATCAAGAATCTTCTTGAATTCATTTTCCATAATAGGCAACAACATGGGATTTATTTGTCTAAGTTTCTACCTAAATGGCTTGGTCTCATATTTCAAAGGGATCTTATGTTCAATAATGCTTGTATCATAAGTTTGTAGATCTTCATATTTCCAAGAAAATACATCAGAAAACTCCTTTAATAACTTCACATACTCATCCCTTTTCTCCTTTGATAAACTTTTAGACAATTTGACATATTTTGGACTTTCCTATGTACCTAAGTTGCATTCTGTCACATCAACTTCTTTACTTGAACCTTTAACCTTCACAACAACATCATTTTTGTCAAATAATCTCTCCAAAGGAACCAATCCTTTTGGAATATGGTTACTGGGAAGTTGAACAATCTTGTGTTCTGCAATTGTATTGAGGAAAATATCAGCATGAGGGCTTTTGGTATCATCATGATCTTGATCAATGTGAAGAGCAGAAAACTCTTCCACAATTTCCAGAAATCTATTAATCTCAAGATCATCCTCAAAGATCTTCCAATGTTTGACATTGCTAGGTATAGAGGGTCTATACTTTACCTCCACATCATATTTGAGCTTGGGGGGAAAAGAGATTTTAAAGTTACTTGCAGAAACAACCAAAGAATCTTCCATAGCATTTTCTTCTCTTGGAACAAAAGATATGTTAAAAGCTGAGAAAAAATTATCAATAAGATCCCAAACTTCATTTATGTAAGTCCTTAACCTGGGGTGTTTATCTTGATACATATTTTTAACCTGAAGCACAATTAGTTCAACATCTACAAACACTGCTAACTACTCAATATTCATATTTTTAGCATCCCTCAAACCCAAAACAAGATCCTCATACTCTGCTACATTATTTGTAGTTTCAAATTCTAGTTTATAAGACAAAGATATGATTTCTTGAGTTGGGGAGATAAGGACCACTCCAACACCAACACTTTCTTTAGAAGAGGCCCCATCAAAAAACATCTTCCACACTAGGGTATTCTGAGGAGGTGTCTCACAAGTTTTACTAGGTTGTTTTCGGATTTCAATAGGTGATTGAGGAGAATCAGTGAGTTGTAAGATATTGGATCCTAGATTAGTGTCAACCGAAAAAATGGGGTGGTTTGTACGATTGGCTTCATCAGTGATTATGTAAGCTAGTTTTTCTTCCCTATAAAGCCTTATGTGTTCTCCTCCAAATACAAAAATAGTGGCATATGAAAGGTCCATATGCAAAGTCCCCCCTAGTCTCTTGATCTAAGATTTTGACAATAGCATCCCAAACTTAGGGGGGACATCAACCACCACAATATCCATGACCACACTCTTCATGGGCAATTGAAACAAGGTAACAACTAGATCTTTGATCACTCCAAGACATTTCACTTTTCTGCATTCAAATGAGTATAGGTCATGATAGATTTTAGTAATTTCTAGACCAAGCTCATCCATGATAGTTTTAGGCATAAGTTTGTGAGATGCACCTGAGTCCATCAAGCAGTTGTGAAAAACTTTATCGTGAATATTCAATGATATGTAGAATTAAGGAGAAGAGTCATCCCTATCTTCTACCAAAGGTCCCAACATGACTGTTGGTTTTTCATCTTTTAGGTTCATTGAGTCTGTGGAATTGGAGGAAGATTTGGGTTGCAGCATCTTGGAAAGATATCTTTTGAACTCTTCATTTTTAATCATCTCTAAAAATGGTACTAGAATTTCTATGTTTTGAATTTTATTCTCAAAAATAAAAGAAGAGGGAGATTTAAGAATCTTCTTAATTTCTAGAACATGGGTCTTAATCATTGTTTGAGGGTTTTGTTCCTCTTTTTCTTTGCTTCTAGAAACCACAACCTTAGCAAAATTTTATGTTTTGTTGGGATGATCTGATGTACTAGGCTTCCCCTCCTTCTTTTTGGACCTTAATTTGTATTTATTTTGGTTTTCATTAGCTTTTTCCCCTTTACTCAATTCATTCAATTGATTGTCCATAAGAGACTCCTCATATGCAGACTGAGTTAGATGAGGGGATGGAGAGGTATCACCCACACAATGAATTTATGGATATGTTTCTTTATTCTCTCGTACTTCATCATCAATCATGTTATTTTGGAGAGGGTTCTGGACTTTTTGGTCATCCCTATTTCTTTGATCTCTTTGAAGGAATCGAGGGGAATTATTTTTCCTCTTGAAATTTCCTCTTTTATCAATATTTTGTGTATTTCTATAATTTTGTTTTCCCTCAAGCTTAATTTTTTCCATTTCAGCAGAAAGTGATATAACCAGTTTTGTTAGTTCATCTACTTGAGGATTAACACCAGAATAATCATAGGTTGAAGCTTCATCCCTACTTTTTCTCCTATCTCTATAAGATTTTACGCTGAGCTTATCAAGCGACAATATATTAGATTCTAC
The DNA here is from genome assembly GCA_009831015.1 of Picea engelmannii. Classification (NCBI taxonomy): domain Eukaryota; kingdom Viridiplantae; phylum Streptophyta; class Pinopsida; order Pinales; family Pinaceae; genus Picea; species Picea engelmannii. The sequence goes on from ML794274.1 coordinate 168,935, forward strand.
CTCCAAGGTTGCATCATGCATATGAGTTAGAGAGGTAGATCTCCTTTCTCTCAACGAGAGGAAAAACTTAGGGTCAAAAGCACTGGCATAGGTGAACTTGGCAGAAGTTTCAGTGGGTTTAATTTCTGCGAGGATTGTTTTGTAGATTTTATTAAATCTTTTTGAAAACTATGAAACAGATTCCCCTTGTTTCCTCTTGAGTAACCCAAACTCTGTAATATAATATAAGAAATCTTTCTTATATCCCCAATTCCTCAGAAAGGCATCATCTAGAGCCTCAATTCTAGCAATAGATCTAGGAGTTAAACCCCTAAACCATTTCCTAGACTCACCATCAAGGATTTGTACAAAAAATCTCATACAAACATCCTCATTTTCAATATTAAGATTGTCAGCATAGCTATAAAAGGATTCAATGTGTTCCTCTGCAGTTATGTACTCTTCCCCTGTAAACTTGGGCATGTACTTTAGATAGTTTCCAACTTGGAGAGCATTCATAGGTTGAGGCAGCACAAGAGGGGCATACCTAACAACCACTATGGAATCCATCCTATTTCTAGGAAGGTTAGCACCTGCCATTGGATTATAAATTGTAGGAGAACAAGGAGGATATTGAGTCTTGATTTGTATAGCTGCAGTCTTGATTATGTGTACCTTGGGAGAAGGAGGAATATAGGATGGAGAAGTTTCATCTTTAACAAGGAGAGGTTGAGTCTTGTAAGAGGATGGTGAAAATTCCAAGGGAAATGAGGTGTCTTCCTTTTTGGTCACAACAATTTTAAGAGAAGGAGATGGAGAACCCAAGGTAGGAAAATCCTCTAAGCTCTCAAGTCTAAACCATCTTACAACATTAGGAGAGGCAATAACTTCAAAACATTTTTCTTTCAATTTGGGAGAAAAAGAAGAATATTCCACAGGGAAATGTTCAAGATTCAAATTTCTAGAAATTTCAACAGAGGGTAAAAGAGGAGCACTAGATATAGCTACGTTTGTTTTAAAAGTGGGAATTAGGAAAATGACTAGTAGTACCTGGAACAACAACTGAAAATCCTTTTTGAGAAGATTTTCCTTTCTTGATGATCTTCTCTGGGTCAGCTCTAAGAGTAGCTAAAGGTAGATGTGGGGTAGACCTTGTGTGTTTGACTTTAGGAGCCACAACTGAAATAGTGGAGTCACCAGGTGCAAACTGCAGTATTCAATGTACTGATTACTATGCACCTTCATAATTAGTATTTCTTTGTCATTCAATCCCATGGAAATGTTTTCAATATGTTCCATGGAAACGACGCCAAGAATGTTAGCATTGAAAGTTACACTTTAAATGATAAAGTGAAACCTCAATACCCATCAATAGGTTTATGAGATAAGTCTTAAAATGTGGTGTCGAATGGATAAAACTCAGTTCATCAATGTCAAAACATAGGAAATTCTAGATGAAATGCTTCAGAAAAAGAGGTATTGTTTAACTTAGATCGGGGTTTTGAGAATTAATGTGAATAGAAGGAAGACTTGGTAAGAAAATGAAGTGAGTCTACCACTAGCTTCAAGATATACCAATAGACAAAGGAGAGAAATGCTTTAGATACAAGAACGTCTTAAATCCAAGCAAACAAAACTCTGAGAAATCTATAACATTATCAAAATTAAACATCCATTGGCATACAACTACAAAATATCATTTGAATCCTTCAATGATAGTAAGATTTTAGAGTGAGAGAGATAAGATGGCAAAAAGAAAACTAACTTCCATTATACAAGATTTCATCAAGTCTGATACATCAAAACTAGAGTACGCTCTGTTTCATTAAAATCACTAAAAATGTCTTTTACATCAACCATTCGAACCTACAAAATGTCTTCTAATTCTTCTTTTATAGCCTAAACAAGGAATGATAGCATACAATGCGAGCTTGATCCTCTAACATAGGGTTCTTCCACCTTAAACTAAAAATCTTAGACCTATACAAACTGGAAAAAACAAACTGCTATAAAAAAGGCTAATGTTGGCAACTATCCTAACACCTTAATCTTGCATAATGAGGTGTCCTTTGAGCACATTTCCTTTGTTTCCAGGTATTCTCCAGCTTTAACTGACCTCCAAATAGTTGTACCATGCTCCCCTAACCATCTGGTGACCGTTGATCCTCTTGAGCCCATAAAAATAGGAGTTTGTAACGAATCCTGTAGTGATGACTGTATCAGCCAGTTCACAGTGGATTTCACAATGAAGTTTGCACCATCCGACTGTGTAGACCAGTTCATAGTGCCAGGTGCTGCGAAATGACCTGTAGCTTCCCAATTTGTCTAGTTTGAGGTCAAAACACCCAAAAAAATTTCCTAGAGTTAGGTAAGCCTGTAGAAGCCTCATAATATGGTGTATGAGTGAAAACTCGACTATAGGCATTATACTTCCCCAAAATCTTAAAAAATGTAAGGATAAGCACTTCCAAAACTAAGACTCTTTAAGACACTTCACTTCACTTCCTGAGTCTGGTACTCCTTCTGGTGGCATCTTGGGCCAACACATTCAAATTTTTTTAGGCTAACTCTTCCTTGAAAGGCTAGAGCTCCATTTTAAGTCTTTGATTTGAGCTTGTAAATCCCTGTTCTATTTGTATAAATTCTTAAGCTGCCTATGGAGGGGCAGAAATCTCTTTGTTATAAACCTGGATTTATCAATAATGTCCATATACATATCCATCAGATCTTTCAACTTCTTCCTCTCAACCAATCCTTCTCCCGTCAAGTTAGAAATCTCCTTTCTGGCTTCTCTAAGCTGTCTGATCAGTCTTTTGAAGATAGGGTTTTCAGGGGGAGTGGTTATGTCTATGACTTCAATATGTTTTTCAACAACTTCAACTTTACCTTTACCCTTTCCCTTAATAAGAGCTTCTTTTGTGTATTCTTTTTCAACACTTTCCTTCTTGGTTGATGACCTGGTAAAGGGCCTCCTATCTTTAGCTTCAAATACAATAGCTGGTGAGGGGAAGAGTAACCTCCTTCCCTTTTTGCCTGTGGCTCTAGCTGATGGAATTTCTGCTAATTCTGGAGTTGGTTGGGGTGAAAACTCCCTTTGTGGAGAGTAATGAGATCCCCCTTCTTCTTCTTGTTTCTTAGGAGCCTCATCACTTTTAGCAATGTGTTTTCTCTTTGTTGGGACTATGATATGACGGATTTTATGACGTTGATTAGATCCTTTTTGCCGAATGTGTATATATGTTTTCATGTTTTGAATAAGTTTTTGAAGAGACTTTGTGTCAAAACGCTATGATCCACACCAAGTGTACATAATTCATTTTTTTCAATGATTTTGAGTTTAAATCGGTATGTTTTTATGATCCCAAGAGAATAATTCATGTTTTGTATGTCACGGGGAAAAATCGCATCTTGTTTTTGCTTTCGACACTCAGTCCGGTACTCCATCCAACACTCCTTCCTGCACAAAAACGATGAGCGATTTGGTGGTTATGGTATTGGTGGCTAGTGATGGACGAATGAGAGACATGGGTTTTTCTCGTGCCCGTGGCCTCCAGCAACTGAACTGTTGACAACTCGATTTGGGTTGTTATGTTGGGCGATTATTGGCTCACCTCATTTCGGCAGTTAAGGCATCTTAAATGTAATTTACTATTTTTAGAAGAGGATCGACCCTCCAGTGGTCGACCTCTCAGTTTGTAAAGCTTATAATACCACCTCAGTGGTAAGACAATGGGGAAGAAGTTCAGAAATAGAGAGTTAGAGAGAAAGACAATTTTTATTGTTATTTTGCCAGAATTGTGTAAAACCTGTGTTTTTAGTTTTAATGGTGAATTTATGTTGTTGAAGCTCGTTCTTCACATCTGAAGAGTAGCCACGACTTGCTGGGGGGGCCACTAGTAGTCTGGGTGAATATTTAGCTAGTTTGCTTGTGAATTTGAGTAGTGTAATTGCTATTTCTTCTATTTTTTGTATATGTGTTTTTATCTTCTTTTTATTTACTCTGTAATTGTTGTCCATAAGTTTAATTGTTTCAAGTAATTAATTCTAGAATCAATGAAAGGAACAAATACGCAAGAAACGTGAATGGTGTAAACAGAAGATATGGAAATAATCGTGGATTTGTCAGGAAAAGTTATAATTCATTTTACCTGTTGATGGACAAAAATATTGTATGCTAAAAATGCGATTATCTTGGTCACAAAGCACAAGATTGCAGATATATGAATGAATATGTCCCTATTGTTGGATTACTAAGAGGGGGGGTGAATCAGTAATAGCATAATTATAATCTTTTTTCTTCGAATGTTATATCAGTGTAGAATTATTATCCAATAATCAACAGTAATAAATAAACAATCACACACATACACAGTACACCAGTGTTTTACGTGGGAACCCAAATTAGGAGAAAACCATGAAATTCTTTTTCATATATGTCTTAAAGAATTACATTCATTGGAAGCACCAACTTCCTTTGTTTTCCAGTTGCAACTGGAAGGAGGCTCCAACCCCCTAGTTTCTCAGGTTACAACCTGAGGGAAGCTCCAACTCCCCAAATCTTTGGCTACAACCAGAAGGAGGCTACAACCCCCAATGTTCTCCAGCTACAACTGGAAGGTGGCTACAACCACCTGTCCTTGCCCCATTCTGCCACCCTGAAGTAGAAGTAGAATGATGAAACCACTGTCACACTATCACTGTGAGATATACTACTATAAACCTGTACCAATAAATTTGAACCATGCATCAACCTGCAATCAAATTGTACCATAAACAATTGCATCAACTGTGCATCAACCTATACCTCAACCTGTAATCAACCTGTACCATAAACAAGTGCATCAACCATGCACCAACCTATAATCAACCTGTGCCATGAACAAGTTCATCAACCATGCACCAACCTGTAATCAACCTGTACCATAAAAAAGTGCATCCAACCATGTACCAAGTATGTACCAATCATGTGTCAACTACTCATCAACTATGACTCATCAATATGTACCAACATCATCAACTATACACCTCA
>ML794274.1:198918-213586 GCA_009831015.1 Picea engelmannii
CTTATTTATACTCTCCAAGTAGCTTCCTTAAAAACATCTTCTAGGTCACTTGGCCCACTTTCCTTATTTTAGGGTTGGGTCCACTTCTAATTTCTCCATTAAATTTATTATTGAAATTATTTATTTTGTATTCAATTTGAATTGTATACACTCATCACTTCACTCTATTATTTACCTTTTAAAATCTCTTAAACCACTTTGATTACTTTGACCTTTTGGGGCTTCTAGAAGACATATGAGGGTCCTCCAACTTCGTAAGGCCATAACTCTCAAACTGTGAGGATTTATGTGACGTTTTACATACCACCAGAAATGGTATGACATGTAATATCCATATAGAATAGTATTATCTTAAAATATATCATAACTCGTACTGTTACCCATCAAACAAACTTGGGTCCATTACCCAAACCTGGGGTCTCCAACTTCTCATGACCATAACTCCCTAACCATGAGGAATTATGTGACGTTCCACATACCACCAGAAATGATATGACAAGCACTATACATCTAGGATATTTTCCCTGACAAATTCACTTTCCTTCATCTCATTATTCCACAATTAAGCATGGGTTTTTTACTCCACAAAGCATCTTCTCGTGAGGGCTTTCACCATAAGGGGAACACTTTGGAGTTCATCCATATTTACTTCTTATAAACCATGACAAAACAATAATGAGTCATATTTACATAAAAAAATATTGGGTCCATTACCCAAACCTTTGTGCTACGGGGCTTTCTTCAAGGGTTGACATTAATGACAACCAACCTTAATCAACACCTATGCCAACCACAGTATGGAAAAGGAAAGAGATTCCAAACAATGAAGATTGTCGAATAGCATTGACCACTGAAGAATGTAAAGAAGAAAATGAATGGTACATAGACAGTGGATGTTCTTCACACATGACCGGGGATCAAGACAAATTCATCAGCTTTAAGAGAAAGGGTGGCAATGTTGCATTTGGAGATGACTCATCTGCCAAAATACTTGGAGAAGGTGTAGTAGAGCTTGGAAGAAAAAATGTAAAAGCAAAGAATGTTGTATTGGTAGAAGACTTGAATAATAATCTACTCAGTTTTAGTAAAATGTGTGATCAAGGATACACTATTACGTTTGATTCCCGAAAATGTAAAATCAGAGAAAACAACTCAGGAAGATTGGTTGCAACTACAACAAGAAGAATGAACAACATATACATCCCAGACATGAAGAAGAGAGAGAATACAAAAGCCACACAAAAGGATTCTAAGGAAGAAAATGTCCCAAAGACCAAAAATAAGGATGAAGTATTATTGAGTGCCACATGTTCAGGGGGAGCAACATGATGTATACTATCCATTAATGGTTGTTGTATATGCATGTGCATTGTCCTTCATGTCCAAATATCTTTATCAATCTTGTGGTCCAAAACCCATGACTAGGGTTGACATCAATGACAACAACCAATCTTCCAATAGTTTGCTTGTGAATTTGAGTAGTGTAATTGCTATTTCTTCTATTTTCTGTATATGTGTTTTTATCTTTTTTTTTTTTACTCTGTAATTGTTGTCCATAAGTTTAATTGTTTCAAGTTTCTTTTTGCAGGTTATTATGAAGGATAGTGTAATTAGAACATGACTTTTTAATTGATAGGAGAAAGCTTGCAAGATTAGACACTAACCCTTGTATGTAATTAGAAGATAGCTAGAATTTCTACATGCTGAAATAGAGTCTAAAACAGAGTTAAAACATAGTAGAATAGAATTAATAGTTTCTTTGACAAATTTCGTTGGATGGATAATTGTTAGTTTAGTTTGTATTTATAGTTTGTTGATTTAATTGTTATTTAATTTGCTTATCTAGTTTGCTTAGTTAGTTCTTACTTTTCTTATCTTGTTATATGCTAAAATATAAATAGGATTTAAGATTATGCCTTTATGTGTATTTTCCAATTGCAATTCAATTTGTTAAAATAAGATTAGTTTAATTTATTTCATGCAATTTCCTTTTCTTAGATCTAGGTTGCAATTTCAATTCATAGTTAATTATCGAGTCTAGTGTAGTATGAGTTTTCTTATATTAGTATATAATGCATTTGAATTTCATAGATTAGAAGATAGTTTCCTTGCTTTCATAGATTAGAAGATAGTTTCTTTCTTTCATAGATTAGAATATAGTTTTCTTGCTTTCATAGATTAGAAGATAGTTTTCTTGTTGTTGTAGGATAGATAGTCTTCTTTCTTTGGTAGATTAAAGGATAGTTTGCTTATCATAGGTTAAAGATTAGTTGTTAATTCTTCTTGCTTTCAATTCAGTAGATTTCCTTTTGTAAATTAGAAGTAGTTGTGAAGTTTAAATTCAAGAATAGAGTTCACTTGTTTCTTAGCCTAATTAGTTACTTATTGAGTAGTCTTAATTAGTTTACTTGTTGTAGAATTTATCATAGGTTAGTTAGTTGTTTGATGGTTGTTTACCTACTTTAATAGGGTAGTTGTTTGCTTGTCTATTTTTCTTTGATAGGGTAGTTGCTTGTCCATTTATTTGCTTTCATAGGATAGTTGCTTATTGAATTTGAGTAGGTTAATTAAAGTAGTTTGCTGGTGTTATTGCTTATTAGGTAGTTAGTTTGCTTTTTTTCATGAGTAAGTTAGTTTTCTTTAAGTAGCGTTTTCATTTGCTTTCTTAGAACTATCCATCGATCCTTTGTTCAAAGGTTACTTAGGGTACATAGTTTGAGTTTATTTAGTAGGGTTTGATCATTAGTAGTTTTTTCTTGAATAGATTATCCCTTAGATAGACACTTCCTTAGTTAGACTATACTACCTCCAATCCTTCTACCTTGGCATATATATTGCTACAACTATAAGTTTACTTACCCCAGGTTGACAATTTAATTGAGGGGTTTTAGTGTGTTTTTAGTGCATATAGAACACCCATCACTCTTCCTCTTCCTACTTGTCTCTATGTGAATAGTATTATCAACCTGAAGAGGACTTTGCATTTTAGATTGTGGAGTAGGAGAAACATTTAATTGCAACTGTGCAGAGGCAATGAACTGATCCCAGTCAATATTTTTCTTCTTCAACTCCTCCATCACAAGCATTTTAATCAACCCTGAGTGAAAAATACTTCTATCCACAGCCTTGGACTTGGCTTGCACCCTATCAACCATTTTCCCAATGCTTCTAAACAAATAGAAAGGGAGGTTCATGAGGTCTTTGCTTGTGAAGTGCTGCAAAAGTCTAATGTGGTATTGATAAATCATATTGAACCTGCCCTTTAGGTGAAATATCTTTGGATCACCCTTAGCATCTTGTCGAATCCCTCAACCATATGGTTCCTAGGCACTCCCTTTGATAGGTTATCTGCCTGGCATTCTGGTTTAGGGAATTCTTTAGAGAAGGTTGCATTTAGATTCATGGGTTTAAACCATCTTTCACCAGTGTTTAGTATCTCAATAGATGCTTCTATGGTTTCCTTAGATACCTCAAGTTCAAGAGTTCCCATATTATTTTTGGTTCCATCAAAATTCAAGGAAAACTCTCTCACTACCTCAGGGTGCCTCCTCTGCATCTTCTGACAGAAATTGAAACATCCCACTCTTTGGAAGACCTCCCTAATTAGAGGTTCAACATCAAACAATTGCATGCTATAGGGTTCAATACTCACTATGCCCCCACCCTTGTGAGCCTTATTCTATTGTGGAGTATTCATTTGTTTCTATAGGAAGAGAACTAAGAGAACAATCTTAGAGATGTAGTAGGCAAAACAAAAAGACAAAGGTCTTAGGGTTTGGATGGATAATATTTTTCAGAGCTGGCTTATTTCTGTATTTTTAATGTTCTTTAGCCTACTTGACCCCTAGGATTATGAAAGGGAATATGATAGTTAGGAAAGGAGGAAGATAATACAGGAAAAAAGGAGATGCAAGGAGAAAGCAGTTTTAAAAGATTTAGTTTTAACACTTCACTATCATTTTGCAAAATCATCATAACTTTATCAGTGAAGTTCTTTTCAGTTTCAAAATAGATAGACTTTAGATATGAAATTAGAATGGAAATATTAATGGTAACCAGCTGGTATAGGTTGTGAAGTAAGTGAATAATAGTGTTGAGTTGTTGCACAGGGTTTGCAACACCAAAACAGGGGATTCACAACAGAATTCGCATCGCAGAAAGAAAAATCAAAATAAGAGATAGGCATGGTGGCTTAACAGTAAGGGTTGCTCAATATTTAGTAAAAGAGGCTGAGAGATCTGTAGTTGGTTGAGAATTGTGAAAATAGAGATAAAAAGGATGGTTGGTGGTGTGGATCACCAATTCGCAGTGCCTAGGAAAGGAAATACAAGCACAACCTTTAATTGTTCTTCAATGGGGATTAAAAGGCTCATGGGGTACCTGGAGGTTGTGGCTAAAAATTTGATATGATTGAGCTTGGATGAATCCCCCTGCAGCTGGTCTAACCTCCAACTCACTCTCGCAAGTAAGTTCATAGAAAATTCTGTAGTGCCTGTCTGAAAACAACAGTTTTTGCAGCGTCGAGCTGTGAGGAATTTGAAATATTGGAAAAAATAGTTAGAAAAGATTTAAATGATGAAATCCTTGATTATTTCTTTTAAAACATGAGTGTTGAAGACAAGGAGATCAACTGACAAAGCATCATAAGTGTAATTATGGCGATGAGAGAAAAGTGTAATTGAGATGCGCAGCGAAATGTCCTGATGAGATGGCAACGTACAAAAAGAACTTGATTTGACCTTATAACAGGTAGAGGGAAAATGTGGAGGGGTTTAAGCACATCATGGAAGTGGTGACATGTCAGGGTGGTGGTGGAGGCATAAGGATAATGTCTTGTCTAACCTTTTCATGAATATGGAGATATAAACCAAGGATTGGGCCAACATCAACCTTAACTTTATTTGTGATAAGTCTTAATAAGACTATAAGGAAGAGGGAAAAAGTAAAAATTAAACAACACTAAGGATAAAAAACAAAAAAACAAGGTTCAATTGACCCAAACAATTCCATGTGATACAAAATCAAACAACTAGATCACTCTGCGTGCATGGGGGCATTGGGGGAAGCACTAAGGAAGAACTGAGAAATGGAGAAGGCTCTGGAGAGTAGCTAGAAGAAGGAGGAAATGGACCCCATCATGATGGATGATGAACAAACCAGAGAAATCATAAGGAATGTAGGTGTGACATGCAGCGAACGACCCTACCATTATAGGATGAATAATAAGAAGAGTGTTGTAGTGGAGTGAGAGGACTTGTACGACGATGAAGAAGAGGTAGAGGCTCTACGTGCCATGGGGAAGATTTAAGATACATTGCACACCACATATGAGAGGAAAACTAGAGGTCATGGGTCCGATGCAGAAGAAGGCTCTCCATTCCAAATATGAATTACTATAGAACCCACAACCCCATGTGTGACTAACACAATTGAAGAAGAAAAAGAAGTTAACCAGCAAGTGCTTAGTGGTAGAAGAATTTTTCCAGTATGTGGGTCCAGTAGTAGAGTGCAATTTCGACAAGTAGAAATCAAGTCTCTACATCACGCAGAGGTGGTAGTTCAACAAATTTCACAATGGTCGGCCAATGTCCAATTATGAGGTTACCAGAGTTTTGAGGGGACGGGTCAGATGACCCAGAAAAACAGTTGTTCATCTATGAGAAGATATGGGAAGCAAAGAAGATTACAGGTGAGGATACAAAGGTTGCGTAGTTGGCAATCACTTTTGGAGACTACGCATTAGATTGGTACATGGGTCTCTCAAAAAATAACCCAACAGGAACACCTACAACTATAGAAAATGTGAAGAGGCAGTTAATAAATGAATTTCAGAAGTCGAGTTCAGAAGACCAATTTATGAATGAAATGATAGAGATCAAGAAGAAACCAGGAGAATGAGTCTGGGAAGTGGACCATAAATTCAAGAGACTAAAAGGTAAGTTAAAGTACACTATTACAGATACACAACATAGGCAATTGTTTGTTAATTCTTTGTTTCCACACTTGAAGTATCCTTTGAGATAGCAAAAATTCCCAAGTCAGGGTGAGGCCCTGCAGGCAACTTTACAGCTAGAGTAAAACCAATACAAGCATATAGATCTAGCTATGGAACTGAGGAAATTAACATTCCAGTTAAATCAGAGCAAAGGAAAGGAGAAAAGAGAATATGTATGGTGTACAATGTGTAGGACAGAAGGCCATCACAAGAATGAGTGTCCATTATTTTCATAGTATATTGGAGTGGGTATGCCAAACCCTTTAACTTCAGGAGGATCATGATGCAAGACTTGAAAAGCACATGGGCATGATCCCTATCATTATCCCCTAATGCGAAAATATCAGACAATTCTGAAGAGTACATTTTGTAACATTTGTAAGTGAATTGGACATGAAAACAAAGACTGTAGAACCTTGGAGATGATGAAAGAAAGGATTGCAGATACATACATGGTACATGTTGAACATGTAATAGGACAATCTGCACAACAACCATAGTATAACATTGCGCAACAACCATAGTACAATCCCACAAAACAATTTTTAGCACAACCACAATATAATGCATAGCATTTTCAAGGGAAACAATAGTATAATACTGCACAATAGTGCACAACACCAGAATAGTATAATAACCTGTAGTTCTAGTATAATCAAAGACCTCATTATAACACACTGCACAGAGATAATTAGGGAAACAGATGAGGCTTCAGAGGAGGAGGCTTCATAGGAGGAGGTCATCGAGGAAGCATACTTAGAGGAGGTCGAGGACCAGTAGTGTGTCATAACTGTCAAAAACCAAGGAACTATGCAAGAGAATTCCCACAACCACCTGTGACATGTATGTACCTGTTGACGGGCATATGTGAACACACCATCAACTGCGAGGGAAAGCTCAGTCCCAGTATGTCTAAGTAATCTAATACATTTGGGATGACTCACCCTAATGGGTTTTACAGCTCCGTTGGATGGTAAATAAAGCAACTAACCTAATTATCTATTATGTACATTTATGTTCTAAATATATACAAAGTGTACAAAAAATACAGATTGCAAGATTTGCGAGAAACCTTGGAAAACTAATGTTATAAAAGAGAACCAAATCTTAGGAAAAATGTAAAAAAAGATCTAAGATTAATTACTAGTCTACTTTTACCTCTGAAAAATAAAATTAAAGAGTGAATGTAGATTATAATAATCTAACTTAGGTAAAAAAAGTATTAAGTTTAAATATGAATCTACATTTACAAATCAAATAACAAAAGAAGAAAAGAACACTAACCTAGAATTGGCCAGATCTTAAAAGAGAAAAATGTGGTTGTGTCTTCCTGTGCCAAGATGCTCCTACAATTTACCTATTAAGAGAAATCTATAGTAGACAATTGTATAATTCTAAGACTATGAAAATCTCAAGTGAAAGTCACTTCACTTTGATAATACAAGTCTCATTCATACTACAGAAAGAACAACTTTCATATTATTAATCTCAGGTGTTAACATGAATAACCATTTACATTAAGAAATAAATTTGCATTGATTAAATAGATTTGTGCCAACGCAAATTATACGAATAAATTAAATATAGTTCAAGAATGCCCCAAGATAATACAATCAACTAGAATTAATAATTTGGAATCATGGACTATAAAAGATTGGAAAAAATAATAAACAGATGATAATAATGAACTATGCATTGATCAAACAGACTAAAGCTAATTTAAATCAATTCATAATCAATTATTCAAAGAATATAAACCATCATCAGAGATATTACAATAAAACAACAAACTCTTTAACTTGTAGGACAAAATCCTTATTTAAAGCATGATTCTATATTCTTTAAAGAAGTATTCAGTAGTCCATCTCCCAAAATTTCCACCACGTCTGATATCAAAACTAACAGAGTATTTAAACATCACCATGATTTACTTCTTATATCCACAGGATAGAGGTAAATCTTCAAAAATAGAGTAACTTTAAAACCAAATCCTAACTTGAGTTTATAACAATAATGTTTACAACAACTTATAAAAATTTGTTATAAAATTTTTCAAAAATACATTTAATATTGTTTGAAATAGAAACTACTTTTAAAAACATAAATACTTTATGATTCTTCAATAAACTAGCAACACATAGGACAACTTTCCCGTTCCCTTTGAGACCTGAAATTAAAAATCAAAATCCAATTGAAAATATCATTAAGTAATTGAAGACAAGCTACATAATCTATGATTCTGTAGCTAGTCTAAAAACAATATAACAACAATTTCTTAACTAACAAATCAAAAAATTAAAAATTAAAAACATGGATGTATTTACCAAATTTAAAATCGGAAAAAGAGGATTCGTGCATCTCTGATATTATAATGGAATTTATATTAGTTTAATTCTTAATGATAATACCTCCCGATTTTCTGAGTTTGTTGTTTACCCGAGAAGAATTTTTCTACATTTCATACCCTAATTCCCGATTTTCTCTTTCAAGATTCATGTTCTGATTTATAACCTGATTAAGATGCATTAGCAAGTAAGGGATGTTTGTATAATACCTTTGGATCCATGGTAAACATTCATCACAACACACAAGTTCTAGATTCGGAAGTAATTGTTGGTGGTTTGAGTCTCGGAACTTTTCTTGTACCAACCTAGCCTTTAAATCGGCTCGGATTTCTGCGAGTCCCTCACAATTTTGGAGGAATGAGGGAAAATTAGAAAAAAATTCATATTGTGTATGACTATCCCATGTTGAGTCTGGACTTATTCTTTCAACCGAGTTCATATCTTCTATTACGATTGTTTGAATAGGATCAGTCCTATGTTTATGTTTCTTCCTCATCATCCTAGACATGATTCGACAATTTCTTTGGTTCTTAAAATCGTCTTCACAGACCTCCTGCAACCACTTAGTTTGTTTACTCTTTCTTTTAGATTTCTCATTGACTACTGGTATCGGAGACTGTGGTTTATTGGAAACATTTAACGACCCACTCCTCAAATGACTCAAGATGATTTCCAAGGGTTTATTGGGTATGAACTTAGATATTTTGGGTGGAAATATAGTCATAGGAAATTCCTTTGCTTGAGCATCGGGTGAAATGATAGAGTCATTTTGAATTGGGCTTTCAATTCAAAAATGTGAGATGAATTAGGTGAAGCTTTGGGAGAGAAAGGCACCTTGAGACCCTATGTTAAATTGCTGATGGGGTCAAACTGAGGGGTCAAGAACTCATTTCTTATAAGAAAACCCTGCCAAGTGTTCCTTGTGTTAACCAAATGGAACTCGACCAATATGTGAATTAGGCTGTGTTGAAACAAAATGGTCTCCAGGTTAGGGTTCGGCCTTTGATAAAACTTTGACATTTTTTTCAGGATTTTAAGAAGTAAAAGGGTAAGTTCAAACTAAATCCCCAAAACACCATTAACAATCATATGTGGAACAGGAAAACTAAGTTGTAGTGTCCTTCATAGGTGATAAATTGATTTATAATCAACAACAAACTATGCCAATAGGTGTTAAACAATTTTAAGGGCATACTTGTTACACAGTATTTTGACCCCTTGGATACCATAAGAGATTGCCATGGAATATTGGCTACCTTCACGTTTTTAAACCACTTGTCACCTTCCTGAGGAAGACATGTTTCTTTAGCTGTGAATTCCTCTGTGACTTATATCTGAATATCCCCAATTTTGGCTTTAGTGCCATCAAAAGTCCTGGAAAACTTCATAGCAACTTCTAAATTAAAACCATTGAATGAATGGATAAAATCTAACCAACCAACCTAGGCAATCTTACCCATAGAGTCGTCATGGGATAACCACATTTGTGGTCCATTCGACTCTATCCCAACTATGAGAGCCATAAGCTCGAAGGAGGTAAACTAGAAAACATAGAGATAGTTTTCATGAAGGAGAGAACTTTGGAACCGTAACAAGCCAAACCCACAAACAACGAAAGAAGTCGAATGATCATACCTAGCGATAAACAAACGCTTGAATATTTGAGGACATTCTATAATTATCAACCACTCTGATTTTTTATTACCTCCAATCGACCAGAGGACAGAGAGGCTCGAAGCTAAACCCATGAAACCCTCGCAGATTTCCATGAGATACTACCTGATTTCGAGGACATTAACACCAGGTAGGGTAATAATTTGTATGACAGCCAAGAGGTCAGTCCATGTTAATTGAACATTACTAATGTCATGTCTTGATATGACATTGGTAGGTGGAAAATTAGTAATGTTGATATCGTTTAAAGAGGTAAGGTTCTAATCAAACCTCGTATCGCCCATATTGATCAATAGTTTAAGTCAAGGTTTTAAATCAAGCCTGATATCCAAGTTCATATGTTTGTTTAGATCTAACTTGAACTTTCTATAATCGATTTTAGTTTGTAGGAAGTGGCTATACTTAGGTTGTTTCAACATAATTTTTCCATTCAAACATATTTCAATAATCTTCTTACTCAGAATTTAGATTGGTTAAATCAAACAAATAGTAATCTTTAACTCATATAAAGTGATATAGTCACGAGAATTTGATCAATGATTTGCACGTAAGAGAACTTCAATTTCATGATTCACAGTCATGAAATCGAAGAGGGAAAATGATAAAAAAAAATGACCACACATATCCTCGTGAAAAAGATAAGAATTCAAACAGGAATTATAGGCATCAACAATCACATTTCGCAAAAAGGAAATCCATCAATCTGACGCATATAAACATATGAAGGAAGTGAGTATAAGAAGTGATTTTGTATTTTAAATAACAATGAAAAAAAATATTCTAGTTGGGAAGCCAACAAATGGCGAGCCAACAAATGGCGACTCATTGGGCGAAGCAATTATCTCTGTCTTGGTGAAAAAATCACATCATGAAGATAGAAAGCATTGGCTTGTCATATATCCAAGTTTCTTTTGAGAGTTTCTCATTTGGTCTATATAGTAATGATATTATCCCTGGTTGTGTATGATAAACTGGTGCTACCACAATTCACAAACTGAGGAACACAAATTCTTTTAAGGATTGAGATCAGAAATATGGTTTCCCCCATGAGTCATGAGAGTTTATGAGTAGGACTTTGATACTATAGGAAAGGCCACTACTTCTAGCAGGCATTCATAGCCTCGACAAAGTTTCCTTTTAACCCAAATGGATGCTTCTATGCCATCTAGTAGTTAAGAACACATGGTAGATCAATCCTGGAATTTTTTTATTTTGATTCTTTTGGTAATTTAGGAAACTAACTGAGAATCACAGCCGTGGCTTTGCGACCAGTTAGTATTAGTTTCATCCATAGAGGTACAAGAAAGTGAGCAAGTCAGCTTGTGATGAGACCTCTTGTCTTATAGTTTAGAAATCTGGAGGCCATTACCCTGGCTTGGTAACCAGATATAGTAATGTCACTTCCCTAGATTCTCCATGGTCATAATGGACTAGCTCATGATGAGACCTTCCAATCCTTAGCTAGAAAATTATACAATTTCTCTTTGAAAACACATGAGATCCAATCATGGTATTTGAAATTAATATCTGAATAAGAGAATGTCTAAAATATGGGGAAGTAGATCCAAAAAATTTCTTAAGAACTATGGATGGCGTAAGAATCCTTAAGATCTACATGATTTTGAAACGTTAGAACATCTTTCTGAAACAATCCTTTACAAGGAAAATAGAAATAAAAATGGAAGCAACCATATTTAAAGTTTAATCATTAGGGCTAAGGTATATTTTAGCTTCAAAACCAAATTTGAACTCTCGTTGGAGGCTTGGAAATCAATAGACAATGTATTCTTAAAAATAGATTCCTTCATGATGATCAATTTCAAACAACAGGAATAAAAGATCAGAAGACAAGCAAAAGAATAATTTAAACTTAATTCAAAGAAAAGAGAAAAACAAACCACACACTAGATATTTACAAGCTAAATGTTTACAAGTCATGAAAAGTACTTTTTGAGGGCTTGACCATTTATTGGATAAGTATCTCGCTGTCCCTCCAGAGTTTGGATACGAAACGAACTAGGACCAAGTTTTTATTTAACTATAAATGATGCCAACCATAGGTTTTGAAATTTGGTGTGTTCCCCTTTATCCTCATGTGCCTTATCCCATCTAAGAACCAAGTCTCCTACGTTGAAATTTCTATCAATTTTATGAACTCTCATCAAACCAGTGTTTAACAACTTTTTGATGATGATCTAATTTATGTTTAGCCTGTGTTCTGGTTTCTTTAAGTTTAAGTAAAGCGTTAATTCAACATTCTAGGGAGGGGAATCCTTCCTCCTAAACCTTTTGCGATAGATGAAGTGATGGTAGTAGGACATTAAGGGGTAGGATAGCTTCTCTTTCATACACAGGGAAGAAAGGGGAGTTAATGATAGCTACTTTAGGGATTACCCTGTCAACCCATAGTGCATTGAACAAGGCTGTGTGCCAAATTTTTTGATTGTTCAACACTATTCTTTTTAAAATTTTAATTAAATTTTTATTCGGCGATTTAGCCAAACCATTGCATTGAGGGTAATAGATGGTAGAATATTTTAACTTGATTCCTTTTTCTAAGGAATAAACATTCATATCCAATGAGGAAAAATAAGAAGCATTGTCAAAAACTAAAAAATTTGGTATCCCAAAACGTGTAATGATATGAGATTCTAGGAACGAAATTATCTGATTAGTATTGGCCACTCTTAAAGGCATGGCTTCAGACCACTTCGTAAAGTATTTTGTTGTTGTGAGAATATATATGTTGATGTGAAGAGGTTGGGTGGATCGGACCTATGATATCCAGGCCCCATTGTTGAAATGATTCATCAATTTCAACGGGTTGTATAGGAAAATCGACTTTCTTTACTCGTCATGAAGCCTTTTGACATATTATGCATTTACAAGCTATGGCATGGGAATATTTAAACAATGTGGGCCAATAGTACCCGGCTCCAAGGACTTTGTGAGCGGTTGTTTCACCACCAAAGTGACCTCCTGCATCACTAGAATGCAATTCATCCAATACTTTTTCAGATTCTTCATGTTCTAGGAAGCGTAATAATACACCATCAATTGTTTTTTGAAAAGCGCATCATTAATTGATTGAAAAGGTGAAAATTTGAGCCTTATTTCTCTTCTCTTTTTGGGGTCAAGATTTTTTGGATTAGTTCTATGTATCAAGTAAAACTTAATATCATTATACTAGGAATTTGACACAATTTGCATACAAAATATTTGTGTTTCTTCAAAAAATGGTTCGTCCGGTAAGACAAGTTCATTATCAGGTGGATTAACTGAATCAACCACTAATTTAAAAAGACCTTGACCTCTAACAATATGGGCTGGTTTAATCTCGAGATCATATTCTTGAAGAGAGGTCATCTAGTGAGCCCTCTTCTCCCCAAGCTCTTTTTGGACTAATAAATTTCTTACTGCAGGGTACAAGACAATGACTTTAGTTCTAGATTTCAAAAGATAGGGTCTAAAGTGTTTTACCACTTCAAAAACAACAAAATATTGTTGGTTGATTGCAATATAATTTAATCCTTCTCCTTTAAAAACAAATCTCATAAATGAGATGGGAATTTCATTATTATGATTATTTTTTTGGGTGAGTACTACAACATATGATCTATCTGATGCAAATGTGTAAAGGTTAAAGTCTTTGGTAAAACCAGGACTCATCAAGGATGGGGCTTTTGTTATAGTTTGTCTAATGGAATTAAAGGCCTGGTTTTCCTATGATCCCCATTTAAAAAAAACATCCTTTTTTATCATATTTTGCAGGGGTCTAACCATCTCGAAAAAACTAGGCACAAAATGTCTAACAAAGTTTATTCTACCAAGAAAAGATTGCATATCTTTTTTGGACGATGGAGGCAAAAGATTGGCTATGGCTTGTGTTCGTTCAGTATATATCATCATTCCATTTTTTGATACTATAAAACCAAGTAATTTTCCTTGATCAACAACAAAGATTGATTTCTTGGGGTTTAATGAAATGCCATATTTGCGACAACGTTCTAATACACTCCTCTGGTGAGATAAATGATCATTTTTATCTTTTGATAAGATGGTAACATCATCCAGACAAACAACCAATGATTGATTTATAAGCCCCTGAAAAGCGACGTCCATGGATTTTTGGAAAGTGGCCCCAACATTAATTAGTTCGAAAGGCATTTTACGATAAGCATAAGTGCCCCAAGGGGTCCGTAATGTAGTTTTGAATTGATCTGATGGGGACATCAGGACCTGGTTGTATGCTGAAAAGCCATCCAATATGGATAGTCTTTCAAAAACATATAATTGTTGTAATATCTGTTCCATGGGAGGAACGAGATAATTATCCTTATCAGAGGATCGAGTTAAGCTGTGGAAATCAACACAAATTCATATTTCCCCATTCTTCTTCCTTACCGGGACTAAGTTGGACACCCATTGGGTGTGTCAAACAGGAAAGATGATCTTATTTGTTAACAACTTATTCAATTCCTTTTTGACTATGGGATCTAACTTTGGGTGCATCTGTAACATCCCACTCTGACGCACTTACCAAACTATTATTTGAGGACACTTGCTCGCAAGTGATCTGGATTTATATGATGATAAAACTTTTCTTTCATTTGGATGCATTGGGTTATATGACAGGATGATTTCACTACTATGA
>ML794274.1:217937-237354 GCA_009831015.1 Picea engelmannii
GGGCTTGAGCGTTGATTATGTGTCTTGGAGGTCCTAACCTTGCAGGGTAGGACGGGCGGGAGGTCAGTCATTTGTAGTGGTCAGTTTTTCCTTGTCGTTAAATGTTGCGTAGTGCACCCTTGCCTATGGTCTTAGTTGTTTGCGATTTCTCGTCGTATGCTTGGGTCTACTTGCAATGAACACCGAGGTCACGCCTTGTTGAATGTCAAGGGGCGACATAGAGTCAAGTGTGTTTTTACTTCAAGACGCGCGCACACACCGCACACAAAAAAAAATTTTTGCACCTATCACTAGAATGGTTTCCGTAACAAGGTGGTTCATTACAACATCTTTCTTATTTTCTATTGAAATGGTTGGGCTTGAGGCTTCAACGGGATTACATGTTGTATTATATTTGGATCAAGTGTTTTTAAATCATCGTAAGTCCAAAAAAATACATCTTTAAATTATTTGAAAAGTTTAATAAATGCTGATTTTTCTCGTTGTGCACATCCTTTGCCCAAATTAATGTTTCGAGGATGATCATGTCTCCCTAAGTTTACAGTTTCATATTGCAGTGAGGAACTATTCGTTTTACAATTAACTACTCCCTTAAATTTGTCATGTAAATCATAAAAGTTTTCTAATATGATGACAAATTTAGGGACAAAATTTACCATATCATATGAACTTTCGGCCGATCATGGATCAAATATTACCATAAAATCATGGAGATTTTCATCACGAGTGTTTTCATCAATTACAACACCTTGAAAAGTGTCTTCCATATGCATAAAATTTATGATCTGTTGATCATCGTCAAACACCCGCCAATTGGTGATATTATATAGAATAGATGGCCTGAATATTAATTCAACATAAATGAATTAGGAGAGAAACCTTCAGCATGCAACAATTTTGATGCTACATTTTCCAACAAATATGCTTCAGTATTACTAGATCTAGGAATAGAAATTGTATTAAAGGCAATAAATTTATTAATTAAGTTCCATGCCTCATTCTGGTAGTTTTTTAGATAAGAAGATACATAGTGAATGGAATTTTTTACCTGCTTGACCACGATTTCATAATCGTCGAATACAACTAGGCACTAGGCATCGAGGTCAATGGATTTATTGAGTCCTTGCAAGAGAGCTTCATATTTTGTTGTATTATTTGTGCAATTGAATTGTAATATATAAGCAATGAATGTCTTATTACCTTTGGGATCTATCAATAAACAACTAACACCGGCTCCCTTGCATGATTTAGACCCATCAAAGTATAAATACCATATTCTATCATTTTCACAACTATTTACAATATTCACAGCATGATCTGGGGCCGTTACTTGAGTGTAGACTAATATTCCAGATTGTTGATCAGGGTCTGAAATAGTAGATATTTCAGATTTTTTTTTACCAAAGAAGCTACTTATACCTTGATCTTCTAATGCTTTCACACTTGGGACAAAAGGTTTGTTTGGATCATTCAGATCTATGATTGTATATTTCAAATAACATTCTATGCTGACGTTAAGTTTGTTTGGTTGACGATTGAGAGGCAACCATGAGTGAGACCAATCTGTAGAAAAATAACCATGAAGTTGTTCAGATCAATCCCTCATGAGGAACATACCATATACTTTTGGAATATTTGCTACTACAATGTCGATAACCCAATGCACCCTCGGATTAGATGATCACCTGGTCAAAACATCTTTAATATCTCGAACCATGGTAACTTTAGTTCTATTTAGCTTAATGATTTTCATATCAGGTGGCTTAACTTCAGAAATGATTTATTGACAAATTGACAAAGGCATCACATTCGATGAAGCCCCAGAGTTTACTATACAATTATGCATGTTTCTATTAAAGATTTCAAATGTCAATAGAAATGGTGGCACGTTAGACCTCTTCTGTGGAGTAGGAGAAGGATTTGGGGGTTGATGATTTTTATTTGTTGTGTCTGTTGGCATTTTATCCAGATTCGCTATGCTTTTATCCGAAACATCCTTCTTTTTATTATTGTTTTCAGATACACTTTTTCTAAAACATCCTTCTTCTTGTTACTACTAATTTCAGCTGTGGCTTTATCTAGAGAATCTTTCTTTTTATTGTTATTGTTTTCAACTATGCTTTGTAACATTTTCCATTGGATGTAGGGAAACTTGATCAGATCGTAGATTGAAATATTTTCTTTTAACCTTTTGAAATCCTCAATAGGGTCGTATTCTATATCGGAGAAAGAAAAACTCTTTGATGCTTCAGCATGTTTTGTTTGTTTTGATGTTGCATTTTTGTTTGTATCAGGTGTAGATTTGTTTTGATCTTTATGATGATTTTTACTACGAGTATTATAAGGACGTGGATTATTATGTACGGTTTCAAAGTTGGATTGAAAAATGTTGTCAAAAAAAAGTCTAAAAGCTAGAGGGGATGAATCTTCTTCATTAGGTGTTCCCTCATCCTCATTTTCTACATCATTTTAACCTCCTGAAATCCTCAATAGGGTCATATTCTATATCAAAGAAAGAAAAACTCTTTGATGCTTCAGCTTGTTTCGTTTGTTTTGATCTTGCATTTTTGTTTGTATCAGGTGTAGATTTGTTTTGATATTTAGGATGATTTTTACTACGAGTATTATAAGGATGCGGATTATTATGTACGGTTTCAAAGTTGGATTGAAAAATGTTGTCAGAAAAATGTTTGAAAGATGGAGGGGATGAATCTTCTTCATTAGGTGTTCCCTCATCTTCATTTTCTACATCATTTTGTTGTTCAGTTCGGACATCAGAAGTATTATCAGCTCCAGTTAATAATGACTGCATAGCATGGTATAATCCTTCTAAACTCAAACCTTCAACTGGTGGGGTTGAACTATTGTGAGGATTTGGAAGTGGTATTCTAAAAGGTGGTTGATAAGTTCCCTTACTAGAAGATCCTTCCTCTGCAAATCTTTTCAGATCTACAACTTGGTTGGATAACTTTTGAAAGGATTTTTGTAAACTTTCCATGTTTACAGATTCTCGATCTTTCTTATTTGAAGGAGGTTTGGTAAAAATTTATATCTTCTTCTTGGAAGAAGAAGTTGATTCAGTTTTAGAATTTTTGTTATCCTTCAAGCTGAGCATGTCCTTTTCAATGAGAACTACTTCTTCAAAATATTCTAACAAACTATTCATTTTGGACCTTTTAACCCACATGGTTGTGGTATGATGTAAATCTTTAACATAATAAGCAACAATCAGATTTTATGTGGGCATAGAATCTGTAGGTATCTTGTTTTTTAGTGTAAGAAATCTTTGTTTAAAGTATTTAACCTTTTCTTTGGGATGCATCTTCATAGTGGATAACTCCATGAAAAGGACTTTAGGATATTTGTCATCTCCGAAGTTTTCTAAGAAAAATATTTCAAATCTATCCCAGGAAACAATAGTTTGAGGTTGTTGTGCGAAGTACCATGTGGAGGCATTACCTTCGAAGGTATATGGAAACAACCTACATACAACATCTTCATGTTCTACTTTTCTAATCCTAACAACCAACATACATTTATTTATATGATCTTCCACTGATTGCTTAGAATCAAGATCAAACTTGGGTAACCATTTTTCAGGATTCTTAGGTAAAGGATGTTGGGGTCCTAGTATGACCATAACATCTTGGTAAAGACAAGGCCTGGAGGGATTATTCTGATTAGCCATCTGGGCTGAAGTATGTGAATTATTTGAAGTTTGAGATTGTTCAGAAGATGAATTGTCTTTGTCAGAGTATTCTCCTCCTGAAGGAGGTGGAGAAGGATCGGGTGGAGAAGGTGGAAGTCTAGATCCCCCAGCACCTAGAATGAAATATTTTGATGGATTACTCAAGATATCACGCAACGCATAATTTGGTGTACCAATGGAAAGAGTATCTTCTTGTTGATTGGAAAAATCAAGTGGTCGATGTAATTGCTCACAAAAATGTCTAAGTTTAGCCAATGTTTCTTGGGTTCTTATTATTGATTAATGATAATTTTGGATAATCTCTTATACATCAATTCCCTGAGGAAGAGGTGTTTCAGGTTCAACCGGAATAATGGGTTGGGCTTCAGATGTAGTGGTTGTATCAGGTACAACAGTGGAGTATGAGCAACTATGAGTTATAATTGGGGAGTGATTATTAGGAGGTGTCTTTCGACCCCCTTGTGCCATTAATATCAAGCTGGTCCTCCTTCTAGAACCATTTGTTGATGAGCATATGTTAACACACCATCAACTATGAGGGAAAGCCTGGTCCAAGGTTGTCTAAGTAACCTAAGTCGTTTGGGATGACTCACCTAACAGGTTTTACGGATTCGTTAGCTGGAAAAGGGATATAATCTAAAATGTAAAATAAAGAAACTAGCCTAATTATATATTTTGTATATGTATGTTCTAAATATATACAAAGTGTACAAAAAATATAGATTGCAATATTTGTGAGAAACCTTGGAAAACTAATGTTATAAAAGAAAACCAAATCTCAGGAAAAATGTAAAAAAAAGATATAACATTAATTATTAGTCTACTTTTACCTATGAAAAAGAAAATAAAAGAGTGAATGTAGATGGTAATAATCTGACTTAGATAAACAAAGTGTTAAGTTTAAAGATGAATCTACATTCACAAATCAAATAACAAAATAAGAAAAGAATACTAACCTAGAATTGGCCAGCTCTTAAAAGAGAAAATTGTCGTTGTGTTTTCATGTGCCAAGATGCTCCTAAAATCTGTTTGTTAAGAGAAATCTATAGCAGAAAATTGTATAATACTAAGACTATGAAAGTTTCAAGTGAAAGTCACTTCACTTTGATAATACAAGCCTCATTCATACTACAAAAAGAACAACTTTTATGTTATTAATATCATGTGTTAACATGAATAACCATTTACATTAAGACATAAATTTCCATTGATTAAATAGATTTGTGCCAACTCAAATTATACAAAGAAATTCAATATAGTTCAAGATTGCACCAAGATAATACAATCACCTGGAACTAATAATTTGGAATCACGGACTATAAAATATTGGAAAAATTAATAAACGAATCATAATAATGAACCATGCATTGATCAAACAGACTAAAGCTAATTTAAATCAATTCATAATCAATTATTCAAAGAATATAAACCATCATCGGAGATATTACAATAAAACAAAAAACTCTTTAACTTCCAGGATGAAAGCCTTAGTTAAAGTATGATTCTATATTCTTTAAAAAAGTATTCAGTAGTCCATCTCCCAAAATTTCCACCATGTCTGATATCAAAACTAACAGAGTATTTAAACATCATGATGATCTACTTCTCATATCCACATGATAGAGGTAAATACTAAAAAATAGAGTAACATTAAAACCAAATCCTAACTTGAGTTTATAACAGTATTGTTTACAACAACTTATAAATTTTTTTTATAACAATTTCAAAAATACATTTAGTATTGTTTGAAATAGAAACTACTTTTAAGAACATAAATACTTTATGATTCTTCAATAAACCAGCACCACATAGGACAACTTCCCTTTCTTTTTGAGACCTGAAAGTAAAAATAAAAATCAAATTAAAAATCTCATTAACTAATTTAAGACAAGCTACAAAATCTTTGATTTTGTAGATAGTCTAAAAACAATATAACAACAATTTCTTAACTAACAAGTCAAAAAATAAAAAATAAAAAGAATTGATTTATTTACCAAATTTAAACATTGGAAAAAGAGGATTCATGCATCTCTAATCTTATAATGGCATTGATATTAGTTTAATTCTTAATGATAATACCTCCCAATTTTCTGAGTTTATTGTTTTCCAGAGAAGCATTTTGCTGCATTTCATACCTTAATTCTTGATTTTCCCTTTCAATATCCCTGTTATGATCTATAACCTGATTAAGATGCATTTGCAAGTAAGGGATGTCTGTATAATACCTTTGGATCCACGCTAAACATTAATCAAAACACACAAGTTCTAGATTCGGAAGTAATCGTTGGTGGTATGAGTCTGGGAATTTTTCTTGTGCTGAATTAGCCTTTAATCGGATGGGATTCCTACGAATCCCTCACAGTTTTAGAGGAATGGGGGAAAATTGGAAACAAATTCATACTATGTATGACTATCCCATGTTGAGTTTGGACTTATGCTTTCAACAGAGTTTAGATCTTCTATTATGATTGTTTGAATAGGATCACTCCTATGTTTATGTTTGTTCTTCATCATCCTAGACAAGATTCGACCATTTCTTTTGTTCTTAAAATCAACTTCACAGACCTCCTACAAACGCTTATTTTGTTTACTCTTTCTTTTAGATTTATGATTGACTACTTCTATCAGAGACTGTGTTTGATCAGAAACATTTAACAACCCACTCCTCAAATGACTCAGGATGACTTCCAAGGGTTTCTTTGGTATGAACTTAGATATTTTGGGTGGAAATCTAGTCATAGGAAAATCCTCTTCTTGAGCATCAGGTGAAACAATAGAGTCATTTTGAATTAGGATTTTAATTCAAAAATCCCGAGATGAATGAGGCCAAGCTTTGGGAGATATAGGCACCTCAAGACCTTGCGTTAAATTGATGGTGGGGTCAAACCAAGGGGTTAAGAACTCATTTCTTATCAAAAAACCTTGCCAACTGTCCCCTATGTTAACCAAATGGAACTTGACCAATATGTGAACTAGGCCATGGTGAAACAAACTAGTCTCCTAGTTAGGGTTCGACCTTTGATAAAACTTCGACATTTTTTGCAAGATTTTAAGCAAGTAAAAGGGTAATTTCAAACTAAATCCCTGAAACACCATTAAAAACCATATGTGGAACATGAACACTAAGTCATAGCATCCTTCATAGGTTATAAATTGATTTATAATAAAAAATAAACTATGCCAGCAAGTGTGAAACATTTCTAGCGGCATACATTTTACACAGTATTTTGACCCTTTGGATACTAACATATATTTTCGTGGAATATTGGCTACCTTCGTGTTTTTAAACCAACTGTCACCTTCCTGAGGAAGACCTATTGCTTCAGCTACGAATTCCTCTATGACCTGTATCTGAATATCCCCAATTTTGGCTTTAGTGCCATCAAAAGTCATGGTAAACACATTAAAAACTTCTAAATTAAAACCATTGAATGACTGGATAAAATCCAACCAACCGACTTGGGAAAGATTACCCATAGCATCGTCATGCGATAACAAGGATTGTGGGCCATTCGTCTCTATCATAACTATGGGATCCATAAGCTTGAAGGAGGTAAACCAAAAAACACAGAGATAGTTTTCATGAAGGAGAGAAATCTGGAACTGTAACAAGCCAAACCCAAAAACAACAAAAGAAGTCGAACGATCATACCTGGTGATAAAAAAACTCTTGAAGATTTGAGGAAGTTCTACCATTATCACCCACTCTGAGTTTTGATTACCTCCAATCAACCAGAGGATAGAGAGGCTTAAAGCTAAACCCATGAAACCCTCGCAGCTTTCCATGAGATACTACCTTATTTCAAGGACATTAACACTAGGTAGGGTATTAATTCGTATGATAGCCAAGAGGTCAGTCCATGTTAATTGAACATTACTAACATCGTGTCTTGATATGACATTGGTAGGTGGTGAAGTAGTAATGTCGAGATCGTTTAAAGAGGTAAGTTTCTAATGAAACCCTGTATCACCCATATTGATAAATACTTTAAGTCGAGGTTTTAAATCAACCCTGATATCCAAGTTCATAAGTTTGTTTATATCTAACTTAAAATTTCTATAATTGATTTTAGTTTGTAGGAAGTGGCTTTAATTAGTTGTTTCAACATAATTATTCCATTCAAACATATTTCAATAATCTTCTTATTCAGAGTTTAGATTTGTTAAATCAAACAAACAGTAATCTTTGTAAAGTGATTTAGTCAGCAGAATTCGATCAACGATTTGCACGAAAGAGAACTTCAATTTCATGCTTCACAATCATGAAATTGAAGAGGAAAAATGCTAAAAAAATGACCACACATATCCTCACGAAAATGATAAGAATTCAAACAGGACTGATAGGAATCAACAATCATATTTCGCAAAAAGAAAATCAATCAATATAACACAGATAAAAATTTGAAGGTAGTGAGTATAAGAAGTGATTTTGTGTTTCAAATGACAATGAAAAACAAGATTCTAGTTGGGCATCCAACAAACTGCGATTCACTGGGCGAAGTAGTTATCTCTTTCCTGGTGAAAACATCACATCATGAAGACATAAAGCATCGGCTTGTTAGATATCCAAGTTTCTTTAGAGATTTTCTCATTTGGTCTATATAGTAATGATATTAGCCCTGATTGCGTATGATAAACTGGTGCTGCCACAATTCACAAACTAAGGAAAAAAATTATTTTAAGGATTGATATCAGAAATATGGTTTCCCTCATGAGTCATGAGAGTTTATGAGTAGGAATTTGATGCCATAGGCAAGGCCACTGCTACCAACAGGCATTCATATCCTCGACAGGGTTTCCTTTTAACCCAAACAGATGCTTCTATCCCATCTAGTAGTTAAGAACACATGGTAGATCAATCCTGGAATTTTTTTATTTTGATTCTTTTGGAAATTTGGGAAACTAACTGAGAATCACAGCTCTGGCTTGGTGACCATTTAGTAGTAGGGTCATCCACAAAGGTCCAAGAAAGTGAGCAAGTCAGCTCATGATGAGACCTCTTATCCTCTAGTTTAGAAAGTTAGAGGCCATTACACTGGCTTGGTAACAAGATATAGTAATGTCACTTCCCTAGATTCTCCATGGTCATAATGGACCGGCTCATGATGAGACCTTCGAATCCTCAACTAGAATCTTGTACAATTTCGCTTTGAAAACACAGGAGATCCAATCATGGTATTTGAAATTAATATTTGAATAAGAGAATGTCTAAAATATGGGCAAGTAGATCCAAAAAATTCTTTAAGAACCAAGGATGGTGTAAGAAGCCTTAGGATATACATGATTGTCAAAGGTCGAACCGTCTTTCTAAAACAATCCTTTACAAGGAAAAGGGAAAGAAAAATGGCAGCAACCAGATTTAAAGTTTAATCATTAGGTCTAAGGTATATTTAATTTCAAAACCAAATTTGAACTCTCACTGGTGGCTTGGAAATCAATAGATAGTGCAATCTTTAAAACAAATTCCTTCATGATGATCAATTTTGAACAATAGGAATAAAACATCAGAAGACAAGCAAAACCACACACTAGATATTTACAAGTTAATGTTTTACAATTAGGTTATCAAAAGTACTTTTTGAGGGCCTGGAAATTTACTGGATAAGTATGTGGTTGTCCCTCTAGAGTTTGGAGATGCAACGAACTAGGATCGAGTTTTTCTTTAACGATAAATGACCCAAACCACATGTTTTGAAATTTGTTGTGTTCTCCTTTATCTTCATGTGCCTTATCCCATCTAAGAACCAGGTATGCTACATTGAAATTTCTATCAGTGGATGAACTCTCATCAAACCAACATTTAAAATTTTGTTGAAGATGATCTAATTTATGTTTAGCCTGTGCCCTAGTTTCTTCAAGTTTAAGTAAAGAGTTAATACAACTTTCTAGGGTAGGGCATTCTTCCTCCTAAACCTTTTGGGATAGATGAAGTGATGGTAGTAGGACATTGGGAGGAAGAATAGCTCATCTTCCATACACAAGGAAGAAATGGGAGTTATCGATAACTTCTTTAGTGGTGACCCTGTCAGCCCATAGTGAATTAAACAAGGATGTGTGCCAATTTTTGTGATTGTTTGACACTGTTCTTTTTAAAATTTTGATTAATTTTTTATTCATCGATTCATCCAGACCATTGCCTTGGGGGTAATAGTTGGCATAATATTATAAATTTATTCCTTTTTCTAAGGCATAAACATTCATATCTAATGAGGAAAAATAAGAAGCATTGTCGAAAACTAAACAATTTGGTATCCCAAAACGCGTAATGATATGAGATTCTAGGAACGAAATTGTTATCACTGAAAAATCATTCGTAGCATTGTACACAATGGTTGAAGTGTAAATGTGTTGAACCTGCATAAAATAGATCTAGCTAAACAATAATACACACATTTGCAGAGAGAATTGGAGAAAGAAGAAGAAGGAGAGAAAGAATGAAAGAATTCTCATTAACCGTTATGAATAATGAATAATTTACACATGATATACTCCATATAACTCAATGAGTTCAAATTGAGGTGAACCAATGCACCATAGTGGTGGTCTAGAGTGATATGGACACACACCAACAATTACGGGAGTGAACTTCCACCTATTCTAGTCTCTCAGGCCGTTACGGGAGTGCACTGCCACCTAGTTGAGTTAACTAGTCAACTAGTCTTTAGTTAACTGATTGAACAGAGAGTAGTGAAGAGTTAACTCAGGGAATCCAGGATAATGCGTCAATCTGGTGATGATACCAAGGAAATATCGAATTAGCATGGTGATTATCCCAATGTTGCATGGTGATGATCCCAATGCAACATCTAAACTCAACTCAACTAGTCAAACTGAAGTGTCAACTGAAAGAGAATATTCTCCAGGTGGAATATTCTCCCCTAAAATATAGGAGACTAGATCATGACTAATTATGACTAATAAACAAGGAAAAACCTTAGGAAAAACAAATCCTAGGTGTGTGTGAAGTAACTCCAACACCCCCCTTGAACATCACTATGGTGAAAATAAAGATTGGGTCCTGGCAATGAGGCCATGTTAGGTACCTAAGTACAAAAGATACACTGAAAATAAAGTGAGGAAAGATGGAAAAACTCATGGGAAAACCCCCCCTCAAGGTACAATGTATGTAAAAATAATAACTACAGTTGCTAGGCAACTGTGTCCTTCACTCCAAGACGACTTCGCAGAGAATGGAATTTTTTCTCAGTGAAGGTCTTGGTAAAAATGTCTGCTGTCTATTTCGCTGAAGGAAAAAACTGTAAGTCGATGATCCCCTCATGTACTAAGTCTCATATGTAGTGAATGTGTATCTCGATGTGCTTCATCCGCTACCTCTGAATTGGACCTCTATAGAACTTTAGAGTGCTCTGATTGTCACATCAGATGATGATTGGTCGATGAAACTAAATGCCCAACTCAGTGAGAAAATGTTGTAGCCACATAGCCTGAATGGTTATGTTAACTACCCCTCTATACTCTGCCTCAACTGAAGATAGAGAAATGACAGCTTGCTTCTTGCTCGACCAATAGATAGGCCTGAAACCAAGACTGAGTGAGTAACCAGATGTGGACTTGCGATCAATGTTATCACCAACCCATTCAGAATCAGTAAACCCAATGAGATATAATGTAGAGTTTGTTGCATAATGAATCCTAAAGGTGATGGTTCCATGTATGTATCGAAGGATATGCTTTGAAGCTTTCTAATGTAGCTCATGCGGCTCCTGCATGAACCTAGAAACTGTGCCAACTGCATATGAGAGGTATGTTCTGGAGTGTGTGAGATACAACAAGCTATTTGTACAGTGTGTTGTCAACCAATGGAGTCTCCCCTCCATCCTCAAGTTTGACTCCTGATAGGAAAGGAGTTGGAAAATACTTGCAGTCTGTCATGTGAAATCTCTCAAGGAGATCTTGTGGATACTTGGCTTGAGACAGTTTGATGCCTGATGCATCCTGACTGATCTCAAGTTCAAGGAAGAAGTGTAGTGGACCCATGTTCATTATCAAAATCCTATCATGACGAATCCTCTTGACTGCATCAATGGTTAAATTCGAGCAACCGGTGATCAACAAATCATATACATATAGAACTAAAAGTAGAAGTGAATTAGCCGTCCTGAGCATGCATACATTCGGGTCTGATTTACAATGTACAAAGTTTTGTGACAACAGGTAGGAGTCCATCTTGGCATACCATGCCCTCGGAGCCTGCTTGAGGCCATAAAGTGACTTCTTCAGTCGACAGACCAAAGATGAGTCCTGCATAAATCCCTGGGGCTACTCCATGTAATTTGATGCTCCTGAATCTACGATCCAAGCATCGAGAGAGGAGTTGATGGAAATCAAGGCATAGCTAGAATTTCCTTTCTTGGAATTCATATCTTTTGGCTTCTTATTCTTTGCACCCTCGGGGATGCGATCTCTAAGGTTGTTTTGTTGAAGTATTTGAGACATCATATCTATTTGTGTTTTCATGCATGCAGATTCCAAATGGAATCCTTTGTGACAGTATGTGCATTTCTCTCCTTTTCTTCCCTTTTCTCCTTTGGATCCAGAGGCATCGGTGAAGGGTTTTGTGTACCCTTCCTTCTTTGTATGTGCATGATATTTCCGATTATCTTTATGTTTAGATTTCTGATATTTTTGGCTGCCATCTTGCACAGTGAGTGCATGCGCCTTTGGGCCTTTGATTGTGCCCATGTTGATGAGCTTGGTCTGCTCTTGTGTCAGGGATTCGATAAAGTCCTCAAGAGAAGGCATCTTCCAGGTGGCTCTAGAGGCAAATCTGACAATATGGAATGCAGATATGAATACAAAGAATTCAGGACCAAGCTTGGAGAGAATGGTGAGAACCATTTGTTTCTCCTCCTTCGATTTATCAACCCCGCAAGCTTTGAGTTGCGACAATAAATCCTTGAATTTTGTAAAGAAAACTTGGATATTCTCGAAGCATTTTGGATCCAATGTGATAAGGTCCACCTCCATAATGTGTCCCCTCATCTCATCCTTTTTTCCAAAGATCCCTTCCAATATGGTCCAGGCTTCATTGGGAGTCTTACAAGAAGATATATGAAAAAGGAGATCGGGAGAAATAAGACTACAAATTGTTCCGAGTGCCTCATCCATGGGATTTAAGTACTTGGATTTTTATATGGCTGATCTCGGATCTAGATATGTATTCATGGTTAACCTATACAACCCTTTGGACTTGAGATGTATGTATATTTTCTCCTTCCATGCAAAATAGTTGTAAGGTGTAAGAATGAATTCTTTTTGGAATTCCATCTTTCCGTTGTCTTCAATCTTTTGTACCTGCAAAACATTTTGGTGTTGATTTTGCTTAGTGGTCCATCAGCTTTGATACCATGTAAATTTGTTGAACCTGCACAGAATAGATCTATCTAAACAATAATACACACATTTGCAGAGAGAATTGGAGAAAGAAGAAGAAGGAGAGAAAGAATGAAAGAATTCTCATTAACCGTTATGAATAATGAATAATTTACACATGATATACTCTGTATAACTCAATGAGTTCGACTTGAGGTGACCCAATGCACCATAGTGGTGGTATAGAGTGATCTGGACACACACCAACAGTTACAGGAGTGAACTGCCACCTATTCTAGTCTCTCAAGCAGTTACGGGAGTGAACTGTCACCTAGTTGAGTTAACTAGTCAACTAGTCTCCAATTAACTGATTGAATAGAGAGTAGTGAGGATTTAACTCAGGGAATCAAGGCTAATGTGCCACTCTGGTGATGATACCAAGGCAAGGTCGAATTAGAATGGTGATGATCCCAATGCAACATCTAAACTCAACTCAACTAGTCAAACTGAAGTGTCAACTGAAAGAGAATATTCTCCAGGTGGAATATTCTCCCCTAAAATATAGGAGACTGGATAATGACTAATTATGACTAATAAACAAGGAAAAAACTTAGGAAAAATAAATCCTAGGTGTGTGTGAAGTAACTCCAACACAAAGAAAGACATCAATTCCAACAACAATTAGTCCAGCTACAACACCAAAATCCATAAAAAGGCACCAAAACTATACAATTGGTTCAAAAATTAAAGTGTGCAAATTCACCAAAGGGAGTGCACGCACTGTGCACAAAATGTGTGGGCTAACATAGCCCTAGGCATGCACTATGTGTAAAATTCACAACTGTCTACGAGCAAAGCCGTGCAATTCTCATGAACGACACATTTATAAATCTTGTCGGTCCCTCGAACACTTCTATTTCGACCCCAACATGATTTGACACTCAGGTCTGAGTGAAATCTAGCTTGGAGGCTGGTCAAGGGCTAGATAGTGCCCTAAAAGGCCCCTTTTTCACACTATGAACCAATTGTGTATTTCCATGAATGGACACTATAAATATGTGTCATGGGTGTGCTAGAAAAATAAGAACTTCAAGGTATTGTTATGTTGCACTAATTCTTCTTGGAGAATCCTCTTTTCTCTTTGAATCATTCAAGCACTATAGCAAGGTCCATTCCACTCACCTCTTGAGAGGATTGGCATTGTATTTCCTCACCATTGTCACTTTCCATTGCATGAAGAGAATATCTCTCTATTAGGGAGCTCAAGAGCCCTCCCAAGGAGGAAGAGGGGATTCATAAGTCCCTGCCTTTCTCTATGGTGTTTAGCCTATCAATATATTGATCCATTGGTAGCTATATGATGGTCATTTTTTTCTTTTCATGGTTCTAGTTCTTGCAAGCTTCTCTAAAATTTATTTCTTTTTGTTTTTATTTCTATTTACTTGTTTCATGTGTATTTGGTTATCTAATCAAGTAACAAATCTTTGTCTTGTTTAGCTAACTTAACTAAGCAGGTAAGTGTTGTGTTTTTGCTCACCCATGTGACAAAACCAACACAACATATTGATGACCATACTGGGGATCGGTATCAAATTCCTCTCTATTTAAGTCTTGAGAGCACTTATTTCTAATTGTTTTGATATGCAGGTACCAAAACTGGCCTTGTCCATCCTTCCAAAGTCAAAATTCAGAGATGGGGAAAGAGAATTTCACTTGGAAATTTCCTTCCCAACGTGTGATAGGAAGTGAATGGATTTCAAGGCACACAGACACACACTCTGTGCATTGTGCATGTGGTAGCCTTCATTACTCTACACATTGTGCGCCCTTTGCATGCCTGTCAAAACTAGAGCCTACACATAAGTTAATTTTTTGCAAATTGTAAGGGTTTTTTTGAGTGGTTTGAGGGGCCCTAGCCTTCAGATTTTAATTTCCTGCACTTTGTAAAGCAACCACACTTCACTTAGAGTCCTTTCTCACAAGAAAGGTTAGCTAACATAAGCACACAGGGGTAAAAAGAATCACTATTATTGTCTTTTCTTTGTTGCCACATGGATGACTCATTTTGGCATTTAAAATTTTGAGTTGAAGTTATTGCTTTTCCAAACACAATCAATTAATTTGGGACTAGAAATCAATTTTAACCCTCAAGTATGATCTTCCCCCGCACCCAAGTGTGATCTCAGGAATCAGAAAAGGTGGATGAAAGGAAATTTCATCTCCCTTAAAAATCATTTGGAGAGGACAAAGCCCCCTAGGGTTCCTCTTAGTTTTGGAAATCATCTTAAAATATTTGTAAGGGCCCATACATGCCCACATGTTTTCAATCTTAGGATAGTTTCTAAAAAGATTTCTTAGTTTAGACAACACTCCAGGAAAGTTTAAAAGATCAAGTAACAGGTCCATGCATGCCCACATGTCTACAATTCTAGGATAGTTTCAAAATATTTCTTAGTATAGACAACATTCTAGGGAGTTTAAAGGATTTGTAAGGACCCATATGTCCACATTGCTAGTTCTTTAGGGCTTTAAATATTCCGCAAGGTTGTACAAAAGAAACATAGTAAGTTAGGTAAGAACATTTGTAAGGACCACATGAAGTCCACATGCTGCAATATTACACTTAACTTATTAAAAATATTTTGCACATTTTTCACTTTCTTGCACACAAAGCCACTCCTCACACACATAATTTCTATTAGAATAGTGGAGGTCAAAGTAGGCTTTCTTTTTTATTACTCACAAAGTACTTCGTAGGAACTCTGAAAGATTTGATTACTTCTTTAGAAATTATCCACACCAATTTAATTCAAATGAGTTTGGTCCATGACCCCAATCTCTTAGCCCACCACATCTAAAACAATTTTAATAACACACTAAATTTTCCTCCACAGGAGGTGCCAAAAGAAAGTTTTTAGTCTAGGTAGGATCTCGGGGGTAGGCATCCAAATAACCCCCCATGATCAGGTTCTCACATTTTGAAACTATAGAAGTTGAGAAATAGGGATCTTTCCAATCCTCCAAGTCAAGTGTTCCTACACCATAAGGAAGGGAGATACCCATGAAGGGTCGAAGTCCGAGGTCTGGTTGTTCTGCACAAATCTCCTTGAGTCACCCAACTCTTGTGAGGGAATCCAACCCATGACCCATTTCTTAGGCCGAAAATCTAAATGTTGCAATTTGACCAAGGTACTTAGTGGCCAAACATAGGATATCTACCCAGGTGGCAGTTGTGGGCTGCAATAGCACCTTGATCATATTTTGTGTGGCTATTGGGAAATATTGCCAGCTCTTTCGGGATATGCACTCTCTACCCCTCATTATAACTAATTACTTCAACCTTCACTAGTTCCTCTTCTGGTTGCTTCAGACCCCACTGTTGAGTGCTATTAGAAGACCCAGTGCTAAATTGAGAGGAAGGACGATAGGTATTTTAGGACATGAGCATTTGTTTTTTGTTTTCTCCCATGCAGACAAAATCGACCTATCCACATGCTTGTTTACTTTACAATTGATTTATGTATGATTTTCATTTGATTACATGCAATTGTTAGTTACACTATTTTGTGAAGGTCAAAATCTCTTGTTCGTTTATTTCTCTCATGTCACCATTTGCACACATTCACTTTGCTAGTTAGAACCATAGGGGAGCCACAAATCCCCGTCATTCTAGATGCTTGCAGAACCTCCCTCCTATTCTAGAAGTAGTCCCTATTCTTGCCAACTCACTGACTCAACCATCTCACACTCCAATGAGTGATACTATTTTGGGATCATCTTTACTTGGTTCCACTTTGTTTGGGTCAAATATCCAAGGCCATCCATCTACTACCTTTCCTTCACATGGAGGCGGGGGTCAAACTTCTTCTCAAGGAAGAAGTACAAACCCACCAAATCCCTCTCAAGGGATAGGTCCATTACCTACACACACAATGGTTGGAGTTAATCCTCCACCAAATCCCTCTATGCCATACTTGGCATCCCTAAACATTCCTAATTTAACCAAACTCATGAATAATCCCATTTTGCATGACACCACTTGGCCCAATATGCCTACCAAATTGCCTTTAGATATTCCAAAATTTAAAGGAAAACCAGGAAAAGATCTTGCCAACCATGTTATGACCTTCCACTTATGGTGCTCTTCAAACAACATCATGGATGATTCCATCTTCTTGAGGTTATTTCAAATAACTCTCACAGGTTCATCAACCAAATGGTATGTGGACGAAAAATTAGGGTCCCATGTGACCTTTGAATCATTGGCCAAGGTCGTTTTGTCCTTTTTCCAATTACTAGTTCGTCATGACATTGGATTAGAACTTCTCTTTGAGTTCAAAAAAACCACTGCTATCCATATCGCTAACCACATCCATGAATGGCGTTGGCAACATAGTTTGTGTAAAGAAGAAACCACAAAAGAACAACGTCTCAATTGGTTTCTTAAATTACTTGTCCCTGTGATTGCAAAGGATGTAGCATTCACTTTTCCTCAATCAAAAGAGGAAGCCATCAACAAAGCACAACAATTTGACCTCATCTATACCCTATCAGGTTACATGTACACAATATTTCCTAATGAACCTAGACCCATACCATTTGGGCAGAACAAACTTGGGATGTCCCATGCTGCGGATGGGTTGATTGGTGCTATGACACACCTCGACCCTTATGACCACCCATAACCCACTTATGGTACAAATCAATATCCGCAACCATATGGAGGGACATCTTATTTCCCTCCACCCACTCACCAACAGTCATATCCCGTTGCTCCCTCTCAGTCGTTGGGGGGACCCCACTGGTACCCCATATGCATTTGGTCTCACAATCCAGTACGGGTCCACTCCCAACCCCCGCATATAACCCCAACAATAGTGGAAGTACTTCAACTTCCTATACGGCATATGGATCGTCTCCAAAAAACAATCCATATTTTCCATTTCCTGTTTCTCCCCAGCCGGTTTCTCCTCCACCCAGACAACCACACGCCGGCATTAAATTTGTTCAACCCTCTCCCATTCAACAGGTTCATACTTTTGAACAATTGAATACGAAAAATCCAGCTCATAAACCGAATAATTCCAAGAAGAAAGGAAAAAATTGAAACAATAATAACCCGAGACCAGGAGGAAATAACCCCCAAAAAAACCATCCCGTTGGGGGCAATCAAAATCAAGGCAACCAAAACCCCCAAGGGGGAAACAATAACAATCAACCATGACAAGGGAAGAAATATAACCTCATAACTAACTTCCCTTTCACTATATGTGGTGAGTATGGACATTATAATCACCACTGCCCCCATATTGTCGATTATAAATGAATGAAATAATCCATGAACACGCAACGCCTTCCGACACCGCCTGCCCCTAAGCAGGCCCCATAACATTATTTGAAACCACCACCTCCAGCCTTTTTTCAAAACCCTTTTCCACACCAAGGTGTGATGAATAAACAATAAGAGATAAACAATGCCCCACCAAAAATGGGGAAATATCAAAACCCAGGTCCCACTCAACCTGAGAATCCAGCTGATCGTACTATCCTCCTTACCAGTGAGGAAGAGATCCTTCTCCAAACATGCAACCATCAATACAACATGCCCCCCGAATATACCTCAACCACCTCATAAACAACTCCAGCTACAGTAGAACAACCATTGATGATTCCCCGCCCTAACACTGATCCAAACTTTCGTATACCCTGCATGCCTTTATGGTGGAATGTACATAACCCTCATTCTAGGGAATCCCATAAATAAAGTCTATTCGATGACTTAACACAGTCTCCTACAGCCATGTCTATGTTGGAGGTCATCCCAACCTATCCATCACATCACAAATCCTTGTTTTCCACCTTGGGGGAAGTCGACCCAACTAATACTTGACTCATCATCTTTGATCTAGATAGCAAAGAACCATGTCTCCCCACCCTAGTATCTTTTTAGATATCAGTTAAGATATGGAACATCATAGTTCATCGGTGCATCATCGATGAAGGTGCATCCACATGCATCATGTCCAAAGTATTATGGCAGAAACTTGGCTCACCTGAGCTAGTACCATCTTCCATCACCCTGAGATCTTATGACGATCGACCATCATCCCCTGAATGGATCTTCCAAAATGTCCCTGTATAAATTGGGGGAAAAACCATCCTGATTAACATTGAATTTATTGATGCCCCACTTGATTACAATATCTTGTTCGAACGTAGCTACATGTATGCTATGAAGGCGATAGCCTCTTCTATGCTATGAAGGCGATATATACAATATCTTGACCAACTTACACATTATGAGCCTAATCATTCCACCAATATTGATAACATCCCCCCCCCCTTCTCTACACTAGCTCAGATTCTTTCTCAATC
>ML794274.1:273888-287781 GCA_009831015.1 Picea engelmannii
TATAAATCTTAGGAACGTGGTTGGTCTTCAAACCAAAGTTGGAGTTTCTCCATTCTTGATTCACCTTCCTTGTGTCCTCATCATGAATTTCATGGGATGCATTTTCACTTTCAGGTGTCTTCTCTGTTACAAAATTTTTCAATTCTTCCATGATCTCCCCTTTTAAACCATCCATCTCAGTATCCAACTTAGCTTCTATTGAATCCATCAACTTAGCTTCCATTGAATCCATCTTAGTATCCAACTTAGATTCCGTTGAATCCATCTTCTTTTGTAGTTTATTTATGTCCCTACGCATTTCTTCACCTTCATCAAGAGTCCAATTAGGA
Organism: Picea engelmannii; assembly: GCA_009831015.1. Classification (NCBI taxonomy): domain Eukaryota; kingdom Viridiplantae; phylum Streptophyta; class Pinopsida; order Pinales; family Pinaceae; genus Picea; species Picea engelmannii. The sequence continues at coordinate 274,218 of ML794274.1, forward strand.
TTTTCTAGAGGCTTATTTGGTGTATAAGATCCCTTTTTTGGTGGCATGTTGGCCAAGTATCACTTTTGAATCTTGATTTTGAGGCAGTTCTGCTAGACAATATTTATTATGTTCTATCTCCTAGGTTTCGACCCTTATGGGTATGAAACTTTCTTTTAGGTAGTTCTTTGATATTTCTTCTCTGCAATGCCACAGGTCTGATCAAAATTGGATGTGCCAAGTAGAATTTATGGTAACTTCCTCAAAACTTGTCGATTTTTGTCCTTTCTAGGATATCTCACTTGTATAGCATGCCCCGCACAAAATAATTGATATAAAATTCTGAAACTCTCACCCAAAATACTACAGACTGTCCAGGATCCAATGAAACTAGTCCCACTCAATTTAAATACTCTAGCAAGAAGTTATAAATGTTTTACCTGGAACACCTTCTTGAGACTAGTCAATAGGACTAGTCAGATACCCTATCTTACACAAGGTGTATCTACAAATTTAAGACGACCCAAAAGCTAAAATTTTTAGCACAGATACCTTACTAATTTCTGTAAATGGCCTTCGGAGTTCAGGGTCTGAAACATTACAGAAAAATGTTTATAGCAAAAATTTCGCAATGAATCATTTCAGGATGATTCCAGAACCCTATCTTGTACAGGTTGTATATCCGAAATTATAAGGCCTTAGGAGCTGAATTTTGAACCCATCGTACCTTGATCTGTCTACTAAATATCATCCAAGCCGTTCCTTCTGAAAAGTTGTAGAAAAAAAGTTATATCAAAAATTCCATGGTGTCTCATATGTAGCAGTGAAACCCCAAGACCTTGAGCTCTGATACCATATGTTAAGAACCAAATATCAATATAGCATAGAAAAACCTCAGATAAAGTACTCAACGCCTTGAAAAAAAGAAAATTTTAAATAATAAGCCTCTTCGAGGGGGCAACCTCCTTTTACCCCACTTAAATGTTCAAGTACAAGATGACTCAAAATGAAAATGTCTCCTCGGTATATATAGGAGACTAGGAGGTATAATTACAACTAATGGCCTAAAGCCGACATAAACTAAATAACATTACTAATATAATATGCCCCAATTAAGGGGTAATGAGCCAATATTAGGGCTTAACATATAATACACTCATCACTTCACTTTATTATTTACCTTTTAAAATATCTTAAACCACTTTGATTACTTTGACCTTTTGGGGCTTCTAGATGACATATGAGGGTCCTCCAACTTCGTAAGGCCATAACTCTCAAACCATGAGAAGTTATGTGACGTTCTACATACCACCAGAAATGGAATGATGTGTACTATCCATATAGAATAGTATTATCTAAAAATATATCATAACTCATACCGTTACCCATCAAACAAACTTGGGTCCATTACCCAAACTTGGGGTCTCCAACTTCTCATGGACATAACTCTCTAACCATGAGGAATTATGTGATGTTCCACATACCACCAGAAATGACATGACAAGCACTATCCATATAGGATATTTTCCCTAACAAGTTCACTTTCCTTCATCTCATTATTCCACAATTAAGCATGGGTTCTCTTACTCCACAAAGCATCTTCCCGTGAGGGCTTTCACCATAAGGGTACCACTTTGGAGTTCATACATATTTACTTCTTATCAACCATGAAAAAACAATAATGAGTCATATTTACATCAAACAATATTGGGTCCATTACCCAAACCTTTGTGCTATGGGGCTTTCTTCAAGGGTTGACATCAATGAAAACCAACCTTAATCAACACAAAGTTCCCAAAGAAGGTATTCATACCTTGATCTTATAATGCAGTCACAGTTGGGACAAAAGGTTTGTTTGGATCATTCATATCTCTGACTGTATATTTCAGATAACGTTCTTGTTGGCCCTAAGTTTTTTTTGTTGACCATTGAGAGGAAACCACAAGTGAGACCAATCTATGGAAAAATAACCATGAAGATGTTCATACCAAACCTTGTTGAGGAACATACCATATACTTCTGGAATATTTGCTACTACAATTTCAATCACCTGATGCACCTTCGGATTAGATGATTACCTGATCAAAACATCTTTAAGCTCTCCAACCATGGTAACTTTAGTTCTATCTAGCTGAATGGTTTTCATATTAGATGGCTTACCTTCGGCATTTTTTTTTTGACAAATTGACAAAGGCATCACATTCGATGAAGCCCCAGAGTCTACCATACAATTATGCACATTTCTATTAAATATTTCAAATGTCAATAGAAACGGTGGCACGTTAGACCTCTTCCGTGGTGTAGGAGAACGATTTGGGCATTGTTGATTTTTATTTGTTGTGTCCATTGGTATTTTATCCATATTCGCTACGCTTTTATTCGGAACATCCTTATTTTTATTATTGTTTTCAAATACACTTTTGTATAAAACATCCTTCTTGTTACTACTAATTTCAGTTGTTCTTTTGTCTAGAGAATCTTTATTTTTATTGTTATTCTTTTCAGCTATGAGTTGAGTTTAGATGTTGCATTGGTTTTGTCACCATGCAACATTGGGATCATCACCAGCTAATGTGCACTTGACTTGGGATCATCACCATACTGACGCATTACTCATGATTCCCTAATCTCGTCCTCACTTAACTCTATTTTATTCAGTTAATTGAAGACTGATTGACTATTTAACTCAACTAGATGGCAGTTCACTCTCGTAACTTCCTGAGAGACTAGACTAGGTGGCAGTTTACTCCTGTAACTATTGGTGTGTGTTCAGATCACTCTAGACCACCAATATGGATAATTAGTTACTCATTTATCCTATATCTATTGCAAATTATTCACTCTTTGAATGTTGAATACAGTTAATGAGAATTCTTCCATTATTTCTCTCCTTCTTCTTCTTTCTCCAATTCTCTCTGCAAATGTGTGTATTATTGTTTAGCTAGATCTATTATGTGCAGGTTCAACACATTTATAGAATCTTGTTCATTAGGTGTTCCCTCATTTTCATTTTCTACATCATTTTGTTGTTTAGGTGGGACATCAGAAGTATTATCAACTCTAGTTAATAATGACTGCATAGCATGGTATAATCCTTCTAAACTTAAACCTTCAGTCAGTGGGGTTGACCTATTGGGTGGATTTGGAAGTGGTATTATAAAAGGTGGTCGATAAGTTCCTTTACTAGAATATCCTTCCTCTGTAGCTCTTTTCATATCTACAACTTGGTTGGATAACTTTTGAAAGGCCTTTTTGTAAACTTTCCATGTCTATGGGTTCTTGATATTTCTTATTTGAAGGAGGTTTGGTAAGAATTTATATCTTCTTATTGGAAGAATAAGTTGATTCAGTTTCAATATTTGTGTTATCCTTCAAGCTGAGCATGTCATTTTCAATGAGATATGCTTCTTCAAAAGCTTCTAACAGAGTATTCTTTTAGGACCGTTTAACCCACTTGGATGTGGTATGATGTAAAGCTCTAGCATAATAAGAAACAATCATATTTTTTGCAGGCATAGAATCTGCAAGAATATTGTTTTTTAGTGTAAGAGATCTTTGGCTAAAGTATTTAACCTTTTCATTGGGAATCATCTTCATATTGGATAACTCCATGAATAAGACTTCATGAGATTTTTCATCTACGAATTTTTCTAAGAAAAAGGTTTCAAATCTATCTCAGGAAACAATAGTTTGAGGTTGTTGTGTGAAGTAGCATGTGGAGGCATTCCCTTCGAAGGTATATGGAAACAGATTCCATACGACATCTTCATGTTCTACATTTCTAATCCTAACAACCAACATAAATTTCTTTATATGATCTTCCACTAACTGCTTAGAATCGAGATCAAACTTGGGTAACTGTTTTTCAGGATGCTTAGGTAAAGGATGTTGGGGTCCTGATATGACCACAACATCTTGGTCAAGCCAACGCTTGGCAGGATTATTCTGATTAGCCATATGGGATGAAGTCTGTGAATTATATGAACTGTCTTCATCAGAGGATTCTCCTCTTGAAGGAGGTGGAGAAGGATCAGGTGGTGAAGGAGGAAGTCCAGATCCCCCAGAACCTATAATGAGCACTTCCAATGGATTAGTCAAGATATCACACAACATGTAATTTTGTGTACCATTTGAAAGAGTATCTTCCTATTGATTGGAAAAATCAAGTGGTCAATGTAATTATTCACCAAACTGTCTAAGTCTAGCCAATGTGTCTTGGGTTCTTTTTATCGATTGAAGATAATTTTGGATAATCTCTTGTACATCAATTCCCTAAGGAAGTGATGTTGCAGGTTCAACTGGGATAATAGGATGGGCTTTAGATGTAGTGGTTGTATCGGGTACAATAGTGGATTCTGAGCGACTATGAGTTATAGCTGGGGAGCGATTATTAGGAGGTGTATTTCGACCCCCTCATGCCATTGATATCAAACTAGCCCTCCTTCTAGCACCATTTGTTGATGGTAATATGTTAACACAACGTCAACTACGAGGGAAATCCTAGTATGAGGTTGTCTAAGTAACCTAAGTTGTTTGGGATGAATTGCCTTGACATGTTTTACGACTCCATTGTTCGGTAAAGGGATATAATCTAAAATCTAAAAAAAAGAAACTAACTTAATTATCTATTATGTACATTTATGTTCTAAATATATACAAAGTGAAGAAAAAATACAGTTTGCAAGATTTGTGAGAAACCTTGGAAAACTAATGTTATAAAAGAGAACCAAATCTCTGGAAAAATGTAACAAAAAGATCTAAGATTAATTACTAGTCTACTTTTAACTATGAAAAATAAAATAAAAGAGTGAATGTAGATGATAATAATCTGAATTAGATAAACAAAATATTAAGTTTAAAGATGAATATACATTTACAAATCAAATAACAAAAGAAGAAACGAATACTAACCTAGAATTGGCTAGCTCTTAAAAGAGAAAATTGTTGTCGTGTCTTCCTGTCCCAAGGTAATCCTGCAATCTGTCGGTTAAGAGAAATCTATAGCAGACAATTGTACAATTCTAAGACTATGAAAATGTCAAGTGAAAGTCACTTCGCTTTGATAATACAAGTCTCATTCATATTACAAAAAGAACAGATTTTATGTTCATAATATCAGGTGTTAACATGAATAACCATTTACATTAAGAAATAAATTTCCATTGATTAAATAGATTTGTGCCAACTTAAATTATACAAAAAAAATCAATACAGTTCAAGATTGCACTAAGATAATACAATCACCTGGAACTAATAATTTGGAATCATAGACTATAAAAGATTGGAAAAATTAATAAACATATGATAATAATGAACCATGCATTGATCAAACAGACTAAAGCTAATTTAAATCAATTCATAATCAATTATTCAAATAATATAAACCATCATCAGAGATATTACAATAAAACAACAAACTCTTTAACTTGAAGAACGAAATCCTTAATTAAAGTATGATTATATATTCTTTAAAAAAGTATTTAGTAGTCCAAATCCCAAAATTTCCACCATGTTTGATATCAAAACTAACAGAGTATTTAAACATCATCATGATCTACTTCTCATATCCACAGGATAGAGGTAAATCTTAAAAAATAGAGTAACTTTAAAACCAAATACTAACTTGAGTTTATAACAGTAATTTTTACAACAACATATAAAAATTTGTTATAAAATTTTTCAAAAATACATTCAATATTGTTTGAAATAGAAACTAGTTTTAAAAATAGAAATACTTTATGATTCTTCAATAAACCAACACCACATAGGACAACCTCCCGTTCTTTTTGAGACCTGAAAGTAAAAATCAAAATCCAATTAAAAATCTCATTGACTAATTTAAGACAAGCTACAAAATATTTGATTTTGTACCTAGTCTAAAAACAATATAACAACAATTTCTTAACTAACAAATAAATAAAAAAATGGATTTATTTACCAAATGTAAACATTGGAAAAAGAAGATTTGTGCATCTCTGATCTTATAATGGCATTGATATTAGTTGAATTCTTAATGATAATACCTCACGATTTTCTAAGTTTCTTGTTTTCCCGAGATGCATTTTGCTGCATTTCATACCTTAATTCCCGATTTTCTCTTTCAAGATCCATGTTCTGATCTATAACCTGATTAAGATGCATTCGCAAGTAAGGGATGTCTATATAATACCTATGGATCCATGCTAAACATTCATAACAACACACAAGTTCCATATTCGGAAGTAATCATTAGTGGTCTGAGTTTGTGAACTTTTCTTGTACCGACTTAGCCTTTAAATCGGCTCTGATTCCTGTGAATCCCTCATAGTTTTGGAGGAACGATCGGAAATTGGAAACAAATTCATACTGTGTATGACTATCCCATGTTGATTCTGGAATTATTCTTTCAACAGAGTTCAGATCTTCTATTATGATTGATTGAATAGGATCACTCCTTTGTTTATGTTTGTTCCTCATCATCCTAGACAGGATTCGACCATTTCTTTTGTTATTAAAATCAACTTCACATACCTCCTGCAAATGCTTAGTTTGTTTACTCTTTCTTTTAGATTTCTCATTGACTACTGGTATCAGAGACTGTGGTTCATCGACAACATTTAATGACCCACTCCTCAAATGACTCAGGATGAATTCCAAGGGTTTCTTGGGTACAAACTTAGATCTTTTGGGTGGAAATCTAGTCATATGAAAATCCTTTGCTTAAGCATCGAGTGAAACGATAGAGTCATTTTGAATCAGGATTTCAATTCAAAAATCATGAGATGAATTAGGAGAATCTTTGGGAGAGACAGGCGCCTCGATACCCTGTGTTAAGTTGATGATGGGGTCAAACTGAGGGGTTAAGAACTCGTTTCTTATAAAAAAACCTTGCCAAGTGTCCCCTGTGTTAACCAAATGGAACTCGACCAATATGTGAATTAGGCCGTGGTGAAACAAACCAATCTTCGGGTTAGGGTTCGGCCTTTGATAAAACTTCGACATTTTTTGCAGGCTTTTAAGAAAGTAAAAGGGTAAGTTCAAACTAAATCCCTGAAACACCATTAAGAATCGTATGTGGAACAGGAACACTAAGTTGTAACGTCCTTCATAGGTGATAAATTTCTTTATAATCAACAATAAACTATGCCAATAGGTGTTAAACAGTTCTAAGGTCATACCTTTTACACAATGTTTCGACCCTTTGGACACTAATAGAAATTGCCACGAAATATTGGCTAGCTTCACATTTTTAAACCAGTTGTCACCTTCCTGAGGAAGATCTGTTTCTTTAGCTACGAATTCCTCTGTGACCTGTATCTGAATATCCCCAATTTTTTCTTTAGTGCCATCAAAAGTCATGGAAAAATCCCTACAACTTCTAAATTAAAACCATTGAATGATTGGATAAACTCCAACCAACCAAACTGGGCATGTTGGAGAAATTTCTATTTTCAACACACTAGTTCAGTGGGAGTTAACTGACTAGTTCTATTTAGACTTTCTATTTTAACCATCACTATTATGCATGCATGCATTTCTAAGGGAAGCTAACTGCTTGATTGTTTTTCTTAATTATGGAATTCTTTTCCCTATATATGAGTGTATTCCACTCTTTCATTGTATCATATTGATCATGATCTATGTATCAATCATCAGTTCATTGGAGTAGTGTGAATATATTTTCTCATTCTTCCATATTGAATCTCTCTTATTTTCTCAATAATCTTTGTTTGTACTTGCTTTAGCTAGATCTCTCGTGCAGGTTTCCATGAAACACTGACATGGTATCAGAGCTATGTTGCTTGGAGCAAGCCAGACAAACCAAAGAATAAGGAAAAACGGGGTTTCGGCGAGCTAAATCCATGGTCGTAAATTTCATCAATTCTTCCTCCCAAAATATTATATTTTGGAGGAAATGGCCCATGATGAAAGTAAATAGGCCCATTTTGGAAGTGGGTTTTCAACCTCTTCACGAGATTCTTTACTGTTTGCTCAGAAAGTGAGCCATAAGAAAGCCTCCTGAAACTGATACGAATCTGTGGCCATAACTTTTCACATTCATTGCTCCCAACATATTACGTTTTGGAGGAAACAACCCTCACGAAAAGTAAATAGGCCCATTTTGGAAGTGGGTTTTCAACCGTTTGGCGAGATGCCTCACCGTTTGCTCAAAAAGTAAGTTGCAAGATCATCTTCTGAAATTGATATGAATTCTTAATTTCTTAATTTTTCACTTGCAGATTGAGAGTAAATTTTTAGGGGTGCTTGGAATCAGTGGGAAAGATGGATATGACAACTATTATATAGTCAAACTTGGTGGTAATCCTCGTGCCATACAATTATTTTGATTGGAATCCCAAGGTGACATTCCAACTCAAAAGAAAAGGACTGTATAATTTGACGATGGCGAAAGAAACAGAACCTACATTAGTGATTGAGAAGATGAGATGGGTGAACCGTAAGGATGAGGCCACATGACTACTTTTTGAGTTAATCTCCACTGATTTGTGGTTTCATGTTTCTGCATGCAAGACTTCAAATGAGATCTGGACCACCTTGAAAGGACTCTTTGGAAAGCAGGATGAGATGCGAGGTCATATGCTTGAGGTAGAGTTGAATACCTTAGACCCTAAAAGTTTTGATAATATACAAGATTTTTTTACTAAATTTAAATCTTTGCTATTGATCTTGGGTGAATGTGGTATTGATAAGTCTACACAATAGAAACAACCTATTCTAACAATCTTGGCCAAGCTAGGACCAAAATACATTGTATATGTCTCCAATTTTCATTCTGGTAGATGTCTTTTTGGATCAAATTGGAAAATGCCTATGTTGGCTCAGTTCATTGAGTCTCTTACATAAGAGCAGAAAAAACTCATACAGATGGGCCTCATGAAAGATCCCAAAGCACATGCACCCACCATGCATAATGGAAAAGGGTCATTCAAACAAAACAGGAAGGAGGGATATTACAAACCCTTTAATGATTCTTCAGGTTCCAAAGACTCTTCAGATTCCAAGAAGAAGAAGGGAAAGCAGTGCACTTACTACAATAAACCAAATCATGAAGAATCCACATGCATGAAGAAACAAATCGATCTTATGGAACAGGCACTTCAACAGAACAACCTTGGAAACTTCATTCCAGAGGGAGTCAAGAAGCAGAAGGAAGAAGATCCTGCTCCTAAGAAAGGTAATAATCATGCTCTGGTTGCAATTAATTTCTCATTTGATTCATGGATTATAGATTCTGGTGCATCCCTTCATATGGAAATGAAAGATGAAGTTTTCTCTTCCTTTAGTCCATGCTCAAGACCCCCTATTCTCATGGGGGATGATACTCCAGTAGCAGTGGTAGGAGAAGGGAGATTGGAACTCCACAATGGCAGTTTTGAGAATTTTTTACATGTTCCAAAGATTTCTATGAATCTGCTCTCAGTTTATCAGATTACTCAGAAAAGAAAAAGGGTTGAATTTACATCAGATTCAGTTTCAGTAATTGACATGCATGACAATTCCATCATTGTAATTGGTGAGGTGGATCACAAGTCAAGATTGTATAAATTCACTAAGTTTTCAGACGATGACTCCTCTATTCTACTTACATGTAAGGAGATTACTTTGCATGCACCTCCACTAAAACATGCATATACTTTTGTTCTTCCATCAGTTTCAGACATCAGAGATGATTCCATATAGATTTTGTATATGGAAATAAGCAGGTAGTACATCCAGATAAGAAGCCAGCATCGAAGCTTCAGCAGATGCCCAAGAAGGCACATACCACACTTCAGGCAGCAGACAACCTTGCATGGAATACATTGGATTTGAGGAGGAATCGATCTCAGCATGAGGATCCTTCTCATGTATTTTCAGCTTCAGAACCTGCGATGCCCATGCATTGCTATATGGTTCAATCTACTGATCCACATAACTACAATAGGGTTGTGGGAAATCCATTATGGCAAGAAGCCATACAGAAGGAGTATGACTCACTCCTACAGAACCAGACTTGGAATCTGGTTCCACGTCCACTAGAAAGGAATATTTTTAGGTGAATATGGGTCCATAGGATCAAGAAGTACAAGGCCCAATAGGTTGCCAAAGGACTTCATCAAATCCATAAAGATTTCTACATCTTCACGAAGACATTCAGTGAGCAGAAGTTCCAGACTTTGCGGGATTGTCTTGCAGTGAAAAACATAGTTGTCTAGCAACTGTTATTTTCTTCTTTTGATACATTTTCTTTTGAGGGGGGGGGGGGTTGTTCCCACATGGTTTTCCCTCTTTCCTCACTTTTTTTCAGTGTTCATTAGTTGCATTGTACATGAGTACCTAAAATGGCCTATTATTCGGGACTCATTGTTTACTCCATAGTGATGTTCAGGGGGGGTGTTGAAGAAATTTCTATTTTCGACACACTAGTTCAGTGGGAGTTAATTGACTAGTTCTATTTAGACTTTCTATTTTAACCATCACTATTATGCATGCATGCATTCCTAAGGGAAGCTAACTGCTTGATTGCTTTTCTTAATTATGGAATGCTTTGCCCTATATATGAGTGTATTCCACTCATTCATTGTATCATATTGATTAAGATCTATGTATCAATCATCAACTCATTGGAGTAGTGTGAATATATTTTCTCATTATTCCATATTGAATCTCTCTTATTTTCTTGATAAGCTTTGTTTGTACTTTCTTTAGCTAGATCTCCTGTGCAGGTTTCCATGAAACACTGACAGGGCAAGATTACCCATAGCGTCGTCATGGGATAACAAGTTTTGTGGGCCATTCAGCTCTATCTGAACAATGGGAGCCATAAGCGTGAAGGAGGTAAACTAGAAAACACAAAGATATTTTTCATGAAGGAGAGAAATTTGGAACCGTAACAAGCTAAACCCACAAATAGAGAAAGAAGTCGATAGATCATACCTGGTGATAAACAAACACTTGAAGATTCGAGGATGTTCTACCATTATTGCCCACTTCAAGTTTTGATTGCCTCCAATCAACCAGAGGACAAAGAGGCCCGAAGCTAAACCCATGAAACCCTCGAGGCTTGCCATGACATACTACCTTATTTCGAGGACATTCACACCATGCAAGGTAATAATTCATATGACAACCAAGAGGTCAGTCCATGTTAATTGAACTTTACTAATGTTGTGTCTTGATATGACATTGGTAGGTGGCGAACTAGTAATGTCGATATCGTTTAAAGAGGTAAGGTTCTAATGAAACCCCATATCACCCATTTTGATCAATAGTTTATGTCAAGGTTTTAAAACAAGCTCGATATCCAAGTTCATATGTTTGTTTAGATCTAACTTAAACTTTCTATAATCGATTTTAGTTTGTAGAAAGTGGCTTTACTTAGGTTGTTTCAACATAATTCTTCCATTCAAACACATTTCAATAATCTTATTATTTAGACTTTAGATTGGTTAAATCAAACAAACAGTAATCTTTAACTCATGTAAAGTGATATAGTCGCCAGAATTCGATCAACGATTTGCATGAAAGAGAACTTCAATTTCATGCTTCACAGTCTTGAAATAGAAGAGGGAAAACGATAAAAAAAATGACCACACATATCCTCGCAAAAATGATAAGAATTCAAACAGGACTAATAGGCATCAACAATCACATTTCGCAAAAAGAAAATCAATCAATCTAACGCATATAAACATATGAAGGCAGTGAGTATAAGAATTTATTTTTTATTTCAAATGACAATGAAAAACAATACGCTAGTTGGGAAGCCAACAACACTGTCGCGCAGTAGACTATGAAATGGAGGATTGTCCAACATTGTTGATAAAAATATAGGACAAGAGGAACTAGACTAATCAGAACGTATAATGGATCGGCGTGGAAAAAAGAGAAGAAGATGGGAAGAATATTAACATAGTGACTAGAGTGTTGGATTACTGAGAGGGGGGGTGAATCAATAATATCGTAATTATAATCCTTTTTCTTCAAATAATCCAAGTGTTATATCAATGTAGAACTATTATCCAATAATGAGCAATAAGAAATGAACAATCACACACATACACAGTACACCAGTGTTTTACGTGGAAACCCAAATCAGGAGAACACCACAGAATGCTTTTTCTTATATGTCTTGAAGAATTACATTCATTAGAAGCACCAACTTCCTTTGTTTTCTAGCTACAACTGGAAGGAGGCTCCAACCCCCTAGTTTCTCAGGCTACAACCTGAGGGAAGCTCCAACTCCCGAATTCTCTTGCTACAACCAGAAGGAGGCTACAACCCCTTGTGTTTTCTGTCTACAACCAGAAGGTGGCTACAACCACTTGTCCTTGCCCCATCCAACCACCCTGAAGTAGAAGTAGAATGATGGAACCACTGTCACATTATCACTGTGAGATATACCGATGTAAACCTGTACCAATAAATCTAAACCACACATCAATCATGCATCAAACTGCACCTCAACATGTAATCAACCTGTACCATAAACAAGTGCAACAACCATGCACCAACCTGTACCAAACAACCTGTAATCAACTTGTACCATAAACAAGTGCATCCAACCATGTACCAAGTATGTAACAATCATGTGTCAACTACTCATCAACTATGACTCATCAATATGTACCAACATCATCAGCTGTACACCTCATGTATGTGCCAACTCATCAACTACTTGTCTCAACCATGTACCCAACATGTACCTTAAACAAAATCCCTCATCAATATCATCATCCAAATATTATTTGTAACTCTGTAATAGACTTGGTTTATATGATCACATACCTAAAACCCTTTCTTAACTTTAACAACAATATACTAGCATTTTCATCAACCTTTTATTTAGTCTCACATGACTAGTTTTGGATTAGTCAACAACCCTAACTTGAAATAACCAAAACTTTGTACTTGTAATGAATAAAGATCTAAAACTAGTACATAATGTTCTTCAGTGTGCTTTATGCAATTATTCCAGGTTTCACTACTTGGAACCTATCATAAAAGAAGTTATATCAAAAATGGCATACCTTGCTGAATTCTGGCTTATTCTAGAGAGTGACCTTGTAGAGCATGCCCCACACGAAATATTTGTTGAATTGATATGAAACTATTAAACAACATACTACAAAATGTACTATAACCAATGTTAATTAAGGTTGGTTGTCATTGATGTCAACCCTTGAAGAAATCTCCGTAGCACAAAGGTTTGGGTAATGGAACCAATATTGTTTGATGTAAATATGACTCATTATTGTTTTGTCATGGTTGATAAGAAGTAAATATGGATGAACTCCAAAGTGGTCCCCTTATGGTGAAAGCCCTCACGGGAAGACACTTTGTGGAGTAAGAGAACCCATGATTAATTGTGGAATAATGAGATGAAGGAAAGTGAATTTGTCAGGGAAAATATCCTAGATGGATAGTGCTTTTCATGTCATTTCTAGTGGTATGTGGAACGCCACATAATTCCTCACGGTTAGAGAGTTATGGCCATGAGAAGTTGGAGACCCCAGGTTTGGGTAATGGACCCAAGTTTGTTTGATGGGTAACGGTATGAGTTATAATATATTTTTAGATAATACTATTCTATATGGATAGTACA